>JAGFMF010011785.1:462608-606285 GCA_019455555.1 Galemys pyrenaicus | reverse complement strand
CCGCCCCGCGCCCGCCCCGCGCCCGCCCCGCGCCCGCCCCGCGCCCGCCCCGCGCCCGCCCCGCGCCCGCCCCGCGCCCGCCCCGCGCCCGCCCCGCGCGGCCGGAGGCGGGGCCGGCCCAGGTCCGGGGAGGACCGGCCGACCTCCGGAGGGGGCGCCCGATCCCGCGGCTCCGGCGCCGCTTCCCGGGAAGTTTCAAGTTTGAAAGTCCTGGCGGAGGGGCCGCGGCTTCCGGAACCCGAGTGGTCGAGAGGAGGGGCGAGCGCCCGAGCGGCGCCATGGAAGAGGGGGCGCCGCGGCAGGTGAACGGCGCCCGCAGAGGCCGGGCCGCGGGCCGCGGGGCTCGAGGGAAGCCTCCTTCCCCGCCCCGGGGGCCGCCGGCGCTGGCCGCGTGCCTGAGCCCTCCCGGGGTCCCGCCCCGGGCCCCCGCGACGCGTTCCCGGGCAGACGCGAGCCGAGGGGTAAGTCGCTCTGTCCTCCTGGAAAGACCTCGGGGCGGCCGAGTAGCTCGTAGTCTGCAGTCGGGACCGCGGGGTGGGTCCGAGTCTCCTGAGCTCGGTTCTTCCAGGTGGGATCCAAGGGGCTCGCCGGGAAGGCCAAGGAGGCATTAGGAAGGGCCTGGGGGGACACAAGTGCGCGCACGGGGAGAGGGGGCCAGCCTCGCTCCCCCGTGGGGGCCTTCCCGAAGCTGCCGCGCCGTCGGGAGGGGGAGGGCCTCGCCCAGCGCCCCGCGGACAGGCGCCCTGGTACCCAGGGGCTCCAGCCCCAAAGTCTGGGGGGCAGGGTTCCTGCCAGATCTGACAGGGGGTGCCTCAGTGGGGCAGGAGACAGGGTTTCGGGTGCCCTGTCACTGAGGAGGGAGGTGGCCTTCCAGCCTAGAGCCGTGGGGGTGGGGCTCCTGCGCCCCACTTGGGGTCCCAGCAGCAGAGCAGAAGGGAGAGGCCCCCGTGCTGGCCAGGAGAGGCCACAGGGTGAGGTGCGCCAGACCTGACACCTTGAGTGCCCCCCACGGCTCAGGCACCCTGCAGGCTGCCCCCCTTCCTGCCAGGGCCCTCCAGGGCTGGCAGCCCGGCTTGTACACTTTTTCCAGTTTCCTGAGAACCTCCGCCCTGTGGAGGCAGTGGGGTGACTCAGGACCCCGGCGGCCAGGCCCCCAGGTCCATGGGATCTTTGTTTGCTCAGGCCTTGGCTCTGGCCCTCTGGCCTAGGCCACAGAGGATTTCCTGAGCCCCGCCCCTGCCCTCTGACAAGCAGGCCAGCCAGCCCAGCTGAGCCTGGGGGGTGGGGGTCCCTGAGGCTGCAGTGGCCCCCCTTCTGTTGGGCTCCGGAGATGGAGAGCAGAGGTAAGGCGAGGCCGGGAAGGGTCCCCGGCCTGGAGCGGGGGCTCGGGGTTTCCCTGAGCTGAGGTCAGCGCTGGCTTGGAACGCTCGCCTCTCGGAAGGTTCTTTCTTCCTTGCTCCAACCTGGAGTAAGAAGCAAGCACCTTCTGCTTTCTCCCGGGAGCCAGTGCGGGGTGCCCCCACCCCCAGCGCCTCTCTGTGCCTCTGCTTTGTCCCCAGAGGCCCCGCTTTCGCCTGTGCCGGCCGCCCTGACTCTGGGACCTTGGGAGAGCCCTTCTCAGACTGAGCTTCTGCCGATCTCAGCCGGGATCCCAGACTTAGAGCGGCCAGAGGAGCATGCTGGGAGCAGAGGCCGGCCCCAGAGGCAGTGGCCCCACCTGTGCTGGACAGGTTACTTCGCCTCCCTGCCTCGGTTTCCTCATGTGTAAAATGGGGTTAACGACCTTGTCTACCCAGGGGGTGCTGCCCCACCCCAGCCGCGCCACCCCAGCTCCAGCAATTTCCCCAGCTTGGGAGCCCTGGCCAGAGAACTGGCCTGGGGCCTCCGTCGGGCTTGGGGACACCTGCTCTCCGGTCAGCGGTGGGTGCCATCCACACCGCCCCCCTGTGCCTGAGGCGAGCTGAGGCTGGTGGCCCTGGGACGGGCGGTGTGACTCCTCCCTCTGCCGTCCACAGCCCAGGCCTGACCAGCGGCCCCCAGAGGATGAGAAGGAGGCCGTCCGCCGGGCCATCCAGAAGGAGCTGAAGATCAAGGAGGGCGTGGAGCACCTGCGGCGGGTGGCCACGGACCGCCGCCACCTGGGACACGTGCAGCAGCTGCTGCGCTCCTCCAACCACCGGCTGCAGCAGCTGCACGACGAGCTGTGGGGGCTGCGCGCGTGCGTCCTGCTGCCCGGCCCCGGGCCCGGCCCCCAGGTGGGCGAGGGAGGGCTCTGCCCCACCCCGGGACAGGTGGGCCGGCCCCAGCGCTCCCCAGGAGGGGGGCTGGCGAGAGAGCTGGACCGTGGGGGCACTCACGCCCCCACCCGCCGTGTCCGCAGAACCCACGGCCTCAGGCGCCCCACCTGCAGAGCAGCCCAAGGCCTGGCAGCTGGAGGCCCTACAGAGGCAGCTGCAGGTGGAGCTGAAGGTGAAGCAGGGGGCCGAGAACATGACCCACACGTATGCCAGTGGCACCCCCAAGGTAAGGCCCCTGGGGACTAGTGGGGGGAGATGGGCTCTTAGACATTAGGGGAGCTGCTGCTCCAGGCCCCGTATGCTGTTGGGGCCCACAGCCCAGCCGTGACCCCTGGGGAGGCAGAGCTTCAGACCTCCCCTGATGGGTGAGGCACAGCCCCAAATCACAGTGTCCGGGTGCTAAAGCTGTGGCTCTCACCCCTGGGCTAACAGACGGGGTATGACACCCCCTGAATGGAGGAACCCTGGCCCAAGTCCTCGGTCCGGCAGGGAAGGTCCGGCCCTACTTCCAACCCACTGTGTACGTGGGGTGGTAAGGGGGCTTGATCTCAGCCCTGATCTAGTGGGGAGACTGGACCTCTACCTTACCTTTAAAAAAAAAAAAGATTTATTTATGCATATAAGAGCTGGGGTGTAGGCTGGAGGGGGTGTATGTGAGAGGACTCACCAGAGACAGAGTGGGGAGCAGAACAGCATGGGTCTACTGAAATCCACTGCCGAGGGGAGCAGCAGGTGAGGCAGGAGAGGTCTGCTGCGCCCTGTGGGCCCCCTCCCTGGCCGGGGCTCGAACTCGTGCTGCAGGGGCTGCAGATGCTGCACAGTGTGGTGACTTAACAGCACGCCATGGGAGGCCCTGGACCGCTGCCTTTGCTGGTGCGAGAGGGAGGCTTGGCTCTGGTGTCTGCCTTCCGAGGGAGGTTCGCTTCAGCCTGGGTCTGACAGGGGAGGCCGGTCCGACCCGGTGTGCTGGAGCGTGGCCACCCCATAGGAGAGGAAGCTCCTGGCCGCTGCCCGGCAGATGCTGCAGGACAGTCAGCTGAAGGTGGCCCTGCTGAAGATCAGCAGCCCGGAGGCCTGTGGGTCCCCAGAGCCAGGTGAGGCCTGGAGGCGGGGCTGGGCCACCTGAGCAGGACCCAGCTGGGGTCTGACTCCCTCCTTGCAGGTCCAGAGCTGCTGGTAGAGGAGCTGCGACGTCGGCTGCACGTCGAGGCGGCCGTGGCCGAGGGGGCCAAGAACGTGGTGAAGCTGCTGGGTGGCTGGCGAACCCAGGGCCGAAAGGCGCCGGCTGAGGTCGGCCTACTCCCTCCCTGCTTGTCCGCACACCACCCTCTGCAGGGTGTGGGGACGTGGACTGCCATGTGGGTGGCTGGGAGGAAACAGGGGGCACATTTTGCCTGGACCTCATTGTGGGGTTCCCCAAGTGGCCTGAGCTGCTGCCTACCTGGCCTGTGTATCCGCTGCAGGCCCAGGCCCAGCTCCAGGAGTCTTCCCAGAAACTGGACCTCCTGCGGCTGGCCTTGGAGCAGCTGCTGGAGGGACTGCCCCCGGCACACCCTCTGCGAGACAGAGTGGCCCAGGAGCTTCGGAGTGCCGCATCCGGGAAACCCCAGCCTTCAGGGGCGCTTGTGAAGCCCACCGCCATGACAGGTAGCAAGTTCCAGTCCTGGCTTCGCCCACCTGCTGGCTTGTGAGCTGGGGCAATGGACATCTCTGAACCTCAGTTTATCCATCTCTAAAATGGGGATGATGGTGGCAGGTAGTTCAGAAGGTCGCAGTGAAAATTCGTGGTCGCCTGTGAAGTACGTATAGCTGCTGTTTGAATAACCACGGCAATGCTTACGGAACCGGTGTTTGGGGGCCCCAGAGGAAGTAGTACCATTCTGGGCTGCTTGGACTATTAGATGTTTTATTTTTTTAAAAAAAATACTTATTTATTGATGCACACAAGAACTAGGGTACAGGCCAGAGGTGTGGGGGGGTGAGAGGATTCACCAGAGACAGAGTGGGGAGCAGAACAGGCAGATCGACTGAAATACACTGCTGAGGGGAGCAGCGGGAGGCAGGAGAGGTCTGCTGCGCCGGGTGGGTCCCCTCTCTGGCCAGGGTTCGAACTCGTGCTGCAGTGGCTGCGGATGCTTCACAGTGCAGTGCTCAACCTCTTGCACCACATTTTTTTAAATTTATTTTTTATGTATACAAGAACTGAGGTACAGGCCAGAGGTGTGGAGGGTTCACTGTAGACAGTGGGGAACATAACAGGCAGATGGACTGAAATCCACTGCTGAGGGGAGCAGCGGGGAGACAGGAGAGGTCTGCTGCATGTGGGTCAGCTCCCTGGCCAGGGATCGAACTCATGCTGCAGTGGCTGCAGATGCCTGTAGTGTGCTGCTTAACCCCTTGCACCACCAGGGAGTCCCCGAGTGTTCTTTCTTATCCCAAGCTGGAGCCGTCTGTTTGCAGCAGCAGCTGAGTTGCCATCAGCAGATAATCTGGGAAGGCCTGAACTCCCCTCCTGGGACATGACCAGAGAGCCAGGGACAGAACTGAGCAGGGCCGGTGCCCCTTGTGAACAAAACTGAAAAGGGAGCATGCAGGGCTGGGTGGACCCCTCACCTGGTTTTGGGGAATCAAGGAGTTCTTCCTGGAAGAGGTGTTATCTGAGCTTGGCTGTAAAGGACCTCTGGGAGTTGGCCAGGTAGACAAATGGGGGAAGTCAGGAGAGACAACTTATTAAAATGCCTAGAAATCAGCAATCTGGGGCCGCCCCACATTGCTCTCTGTTAAACATGCTAGTTCCTTGAGGAACACCGATTTGTTCTTCCTAAGATTTTCTTCCCACCCTGGGCCTTCCATTGCTTATACGACGTCTCAGAGCGTAACCCCCTGGACTCCCTAAATGGTGCTCACAGGGCCAGCTGTCCTCAAGGCTGCTGGGCCTACAGCTTCCTCTATCCTTTGAAGGACAAAACTGGAGCGGCTCTAAAAATGGATTCCCTTGGTTGGCAATCTTGCTCTGTCCCCACTGCGGAGGGGGAGCAGAGCTGGGGAAACAGGCCGAGGGAGGTGGTAGGCCAGGGTGGGCAGCCAGGCTTCCTGCCCCCCAAGTTCTGGTTCCTGCCACGCTGCTCCCTGCCCCCAGGCCCAAGCAGCGTATCGCCATGTTCTGTGGCAATGGGCAGCCTGACTGAGGTCTGTGTGTCCTGCTGCCCGCGGCCCACGGTGGCAGGCCAGTGGTGTGTCCCAGGGTGCAGGTGGCCATCAAGACCCCACATGGACGGGGGCTGGGTTCAGCCACCTCCAGGAGCCAGGCGGCATGGCGGACGCCACCTGACGCCACCCCCTTCCCACGCTCCGCTGCAGGGACACTGCAGGTCCACCTCCTGGGCTGTGAGCAGCTGCTGACGGCTGTGCCCGGACGGTCCCCTGTGGCCGCGCTGGCCGGGAGCCCCGCGCAGGGCTGGCTGCGGGGCAGGGCCAAGCAGCAGCGGGGCCGAGGCGAGTTGGCCAGTGAGTAGGAGGTGGCCGGGGCCTTGGGGGACGGGGCCTCTACTCCTGGCCTGCCCTGAGCCCCGCTCTGGCCCTGCAGGTGAGGTGCTGGCCGTGCTGAAGGTGGACAATCGTGTTGTGGGCCAGACAGGGTGGGGGCCGGTGGCCAAACAGTCCTGGGACCAGACTTTCGTTGTCCCCCTGGAGCGGGTGAGGCTGGCCCTCATGCGGCCAGGAGGGGGCCATGCCCCTGGGAGTGAGGCCCCAGGCGCGGCTGGTGCCATGGGCCGCCTCTCACCCGCCTCCCTGATGCAGGCCGGAGAGCTGGAGATCGGGGTGCATTGGCGGGACTGGCGGCAGCTGTGTGGCATGGCCTTCCTGCGGCTGGAGGACTTCCTGGACAACGCCTGTCACCAGCTCTCCCTCAGCCTGGTGCCGCAGGGGCTGCTCTTCACCCAGGTGCGGGGGACCCGGACTGCGGGCTCTGGGCTCCATGGGGCTCAGAAGGGCCTTTGACTCTGTGTGACCCCCAACCCCGTCACGCAGAGGGGTGGACACTGAGGCCCAGAGGGAGGAGGGCTCCAAGAATGACCCAGGCTGGCGGCAGACAGCTCTCCGCTGGGCCTCAGTTTCTCCCATGGTGCCAACGAGGACATGGTTCCATCTGCCTGGACCCTTCTAGCTGTTGCATCCGGTGACATTCAGGACTTAGGCTGGGGTTCTGGAGATGGATGAGGCCCCCAGGCAGGGGAGTGGGAGGGGCTGGTCTTCAAGCACCGCCCCTGCCCCCACAGGTGACCTTCTGTGACCCAGTCATTGAGAGAAGGCCCTGGCTACAGAGGCAGAAACGCATCTTCTCCAAACGCAGAGGTGCAGGGGAGAGGGCTGCGGTGCGGGGAGAGGCTGGGCTGTCAGGGCCCGGCACTGAGTCCCTCTTTGACTCCAGGTCAGGACTTCCTGAGGGCTTCCCAGATGAACCTCAGCATGGCAGCCTGGGGGCGCTTGGTCATGAGCCTGCTGCCCCCTTGCAGCTCCCCAAACACCATCAGCCCCCCCAAAGGGTGCCCCCAGACGCCAGCCACACGCCAGGGGGCCACTGAGCCTGCCTCTCCCAGGTAGGAGCCCCCTGGCTCCAGTCCGCGTGCCTCCCTGGGCAGTGTCTCCCCATCTCTTTGCTCCCCCTGGCCTGTCTTCCACAGCTGTCTGTCTGTCCCCCCAACTATTCCACCTGCCTGCACTTGGCCTGGTGTCTCTTCCACCCCACAGTAACCTTCAGCCCAAGAAGACGCCCTCAGGAGAAGGAGCGAGGCCCCCACCCAAACCCCCACGACTCTACCTGCCTCCGGAGCCCACCCCGGAGGAGATACCGGTGTGGGGCCCCTCCTGGGGTGGCCGGGATGGGGGGCCCGGGATGCCAGCGTGGGGTGGCGGGGCCGTAGGGGAAGAGGGAAGGAAGCCCAGCTACCCGAGCCCTCTGCCGCACAGCGCACCAAATGCCCCCACATGGAGCCGAGGACCCGACCCAGGCGGCCGTCTCCACCAGCCCCAGCCGCCAGGTACGGGCTCAGCCTCTCCGGCCTCCGAGTGCTCCCCGTGCCTGCACTTGCGGGTCCACCCCCACGGCACCCGAGGCCCAGTGGCGCGTCCCCGGCCCGCCTAGGGCTTCCCGCGCTGAAGCGTGTTCCTGAGCCCCGCCGTGCCCCAGCCCACCGGCCCTGGCCCAAGTGCTGCTTCCCCTTGTCTCTTGCAGGAAGCCCCCTCAACTCCAGGACTTCCGCTGCTTGGCTGTGCTGGGTCGGGGCCACTTTGGGAAGGTGGGGGCTGAGGAGGGGGATGGAGGGGTGGCGCTGATCTGTGGGCAAGGGGCTGGGGCCGTGCAGGCTCCCCGTGCTGCCCGCCTGCAGCCGGCCTCTCTGGTCCCCAGGTGCTGCTGGTCCAGCTCAGGGGCACAGGGAAGTACTATGCCGTGAAAGCGCTGAAGAAGCAGGAGATGCTGAGCCGGGATGAGATAGACAGGTGCGTGCTGGGGCTCTGGGCACTGATGCTGCCGGGGCTGTGGGCGACGGAGCGTGCCCACATACTCAGGGCTCTGCGGAAGCGCCCGGGGGTCGGGTCAGCCCCTGCAGTGTCAAGTGTGTGTCCTTGGCAGGTAACCGTCGCTGCATGTGTCCTGAGCGTGGCACGGAACGAGGGTCACGGGTGGGTCCACTGACCGTGTGAGCTGCGGACACATTGAAGCCGTGGCCTCCCTCCGGGCACTGGGTCTGCAGGATGGGGTGCTTTCTGGGTCCCTGCGAAACCCTCGCCCTCCCCTGCAGCCTGTACTGTGAGAAGCGGATCCTGGAGGCTGTGGGCTGCGCTGGGCACCCCTTCCTACTCTCCCTGCTGGCCTGTTTCCAGACCGCCAGCCATGTCTGCTTCGTGACTGAGTTCGCGCCCGGCGGGGACCTCATGATGCACATCCATGAAGACGTCTTCCCGGAGCACCAGGCCCGGTGGGTTCCCAGCCCGCCCGTCCTCTCCCTGCAGGCCCGTCAGCGGAAGGGCGTGCAGTCAGGGCGCCTCGATGCAAATCCTGGTCGTCAGCGCTCACAGGATTTGCCCCCTCGGGCCTCAGTTTACATAGCTGCAATTTGGGCTAATAACATCCATTTCACAGACTCAGGGTGTACATGAGCAAAACATCCATAAATTGCCAGGCCAGGGGACCCGGGAGCATAAGTAACCTGCAGCTGGAGTTGCTGTTTCCAGAACACGGGCTCCGGGGTCAGGGTTGCCTATCAGCTGGGGCACTGGTGGCGCGACCCTGAGCCCTGACTCCTGACCCCTGACCCCTGGTGGAGCCTCAAATCCTCGTCTGAACAGTTGGCGCGATGGGTATCGAGGGCGGGCTGCTGGGAGGCCGAGGTGTGAGGACGTAGGCCATCGCCTGTGGCACAGCCAAAGCCGAGAAGGGTTGGCGGTGACCCTGGATGACCTTGGGGCCCAGGAGCGTGCCCCACCCAGATAGCTGGTGCACCCCGGTCTCTGGTCCACGTCTGACTCTGGCCAGGATGTCTGGGGTTCCCCAGGCTGCGGCTATTGTCGTCTCCTGCCCTGCTCCTGCTGTTGGGGCTAAACGCCACCCCACCCGTGCACCCCTCCAGGTTCTACCTGTCCTGCGTGGTCTTGGGGCTGCAGTTCCTACATGAGAAGAAGATCATCTACAGGTAGCTTGCCGGGAGATGCTGGGGAGTGGGGGAGT
Source organism: Galemys pyrenaicus (assembly GCA_019455555.1). Lineage (NCBI taxonomy): Eukaryota > Metazoa > Chordata > Mammalia > Eulipotyphla > Talpidae > Galemys > Galemys pyrenaicus. Next base: position 597,258 of record JAGFMF010011785.1, on the reverse strand, counting down.
GGCTGCTCGGGGCAGGGTTGTGATCTGCTGGCCTCAGTCCTTCTCAGCCTCTTGGGCTCCCCCCTCCATCCCCCAGGGACCTTAAACTGGATAATCTCCTGCTGGATGCCCAGGGCTTCCTGAAGATTGCGGACTTCGGGCTTTGTTAAGGAAGGTGCGTGCCCCTTATCGGGGCCAGTGCCGGGCCTTGCTCGAGCAGGCTAGGCCAGACGGGCAAGAGGCGCTCCGGGGATGGTCCTGCCTCAGCCCTCACACCAGGGGGACAGTGGCTACACCTTCCCCGCCCTAGACGCTCTTACTAAAGAGCCCCAGTTTGCCCTTGACCAGCGGGCAGGCCTGTGCTCGGGCTGTTCTCTGCGTGACCTTGGCATGTGAGCCTGGCTGAGACAGCCTCCTCCACAGTCAGATGGCACGAAGCCCTTCCCAGAGTGAGGCATGGGCAGGACTTGGCACGGCTTCCGGCCAAGGGGTGAGGACCGGCCATTGATTCTTCCCACCACAGAGGCTACCGTGGATAAGATACTGAGCAGCGTGGGTGGGGTGTTGGTCTGCAGGGATCGGCTTCGGGGACCGGACGAGCGCCTTCTGCGGCACCCCCGAGTTCCTGGCCCCGGAGGTGCTGACCCAGGAGGCCTACACGTGGGCAGTGGACTGGTGGGGGCTGGGCGTGCTGCTGTACGAGATGCTGGTGGGCGAGGTGAGTGCCGGCCCGGCGCTGTCGGCCTAGGAGTCGGGCGGGTGGGCCGGGCCCTGACTGAGGCCCCTACCCACAGTGCCCATTCCCAGGGGACACGGAGGAGGAGGTGTTTGACTGCATCATCAACGCGGACGCCCCGTATCTCCATTTCCTGTCGCTGCAAGGGCTCGAGCTGATTCAGGAGGTACTCCTTGCAGGGGCCAGGGCCAGGCCGGGCATTGCCTGTGGCTCACGCTCCTCCTGCTGCTGCCCGTGGGTGCTGGGAAGTGCACATGCCTGGGACCAAGCACCCTAAGGGGCACCTGCCCTCCTGCCAGCTCCTCCAGAAGTGCCCGGAGAAACGCTTAGGGGCGGGCGAGCGGGACGCCGAGGAGATCAAGGCACAGCCCTTCTTCAGGGTGAGTGCGGGGTGCGGTGGGCCCGAGCCTGGCCTGGCCCGGAGAGGCGTCAGTGACCGGTGGGCGCCCTCCGTCGTCTCGGGCCCCTCTGCTCTCGCCCCCAGGCCACCGACTGGCAGGGCCTGCTGGCCCGTGCCATCCGGCCGCCCTTTGTGCCCACCGTGTGCAGCCCCACAGACCTGTGCTACTTCGAGGGCGAGTTCACGGGGCTGCCGCCCACCCTGACGCCGCCTGAGCCCCGCAGCCCCCTCACGGCCCGCCAGCAGGCCGCCTTCCGGGACTTCGACTTCGTGTCAGAACGGTTCCTGGACCCCTGAGGACCCCCCAGCAGCGCTGCCCCCGCGCCCCAGACGGAGAGCCTGCTGCCGGCCCCGTGCGCCCTGGCGGCCCAGGCCTTGCCTGGCATTTATGGGGCAGGGGGCCTCGCGGAGGCAGCTGTGGGGCGCTGGTCTTGGGCTTCTCTCGGCCCTCGGGCAGTCTCCCCCACCTGCCCCCGAGAGCCCCGGACCAGAGAGGGGCGCACAGCGAGGAGTGGTTTGTTTGTGTTTTTAATACTTGACTTGCTTTGTAGGTTATTAAATTTATAAGACCGCACTGGAGGCAGCCTGGCTTGAAGTGGGGGCTGTTTCAGAAGCCCAGGTGATTGGTGCCCAAGCCCCCTACAGATCTTCCTCCCCCTCTTCCTGTGGAGGGCAGACCCCCCACACATACCCCGAGGCGGGGTTGTCTCGCTGCTCTGCTCCTAGGACTGGGTGCAGCGGGCCGGAAGCGAGGCGCCCCAGGCCGGGCACGCCCTCTGGTTTCAGGCACAAGATGGCACAAGCTAAGCTGCCTGGGTGCTGCCCTCCTCCTCCTCCTCGGCCCAGAGGGTCTCCCAGGACCCCGAGGGCCACCCGCAGAAGAAGTGGGCGAGGTTTCTGACCAGGCCACGGTCAAAGGGGTTTCCGGGGCGCTGGCGGAGGTAGGCGATGCGGTGGGAGGAGATGAACTCCCAGGTGGTGGTGTTGCTTGCCACCAGGTAGAGGTGCGAGGCCAGGAGCAGGCCGGCCACCGACGAGAAGAGGAACAGCAGCAGGAAGGTGGCGAACAGGAGCCCGACAGACCGCAGCCACAGCCCCCAGGGCTGGAAGAACCGGAGGCCGGACCTACAGGACACGCGGGGGCGGGAGGGCAGGGCAGGTCATTTGGGGAGAGGGTCCAAAGCCCTGGCTCTGCAGCACCCATGGGTGCAGGCTGCCCACCCTCCACGCCCAGAGGGGTGGGACCCACCAGGCCAGGTACAGGCCCCACAGGAGCACCACCAGCTGCAGCGCCAGGTAGGCCGTGAAGAGCGGGTGGTTGCGCTCGCCCACGCAGTTCCCCATCCAGGGGCAGTGGTGGTCGTAGCGGCGGACGCAGCGGCGGCACTCGCGGCAGTGCCGGGCCCGCAGGGGCTGCTGTGGACACAGAGGGTCGGGGCTCGCACCGGCTCCCGCTGGACCCGAGAGGGGGGCGGGGAGGAGGTCAGGGCTGAATCTGGGAGGCCTTCCTGGAGCCGTGGCGAGGCAAGGCACCAGGGCAGGAGGAAGCCAGGCGGCGTCAGCCTTTGCCGGCCCCTCCCGGGTCCGAAGTCACCCACCAGCACCAGGCAGTATCTGCAGCGGCGAAGAGGGATGGCCTGAGGGACCATGGCCGTCTGCTCCTCCTTGGCCTCCTCCTGAAAATTGGAGAATGGGGTCTAAGATGGGCCCCTAGGGAGGCAGATGGCACTGATGCGCCTCTGTCTGGGGCCTGACTTAGCTCTGGGTGTGGGTGTCTTGGGGTCCCTGCCATGTGGTGCTGTCTTCATTGGAGGATGAGGTTCTAGGGCTGCACGACACCTTATCGGGGCCTGGGTCCCTGCTGCGCTCCTCGGGCACCAGGAGCCCCTTGGTTACCTGGGGCTGGGGCTGGGTGTTCACGTAGCCCGGGTCCATGAGCGACACGGCCAGGTAGAGCAGCAGGGAGCCCAGCACGAGCAGCAGGAAGGTGAGGGGCAGGAGCAGCTCCCCTTGCTCTTCCCACTGCCGCAGCGCTGTGGGGCCGAGGAGAGGAGTGAGGCCAGGGCCGGAAGCCGGGGGGTGCAGGTGTGGGCTGAGCAAAGGCTGGAGGTGGGGTCTGAGCAGGGGTCACGTGTGGCCACTGTTCAGGGTGCAGCCGAGAAGCTGACAGGGTCGGGTCTGCTTCTGAAAGCCACTGCTGCTGGACAGCTATGGGGCGGGGCCTCGGGAGGATGGCCCAGGTTCCAGTGCCACAGAGGGATAACAAGGGGAGCCAGGGCTGGGGGCCTAGCCCTCTAGAGGTGAGTAAGACTTTTCTGGAGCGGAGTCTGAGGAGGGAGCGAGGGAGTGGGGGTGAGAAGGCCAGACAGCTGGTGTCTGGTGCCCAGTGGTTATAAGAGGGACTGCAGAAGGAAAGGGGGCCAGGGCAGGGGGCATCTTTTCTAAGCAGAGCAGTTTCCGGGAGTGAAGACAAGACAGTCGAGGAAGCTTGAGGTCTGGGGAGGAAAGTGGACCCGTGCCCAGTTTTTGGGGGTAGGGGCTGCTGGATGGTGGTGAGGGGGCGAGAACTTGACTGAGGCAGCCTCTGCCAGGGAAGGAGGGGAAGGACGGAAGTGAGGGTGCACAGGGAGCTCCACAGGTAAGGAGCGAGGCCGGGAAGACGGGGGTCAGGTGGCTCCCCTATAGGGTGTTCTCAGCCTGAGGGGGGCCTGGAGGTTGGCAGCTAGAGGCCCAGGCTGATCTAGTTGATCTAAGAAATCCTAAGGGGGAGACTGGGGTCAGGGGACGTGGGGCTCCAGCCTGTCGGTGGAGCTGGTGGCCACGGGATGGACAGGGCATGGGGGTTCTGGGCGCAGAGCAGGGCCCTCGGACTGTTAGGTGGGGCGGCGGCTCGGGGCGGCAGAGGCCGCTCTCGGGACCCCTGGGGCTTCGCAGGGCACCGGTGGAACCCACAGGTCTCGGAAACACGCGGGGTGCGGCTCACCGGTGTCGTGCAGGAAGAGCACCAGCGTGATCCCCCAGGTCAGCACGGTGTGCCCGGTCCGCACCAGGACCCCAGGGCTGAGGAGCGCCCAGGGCGCCATTGCCTTGGCCCCGGGCCCCACCCGGAAGAAGCGCCCAGGGGGCGGGCCCTCCGAGGGAGAGGGGCCGCGGCCGCCCGAGGGTTGGCGGACCGGCTGTGGGCGGGGCCGGCGTGGGCCAGCGAAGCTTCCTATTGGATGGCAGCCGCGGCCGAGCAGGCCCTCAAGCCAACAGGTGCCTGAGGAGGCTGAGGGCGGGGCCGGCGCGCGCGCAGCCTGGAACTCCCCCCGCCCGGTCCCCACCCGCCAGGTAAGTTTGGAAAGCGGGCCCCAGTCGTCGCCTGCCCTCCTGAGCCCCCGCGGCCCCCCAAGCCCCTGTCCCCGTCGCGCATGCGTGCAGTTCCCGGGGCGTTTCAGAGGCCCAGGTGACTTGTTTTGGCGTGATGGCGAGTCGAGGACTGTGCGGGAGTCGAAGCTGTGCGGACTGAGGGGAAGGTCGCCCGAGGCGGCTCTGTGGTGACCCCTACCTGCTTGCAGCCTGTTCAGCTGTTGCAAAGGGCGGTCTGGGTGCAGACGCTGGTCAGGAGGGGCCCAGCCTGGGTCGGAGAAAGACCTCTGGCTTGTGTCTCTGCAGAGGCGGCGATGCTAACCTCCCCTGCGATTGTTAAATGGGAGGATTACATGAAAGAAATAGTGTCCAGCTCGGGCTGCTTGCCTCCGGCCCTAAGCAAACACCTGCCCCTGCAGCGGACTCCCCCTGCCTGGCTCTAGGCTATTTTCAGACAAAACCTCATCTTCTTTCTTAAATTCACTTTTCTTTCCCCATGTGTCCAGGGCGTGAACCAGACATGGGCACACCAAAAGCCGGGCTGTTGCTTTGCCTCTGGCCTGACCACATCTACTTGTCCCAGGACCTTCCCCCTTTAGTCCTGCCATTCCACCTGTCCCTCTCGCTGATACAACCTCCACCTTCTCCCCCATCACATTGGGCCCTCCCAGCTCCGCAGGGGACTCCTGTTGTTTTTGTCAGCTCAAAACGTCCTTTTTCTCTTGGGGAACCCACTCTGCCACCCCATGTGGTTCTGGAGGAACTGTCTCTCACTGCAGAGCGTGGTGGGAGACAGGTTGTGGCTTGTGACTAGAAGGCCCACTTGGTTTCCCCTCTCATCCCCACTGAGTGGTCTTTGGTGGGCGTGTGATTCAGCGGGGCCAGTCAGGATCAGACTCATTCCATGAGATTTCTGCATAGATACTGAGAGAGAAAGGGGCATTTTTTGGGACCTCAAGCCTCTAATTGCAACTGGCAGCTGTCTTTATGTGAGGGAGAGGGAGGCAGGGCCAGTTTCAAAGAGAGAGAGAAGCAGTATTGCAAGAAGGAGTGAGAACGTCTTCACGACATTGCCTGAACCCCTAGATCCGTCTGTGCCTGAAGCTGATGTTAAGTGTAGGTTCCCAGTTGCATTAGTTGATGAAACTTCCCCCATGTCTGACTAACCTTGAATAGTCTTTCACTTGGAACCCGGTCTTGTTACTGCCATGGTTGCATGACTTCGTGTGCTGAATTGGGATCTCCAGTACATTAGCCACCTAATAATCCTGAAGCTTCCATGAGTCAGTCTCTGTGCTGGTGTCAAAGATAAAACAGTCGGACACTATTTAAAGTGGTAAGGACAGACTTCAATCTGTAATATACTAATGCAGTAACTGGGAAGAGGATTCAGTGTGAACTGAATGCAACTTCGATTTGTACAGAGGTGATGGGAGTTTTAAAAGGGAGCATGAGGGAGCAGAGAGGGAGAAACGTGGAGGCTTGAAAAGACTCTGGGAAGAGAAAAATGGCAAGCAGTTAGGTAAATGCTGATTTGGCCTGCTGTGTGCTTGCTGGCAATAATTGAAGTTAGGATCTGATCCTTTCTGATGATTATATTTTATTTTTTTAAAGATTTACTATTCATGCATACAAGAGCTGGGGTACAGGCCAGAGGTGTGGGGGGTGAGAGGATTCACCAGAGACAGAGTGGGGAGCAGAACAGGCAGATGGACTGAAACACACTGCTGAGGGGAGCAGTAGGCGAGGCAGGTCTGCTGCACCATGTGGGTCCGCTCCCTGGCCTAGAATCGAACTCGTGCTGTAGTGACTGCGGATGCTTCACAGTGCGGCGCCTTAACCCCTTGCGCTACCAGGGAGACCCCAGAAACTGTCAGTGTTTTAATGTGAGGAGCAGGAAGTGGATGAAATCCCTTGTGCTGAGTGTCTAGTTTTCAAAGGCCAGAGTTGAAACGTGCGCACAGAGGTTTCGGAGGAGCCTGGTGGTGGGTGGCCAAGGAGGCTCTGGCACACCCACCGGCATGTGTGGCCGAGGTTCCCCTTGGTCTGGTACTGCCACCCAGACTTCCTTAAAGACCCCCACGGGGTGGGGCCTCTGTGGCATCCAGGGGCACTGAGGGCACCGCTGACAGTTACCCTGGACAGAAGAGGTCTCAGGAGGGGCCTGGGCAAGGCTGGGATCTGGTCCCGGTGACCTCACCCCTCCGGGTTCCACAGGCTGCAGCCACGGGCTTCCTCGTGGTCTCCTGCAAGCCTCTGTCTGCAGGCTCTGCCCCTGGCAGCACCCCAGCAGGCAGCCTTGTCTTTCTGCTTCCTCCTGTGAGAAGCCTCCCAGCTGCAAGGGGAGCACCGAGCAGCCCCCTTGCCTCCCAGCTGCTGTCTCCCCTCCTGACCCCCACGCACCCCCGGCCACCAGTGGCTGTCTCTGTGCTCGCTTCCCTGGGCTGTTGGAAGGGATGAGTGTCCCCACGGGGTACGTCCGATTTGGGGGCAAGTCCGATTTGGCATTTGTCTCCACCTTTTGGCTGGGCTTCTGGGCGGGAGCCCTGCTGGCCTAGTCACCAGCCGTACCCTCAGTGTCTGGGCGCAGGGGGGTTGCACACAGGGGGCAGCAGGTACCCCACCCGTCTGCCAGGCTGGTCCCCAGCGCTGGGGGCTGGAGGCAGGAGCCCACTGAAAGGGTCCCCGCCTGCCGTGGATAGCCACACTCCAGGCCCGCTGCCTGAGTCACCCAGCCCCTCTCCTGACACCCCTTCCACAAAAAGACACCACACTCTTCTTCACTTTGCACAAAAATGTATTTCTGTGACATCGCCAAGTACAGACATCCCAGGCCCCAGGTGGTAAAGCGATGTGACGTGGGCCCTGCCTGGGGTCTGGCTCAGCCTCATGAGCCGGGAGGGGCGGAGGCCACCACCATACTGGGGGAGCACAGGCAACTGCCGTCCCAGGGCCGTGGGGAAGACACCAGAGGAAAAAAGGCCGAGTGCCTCCCCCTGCCTAGTCCCCCAACCTGATTTGCCCGGAGGAAGAAATGCTAGGAGAACCCCAAAGCAGGCCCAGGGGAGGAGGGGAAGAAAAGCCACCCCCAGGGTTGCCTGCAGTCAGCGCTGCCCCCAGGCCTTGTTCCAGAGGGGCCGCCTCGCCTGTCCAGGGAGGGAGAGCAGTTCAGTTATGTCAAGGGAGGCCACAGGAGAGTTTCAGGTATAGTGACGTCTCACGCTTCTCTGAACACAGCACAGGTTTCCAAGGTAAAGCCTTGGGCAGGGCAGGAGGGCATCGGGAGGGGCAGTGGGGCCGTGGGATGCTGGTCTGGAGGTGTCTGCCTGTCGCCCGAGGAGAGGCTGGAGTGGGGACCTCCTGCCTGGGGGGTGTGGGATCCTCTGGGCAGCAGGGCGGGCAGGGTGATGAGGCAGGCTCAGTTCTGCTGGTGGGTGCCTGGGCACCGTGGGTGCTGCGGGCAGGTGAGGGGCTGGGGAGGAAGCGAGCAGGCCCTGGCCCTGGAAGTGCTGGCTTCGGGCTGGGGGCCGCTTCCGGATTCGTTTGGCAGAAAGGGCAGCGGAGTCCGCCCTAGTTCTGACCAGCCCTGGGCTGGGCCTTCATAGCCTGGGACCTGGGGGAGACTAGGCGGCAGCCTCCATAGCAGCATGGCCTCAGGCAGGCCTGGCCCGAGGGCCACAGGGTGCAGCGGCCCGCTCCTTGGGGCCTGCTGGGGCTGGGCCGCCTGGATGGAGGCTTGGCTCTTTGCCTGGCCCCAGAGGGCCTGCCGCTGGAAGCACCAAGGCGTCCTGGACAGCGGCGGGCGGGGTTACTCCCCAGATGCCATCTGCCGCACGCAGAACCCAGACGGGTCCTCAGCTTTGGCGGGTGGGTTAGGGCGCCGGGGGTCGTCAACAGCCTGAGGCCTCTTCAAAGGAGGCGAGGCCAGGGTCTGAGGTTGCTGGGAGAGGTCCGGACACTCACGTGGGAGGCATTTCACCTGGCGGGGGAGGAGCGAGTGTGGCAGCGATGACGGCTGAGATGGGCTGAGAATGGCCAAGAAAGCTGCGAGGACTCGGAGTGTTTCTTTTGTTTTTGTACGGAAATCACACACACAAACCTCACACTTCCTAACCAAAAAAAAATAATATATATGTATATATATATATAATATATATATCTCACTAATGTTAAGGAAAAGCGTCACTTGTGCAAAAGTCTCCGTTGTCCCTTCGTCCAGCGGGAGCCCGGTGGGGTCTGCCAGCTGGGCCGCTTGACGGCGCTGCCCGGCCTCGCGGTCCGGAGCCGGGGCAGCCTGGCGCGGGCCTCTATCTGGACATGTCCATGTTCTCCTCTCTGAAGCTGCCGCAGTGCTCGATCACCTTGCTGGAGACAACGGGAGCGGGCTGGAGGGCGGTCGGCCCGGGGCCGGGCCGAGGGTTTGCTAGCTGAGGTGCCGGCTGCGGTGGCGTCACGGGTGGCCGCAGTGCAGGGACTCAGGAAGGGGTACAACCAGGACTCCGTCTCCCTCCTTCCCCCTCTCAGCCCCGCAGCGTCCGTGGTCAGGGCCCCCCAGACCCAGCTCTAGTCCCTCAGCTCTCTCGTTAGCCGCATCTACCCTCCATGCACACACCAGCCCTTTTTCTTCCTCACAGCCTGCTCCTAGTGACCCCCAAGCTGGGGCACGTCAGTCACCCAGAGACCCAGGTCCAAGCACCGGGAGCCACCGCTCAGATCTCTGGTGAGTCTGACGTGACGTTCGGGAACAGCTGACCCGCTGCTGCAGCGTCCCCAGGGCCCAGGGCCTCTGGGCTGGGCTGGGTGTTCACTGCTGCCTCTGGGGCTACCGAGTGTCCCAGGGCCTTGTGAGAAGTCAGGGACACCTGCAGGGGACAGGAGCGTGAGGGCAAAGTGCCTCCAAGTGCCCCCGTGCCGCGCACAGCGCTGTCAGCCGGCTGAGACGCTGCTTAGGTACAGGCGGCCGCAGGCCAGGGGCGGGCCTTGCCCAGAGCTGCTCAGGTCTGGGTGCCCAGGTGTCTCTGTAAGGGCCTGCCTCCCGAACCCCCTGGGACGGGGCGCGAGGGAGGACCCGCGTCCTCGGAGCAGTCGCTCAGGAGGCCCCTCTGAGGGCGTGAGGAGCACGCGTCATCCCTTCCTGGCGAGTGACGCCTCAGTGCTCAGCAGGTGATGCTCCGGCCCAGCAGGTCATGGCTGGGAGCCTGCACCCCAGTGTTTGGCGTCAGGTTTAGAACTGAGCCAGCTTGACTCCACACCCTTCTAGAACGGAGCCAACAGGGCCACGACGCCCCCGGGGGCGGGGAGCACCTGCAGCTTCTGCGGAGGTGGGGGTCAGAGCCAGCTGGCTCAGACACGCCGTCTGCACAAGGGCCTCGGCACCCCCGCTCTGCCCATCTCCTGCACTGCACTGCCCTGTCTCTGGGTGCAACGCCTCGGCCTAAGTCATAAAAAGCTCTGAACTGGCTGCCGAACGCCCAGTGCTGAGTGGACAGTGTTTACTGAGAATAACAGAAAATCGAGCCTGAGGACGACAGAGATGGGGCCCTGCTTGGAACCGGTTTTCCTGGCCACGCAGATGCCCCAGCACTTCAGCATTCTTGTCCACCAGAGGGACCCCGCGTCCCTCGTGCCCCCAAGTCAAGGCTCCAAAGAGAAACCCCGCAGGCTTACCGGGCCATCTCCTTGGTCTCGGGCCGTGCGGTGGCCATGGCGGTCACGTCCCGCAGGAGGGGCATCCCCCCCTCCTTGATCAGCAGGGGGCAGTACTTGTCCGCTGTGTGCGGGGTGCAAAGCAGGCGATCAGTGGGCTCCCCGGCCCGGAACCCACCCTGGCCGCCAGGACTGTCTCCCCAGAGGGGCAGCACGAAAACGCAGACTTGGGTGGGGGCCCTGCTGGCCGGGACAGCCGCTGGCTGGGCCAAGCCCCTGGAGAGGCAGGGGGTGGCTCCTTGGGGCACGCTCTTCCCTGCTTGGCTACATGGTCACTGCATTTTTGGCCAGAGCTCACCCCAAGGAAAATATCACCCAAACCAGCACTCTTACACGGGACAGCTGTTTGTGAGACCTTTGTCACAGCCCTGCTCGCCGCCATCCTGATGCCACAGGTGTGGGCCGACCTGACTTGTATTTCTAACAAAACGCCACTAGGGGGTTCTGGTGACCGGTCAGGCTAGAGCCACCGTTGCCTTCCTACTGCTTTCACATCTGCGCTCTGTCAGAGAACATTCTAGTGCCTGGTACAGGGCTTTACAGTCCCTGGAAACACGGCATTCCCATGGGCCTCCAGCCGCTGTGAAGCAGCAGCCATGCTTATAGCCTCCATTTCACAGATGGAAGAGCGGAGGTGCAGAGAGACAAGCGACTGGCCCAGTGTCACCCCAAGGCTTAGCCGAGGGAGCGCCCTCACCCCAAGGCTTAGCCGAGGGAGCGCCGCTCAGAGCTTTCCTCGGGGCCATGCTGTCTCTTGGAGCTAGCAGCCGCGGTGGACGCTTGCTTGCTGAGCAGTGGGCAGCTCTGGCTCCGGAGCTAGGCCCACGTCTGATTTCACTGCGGCCCTGAGGTGAAAGCTGTTACCCCGTTTTAAAGGTGAGGAAATGCATCAAAGCAGTCGAGACACTTGCTCAAGGCGACAGCAAGTGGGAGAGCAGGCCGGCCTCCGGCGACGAGGGGCTGGCTCCTGCCTGTGGCCCACGAACGCCTGAGCCCTGCACGTGCTCCTGTCCCATTGCCAGCACCCCGCGCGAGCGCCCCGCCAGGTGAGTGGTCGTGCCTGCACGCGCTGCACACAGGTACTCACAGTAGACAGACACGAGGTTGTACAGGGCCCAGGTGGCCCAGTGCTGGCTGACCGGAGAGATGCCCTGGGGAAGGAGGCGCAGGATTGGCTCAAATGACCTGTAGGAAGAGAAGCCAAGGTCACGTCTGATGTCCCTGAAGAGCCCAGCGGACACACTGTGGCAGGCCAGGAGCAAGGGACTGAGGGGCATGTGCCCTTCCCCCAGGCCAGCACACAAGGGAGCGCCCTGTGGGGGTCACGGACACGGACTCGCAAGGAGCTGAGAGCCCAGCTGCGCGGGGAGGGCGTGGGCACCCTGGAGCTGAGGCGGTGCGGCCGTCCTCTGGTGCCCTTCGGCTGCACTGGGCGCCGCGGTTCCGAAGTCTGATGGACATGTGCCCTCGGGGGTCACAGGCGCCACCTCCGCTGCCTTGGAACGGCAGTCACCGCGTCAGCAAGGCCCAGGAGCCCGGCCCCCAGTATGGGTGTCCCCAGAACATGATGGCCTCCTCACGTAGACCCTAACATGACAAGACGTCTTTGGGGGGGACGTCCACCCCAAGACAGTAAGAGCTGATACCGGCTGGACCGGAAGCAGGTAGATCCGGCCGGACAGGGCCAGAAGCGCAGCAGGGCACTCGGCAGTGAGGCCAGCAGCGCCTGTTCTGGCTCTGGGGCGCGGCCGTGTTTCCTCCTTTGCTGCCCCACGAACACGCGTCACATGTTTGTAAACAGCAGGCTTTGGGGACACGCAGGTACTGGTGTGCTCAGGTCGTGTGCGGAGCTGCACGGGAGGCGTGTGGCTAAGGGCGCCACGCCAGAGGGCTGAAGGAAGACCAAAGGCTCTGCCCGGGCTGGCACTGGCCCGTCCCCACTCCGCACCTGTAATTGATATTTCTCCGTGAGTTGATGTCCCAGCTCTGGATGGCAGCCCACATGCGCTCCTCCACCTCCTCCCTCTGGGGTTCGCAGATGCCCCAGGCTTCAGGCCCGTCAAACATAATGTGGGAGAGGACCCCGCAGGCGTTGTAGGAGACCTCTATCCCATCGGCCTTGCTCTCCAGCAGGTTGCTGCAAGAAGAGAGAATTGTGTTATCCGTGCCCAGACAACTTCTAAAAGGAATTTGAAGTCACTTAAGATGAGCTACAGGGCCCGCCCTGGTGGCGCAGTGGGTTAAGCAACACACTATGAAGCAAACCGCAGCCACGGCAGCATGAGCTCGATCCCTGCTGCCGGCCAGGGAGGTGACCCACATGGCATAGCAGACCTCCTGCCTCGCCTGCTGCTCCCCTCAGCAGTGTGTTTCTGTCGATCCGCCTGTTCTGCATCCTGCTCTGTGTGGTGGATTCTCTCACCACCCCGACACCTCTGGCCTGTACCCCAGTGCTTGTATGCATAAATAAATAAATCTTTAAAAAAAAAAAAAAAAAGATGAGCTACAGCTATAAGAGGACCAATTCTGGAGCACTGAAAGAATAAGAAACCACATTATAGGTTTCTATAAATGTCATTTATAACCTAGATGCTCAGAAACCCAGAGTTTGAGTATCCTGGCAGTCAAGGTACAAAGGGAAAGGAGAGCGGCACCAACCTGAAGACGCTGATGAACTGTGACGTCATTAGCTGGGGCCGGAGCTCCTTTACCTCTGCCACATTCCCCAAGAGTCCCAGCATATTCCGATGCAGTTCCTGTTTCTCTGGAAATTCCTGGCAAAAGGAGAGCCACGGAACTGGATCCGTTTGTTCCGATAACTTACGGTCTGGTATTATTAGCCTAAACCTTCCTGGGGCCTTGCCTTGTCATCCTCACTAGACGGAGAATGCCACATGCCGGCCTCCTCCCTCGCGTGCACCAAGCACGGTGCTGAGCACCGAGCACGGTGCTGAGCACGCACGCTAGGGGCCGAAGAGCTGGTCTCCTTGCACAGAAGCAAAGGCTGGGCAGAGCCCTGCCCTGGTAACTGAACGGACACACGTGGTCCTAGCACCGAAGCTCAGATTAGTTTAAGGGAACTAGTTCTTCGGAACCAGAGCGAGAACATCACGGGTGGGTTGTAGAGTGAACAGATCATCCTGCCGGACAGAACTCTGTCCAGCTGCCACCCCAGTGGGGACCTGTCGGACCAGGGTCTGAGCCATTCGTGCAGAGAGGCCTGGGCTGAGATCCCCTGGGAGGCGGTTCTGGGAGGGCCCAGCTAGGCCAGCTGGGTCAGGGGAGGTCCCTAGAGCAATGTGGGCAGCAAACCCTGGGCCGGGGAGCAGGAGTGAGTGAGCGAAGGCCAGCGGGGGCCACCACGGTACCTTCAGGCAGTCCAGGAACAGCTTCATGCCGTTGAAGTTGAGGAACATCTCGCAGTTGTCAGGCGTCTCATCTGTGATGTTCCACAGGGCGCTCCAGGAGAACTCCATCACCTGGTCACACTGGGGGGTGGGGGCCTCAGCAGAGCTCACCTGCACAGGCTCTGCTGGCTCCTGGCACCCATGGGGGCCCCCCAACCCAACAGGGTCATCCTTGGGGCAATCCAGTCCCTGCTGGGGTTGGGGGAAAGGCAGGGTGGCTCCATCAAGACCCAACTTACTGTTTTGTCCAGTAGTTTCTTTTGAATCAGCTTCAGCATGGTCTGTGGGCAGAGAGAGAACTTGCTGGGGCTCAGGGCTCAAGCTCTCCATGCTCCCCAAAAACCAAGATAGAGGAGAGTCAGTGATTCAACTCCTGGTAACAAGTCCCGACGAGACCAACAGGCCAGTCTCTGTGGGAGGCTCTTTGTAGAAGCGCGACCACAGCCCTTGGCACTTGTATCAGGAGGCTCGGACGCCAGTCCCAGCCGATTCCCACTCCCCTGTGGCTGCGGATCAGCCTTTCCCTCTGAGAGCCTCCCCCGAGATTAAAAAAAAGGAGGCGAATGGATGCTCTCGAGCTCCTTCCCCAATCTTTCCTTCCTGTCTTCAGCAAACATTGCTTCCACACAGTGCCCCCCGCCCTTGCTAGGAGGTACTGGGGACGTAAGGATGGGAGGAACAGCTTGGCGTCTTTCCCTCAGATCTCACAACCCAGTAGGGAGGCTGATGTTAACTGGACAATCCCTCAAACTCTTATTTAAACCCCGCTGTAACAGGACACTTGATCTGGAGAGGCAGGAGTGACTGGTACGGGGGTACCTCATGGGCAGTGGAGGGGCTGCGAGAGACTGACAGTGTTCTAGGGAAGCTACATGCACTGTTGGGAAGTTCTTCCTTTGGTCTAGCCTGAACCCTTCATGCTTCAGCACACCTTCTCCCTCCCCTCCCACTTCACAGGTCCTCCTTGGAGCTCCTCATGAGAGAGGAGCGGGGGGAGGGCAGCATGCCTGCACGCACCACAACAAAGCCCATCTTGCCCACGGCCTCCTTGTGGTCATTGTCCACCTGGCAGACCAGGGCGTTGCACAGGTGCACAGCGATACGCTGGATCGACTCGTCCTGCCGCGTGGGATTGAGGATGCTGAGCAGGAGCTCGTTCACCCGGCGGTACTGAAATTCCAGCTCCTCGGGGATGCTGAAGTTGCAGAGGGTCAGGCAGCAGTTCCGCTGGACCTGGATCAGACAGGACACAAGTGGAGCAAGGTCAGGGGCAAACTCCAGAGCTGGACTCGGGCCCTCTAGAAGTGTGACATCATCCAGAACTGTGGTTGTCCAGGAAGATTTTCTGGAAGAGGAGACTGTAAGACTTTAAAAAAAAATTAAAAATCACATGAAATGTAATATTCATACAAGAGCACAAAACCCATAAATGTACAGCTTTATACTAATCATAAGGCAGACAAGCTCTTTAACCAGGTAACCACCACCTGGCGTGAGAAATTGAACATTTTCCACCCAGAAATCCTTACACGTCCCTTCTGGATCCTAAGCTCCTCTCCCTGTTTTCTACTTGAATGATTTTCTAGCACCTTGCTTTTTTTTCTAAGTCAAAGGTTTGCAAGATTAAACATTATTGTTAGAGATTGCTGAAATGTGTCTATTTCTCATTGCAGTATAGTATTCCAAATACATTCATCTGTTCCACTGTCAGTAGATGCTTGGGTGGACGTCAGTGTTTGGCTTGTCCTTGTACACGCATCCTGCTTTCTACACCTGGGTTTCTCTAGGGAAGACACACTGTGGTGGAGCGTTGAGGTCACGAGGGGTATATGTCTTTGACTTCCCCAAGCAACACGACTCTTCCTGTGTGGCGGTCCCAGTCTATACTCCCACCAGCAGTGGGCGCTCTGGTCAAGCCACATCCTCATTTTTCCCTTGCATCATTTGTGGACTTATTTCCTTTTACAGTGTTCTCAGTGCATTTCCTACAATTTAATTTCCTCTTTTTTTTTTTTTATCATTAGCTATTGTCAGGTCATTAGACTCCACTAATTATGTAGAGAATATCCTTGCTTAACTTTTTTGTCTCTTTCCCCCCCAATATATGTATTTTTTTAATTCAGGAAAAAAAGTATTTTCAATGATAAAATTAACACTTCATGTAAAACACGCAAATAAAACTATCTGAGCAGACCGTTCAATGAAATGTTCCCCGTTTTACTCCTCAGAAATAGTGACTGTTCAAAGTTTGGTGGACATCTTTCCAGATTTTCCACCGTGCAAGTACAAATGGGAATTTGGAGTAGAGAAGATGGAGAGAAGGGACGTTATACATCTCGGCCCCGGTTTCTCCTCTCGCACCATCAAGCGGGGGACACTTAGGAGGTATAGCTCTACCGTGATACCCCACTGTGGGGCCACGCTGAACCTGCCCAGATCGCTATTGCTAACACATTCTGGCTCCTTCTGATTTCTATTTAATCATGCAAGGCTTTCAGTACCGCTGTGACCTTTTACCTTTAAGAATATTTCTAACTGGGCAAATCATCGATGCACTGAGAGTTTGAGCAGGTTCTGCCAAGCTGCCCTCCCAAAAGGTGGACTCATTTCTACCTCACTTGTGGGGAGGAGCACGAGAGTCTTTATCAAGGTGCAGTATCATCCATTCTTTGAGTCGAAAGGTGCTCTTGTTATTCTCGTTTCTTTGGCTGGGTTTAATAATTTGTGTAGGAATCTTCAAGCAACTTTTTTTTCAGTACAAAAGCACCCTTTTTGATTGTAAAATTGATCTCAGTGTAGATCAAACAGCCGCTCTGAGGTCCGGAGCTGCGGGCTGTGGGGCGGTGGACTCACCCCTGCAGAGGCTGTCTCCACCACAGCCTTTCTGGGGGATGATTCGAGAACATACCAAATGCTTTAAAAAACACGTATGTCCCCCATGTCCCGGCTGTCCTACCTGTAGACATGTGTCATAAGGAGGAGGGATTCAGTACAGTTAGTGAAGCCTTATTTGAAATAGCAAAAGGCAAAAAGCAACCTAAATATTCGACCACGGGCTGACTCACTGACAACAGCCCCTGCATCTGGGAGCCCCGTCCTGCTCCCCGTGGCCTCTGCGCCCCAGCCCAGAGTTGGCCCAGAGCAGGTCCCCTGAAGAGCATCCTGAACGTTCTGCTGACACCAGCGGTCGCGCTGCTGGCCCCAACGACCAGCGGTCTGGGCAAGAGGCGCCGGGCGGGGTTTCCACTCTCCAGTGAATTTCCGTATTTCTGAATGTGCTTGTTCTCTAAGTCTCAGACAGTTATGTTTGTAAGCAGAAGAGAAACACTCAACGATTTTTCAGACGTTCATGACGAGACACTGGGAAGCCACGCCTCACGATGGCCGCTGGCTACACGAACATGCCCAGCTCAAATCCAGAACAGCAGCCGCCCGAGATGCCATGGCGGCTGCCGGGGGTGTGGTTATGGCTCGTTTTCTTTTCTTTATATCGGTTTCTACAGTAGAAGTTGTCTGGGGCCCTGGTGCCAGGCCCGGAACCTGGGGTGAAGCTGGCTGGGGCAGGAGTGGGGGCAGGACTGAACCCGGCCAGAAAGGGCGGGGCACGCATGGCGCGCCAGGGACCGCCGGGCAGGGCTGGCACAGGGCGTGAGCAGGAGGGCTGCGGCCAGAGCATGCAGCCGGGGCGGGGGCTCACCGTCACCTCCTGGTAGGACTCCATGCCGTTCAGCACCACCTGGATGACCTGCCGGCGCAGCTTGACGCTCTGCTCGGAACGGTACTCGGAATTGGTCAGGTAGAAGAGGGCGGCGCTGCCTGTCACCTGAATGTTCTTGTCATACTTGTGGCACTTGAGGGCCGTGATGACCAGCTGCGGAGACAGGCAGGCGGTCTCTGAAGGTGGCCCCAGGAGTGTGCCTGGGTGCCACAGTCCTGGGGGCAGGGCCTGCCCTGTGGCTGCCGCTAGGGCAGAAGTAGGGGAGAAGCAGAAACTGGGACAAACATGGGGCCTCCCTGGTGGCGCAGGGGCTAAGTTCAGCACTATGAAGCTATCAGCAGCCCCTGCAGCATGAGTTCGATCCCTGGCCGGGGAGGTGGACCACATGGCGCAGCAGACCTCTCCTGCCTCGCCCGCTGCTCCCCTCAGCAGCGTGTTTCGGTAGATCTGCCTGTTCTGCTCCCCACTCTGTCTCTGGTGACTCCTCTCACCCCACCCCCACCCCCACCCCTGCCCCAGCACCTCTGGCCTGCACTCCAGCTCTTGTATACATAAATAAATCTTAAAAAGAAACCGGAGCAAGGCCAGGGCTGCGGGTGCAGGGGGTGTTCCAGAGGCCGGTGGCTGGTGCTCCGGGGGTGAGGAGGGCGCAGGAACAGGCCTACGCCCTCCGGTGGGATGGACGGGAGCCAGGGTCCCGCGAGGCTGACCTTCAGGGCCCGCAGGAGCTGGTTGCAGCGCTCGATGCGTGCGATGTCGAAGAGCAGGTTGATGGCCCGCGAGGTGATCTCGGGCCGATGCTCCGTGTAGGCCTCGATGGCGTTCAGCACCTGCTCCTCGTTTTTGTCGCCACTCACCTGGGGGTGCAGCACGCTCAGAACAACCCGTAAGAGGCCAGGGTGGGACCCCCAGACCCCAGAGCAGATACCTTGGGGCCCTAGCCCGGACCCCTCCCCTTCAGGGCGACTGGTCCCCCCCTCCACAGCCCCTCACTTTGTAGGCCGGAATGTGAGTGAGGCGGCACAGGGAGGTCTCGAAGAGTCCAAGGAACTGCAGGGGCCTCTTCAGAGCCCGGAAAGGCATGATGCTGCTCTTAGACGGCTCAGTGCTGGGGAAAGAGGGCGCCGGGGTCAGCGGCCTGGGCCTGGGCTGCCTGTTCCACACGCAGGCGCGCCTCTCCCTGGGGTGGCCAGGCGTGTACTTGGGGTCTGCTTCTAAGCCCTCCAGCCTCGTCATCTTTTTTCTTGCTAAGGCTCAGAGCCATGAGCCTCGCCTCTCCACGGAAGGTCGGCAAGGCACGTTCCAGAGCACCCGGCTTGGGGCATGCGTGTGGCCAGCTCGGGCATACCACCTGCCGTCACAGTGAGGGAGTCACCTCCAGGTCCTGCCAACCACCACGCTCGTCCACCAGACCTTGCTCGCTGTGGAGCAGCCGAGGCTGATCCGAACAGGATGGCTCCATCGCGCCTCTCAGCCCTCCCACCTGGGCCCTTGGCAAACGCGCCGGGCTCCGGCCAGTCCGAGCCTCCCACTCACCTCCCTCTTCCAGCCTCTGCACGTGCCGCTCGCTCCGCTAGGACACCCTTCCCCAAGCAGACGCAGAACGAGCTACCAGGACACCTTGATGCCAGTCCTCCTCCCCTTCCTGATCCTCACGCCAGCCCCAGGCCCTGTGCTTCCCCTCCCACGGCCTTATCTGTCCCTGAGAGCTCACAGGCCCAAGAGGACAGGGCCTGGTTCCGTTATCTCCAGCACCACCACGGCGCCGGCGCTTGGCACAGATAAAGCCTGGTGGCGATACCCACTGGCCACCATGGCGGGTGGGCCCCCACCTGGTCTGCCCCGCTTCCTCGTCCATCTTGGAGATGCTGCAGTTCTCCAGAATCGTGTGTCCAGAGATGTCCAGAGACATCAGGTTCCCTAGCTTCTGCACAAAGAGGCTCAGCGCCTTGCGGGTCAACTTGAACTTGTAATAGCTGGACAAGCGGTCTCGGGAGATGTCCAGGTGACTGCAGACAGGGTACGGGCGCAGGTCAGGGGCTGGACATGGCTGGAGCGCCACGTAGGCCCCTGCGCCTTTAGCCCACGTCAGGGGAGGGCCTATTCCTGCCCCACTACTGCAGAGCATTCTGGGGGAAAGGTTTGGGGACCCAGGAGCCCCGCACAGCCTCGATCGGCTGAAACACTGGGCGTCAGGAATGGGACGGCATCCTCCATCCCCACCTCCACCTGCCAGGGCTCCCAGGACCTGCCGGTTCTGCCAACACCCCCTCCCCTCTCCTGCCCCGGCGAGCACTGGGTGCAGCTCACCGCAGCTTGTGCAGCTGGACGATGACGCGGATGTGGTCGTCCGACAGGTCCATGTTGTAGAGCACGAGGGACACCAGGCTGTCCTTCCACTGGGTCAGGAAGGCCGCGTCGCTTGTCTGGATGCCTGAGAGGTCCAAGGCGGCCAGCGAGCTGAGCGGCCGCAGCAGGGACTCCACGGGGACCCCATCGGTCATGCGGCCCAAGTTGAGGAAGCGCAGGCGGCTAAAGCCTTCGAAGGTGAAGTCCTTGACCAGCACCTGGCAGGTGGGGTTGACGAGGCACTCGTCCTCACAGCCGCCAGGGTTCTCCTCCTCGTAGAAGATGTTCGCACAGCCGAAGAGGCTCAGGGACACCAGGGTGTGGCTGAAGCTCCGCAGCGTCTGCAGGCTCTTGGCCGACAGCTTCTCGCAGTTGGTCAGGTACAGCTCCACCAGGTCCTGCAACAGCCACGCGCTGGCCTCACCTCCACCACCCGGCCTGGCCGACGAGGGCCCTCAGCCTGGCCTGGGGCGGGGTGGGCCCAGGGGAGGAGGCGGGAGGCCTGGGGTCCTGGCGAGGAGGCGGGAGGCCTGGGGTCCTGGCCTGGAGGCCGCGCCCAGCCCTGCCCCTGCCGGCCCTCCTGGCGCCTGCCTGGGTCTCACCTGCTTGCGGATGGCCTCCAGGTCCTGGTCCTGCACCAGGTCCTCGCGGAGGTGGATGCGGGTGAGCCGGGTGCTGCGCGGGTCTGAGAAGAGGCTGAAGAAGCTCTCGTGAGGCTCAAAGTTGCAGGCGGCGTTGACCAGCTCCACGTACCTGGGGAGCAGAGAGCCCGCTCAGGCGGCGCCCGCCCTCCCGGAGCCCCTCCGATTGCCGGGCGGCGGCCTCCCCTGCCCGCCACGGCCGGACGCGGACCACCCTGCGGGCGAGGCTAAGGGCAGCCCCGTCCAAAGGCCGCTCCCTGGGTGACCCCTGGGGAGGGAGGGGCTGCTTGTCCCGAGCAAACAGCAAGGCCACCCGACATGCCACCACAGGCGCCTCCGCGACCAGCATCGGTGTGGCCCCCTCCCAGGCCTCGTGGCTGCACCACACCCCGGGCGCCCCACCATCCCCACGGGCCCTGCTTCTCCAAGCCGGGCCCCCTCCCAGGCCCCGTGGCCGCACCGCACCCCGGGCACCCCACCACCCCCACAGGCTCTGCTTCTCCAAGCCGGGCCCCCTCCCAGGCCCCATCACCACACCCCGGGCGCCCCACCACCCCCACGGGCTCTGCTTCCCCAAGTGGGGCTTCGCCCATGACCCTGGTTCCTTGGCAGGTCCCTCCCAGCTCCCCGCAACAGGAGCCGGAGCCGAGGGTCTGGCGTTCCCGAGGGCGGAGGGCAAGGCGCCAGAGAGGCCGGTCGTGAAACCTGCGCTCACGCTGCCGCTGGGGCGTCACACACTTGGGGACATAACCCCGAGGGGCCGCCGCTCCCTGAGCCACTTCACGCGGCGCCCGCTGGCCCGGCTGCGGCTTCTTCATGCGGGAGAGAACCAGACTCCGGTCGGTGACGTGTCCGGCGGGGGCGGGGGCGGCGCTCAACACGCAGACGCGGGACACACCGGGCTCGGTCTCCAGCCACACGCGGCCCACGCGCACGCAGCCGTTTCTCCGACGGAGCCCCCACGCCAGGGACACGCCCTCGCGCTTCGGGAGCCTCTCCTGGTGGGGACCCCTGCAGGGTGCGGATTTCTCCGCCCGGTCAAGGGCGCACGGCCGGCGCCTGGCGTGTGGGCCCGCAGCCGCCCGTGGACACGTGGGCAGCGCACACCTGCGCACACAGGAGGCGCGTGCCTCCCGCCGCCGCGCACGCTCCCAGGCCCCACCGCAGCGCCACACCGCCTCGCTCTGGGCCGCACGTGGCCACCACGCCCCCCACGCCTCTCCGCCGACCAGCGCATGGGCGCCCCTGCCCGACACGCCGGTGTCTCCCCACGGACACCCAGCGCGGGGTCTCCGTGGCCACGCCGGTGGCAGCGCCGGGCCCGACCCCCACGCCCCGGCGGCTCACTCGTTGACCAGGCGGTCGCAGATCTCGCTGGGCAGGAAGATGTCCGGGCGCAGCCGCCGGGTCTCCTTGTCCAGCAGGTAGGCCAGGGTGCCGTCCAGGTTGCGCAGACAGAAGTCGGTGCAGAGGGCCGTCAGCGACTCGGGAGTGTCGGACGCCATGCTGGCAGGGGGAGGCCGCTCCAGGCCAGGGTCCCAGGCAGCGGTCAGGGCCCGGCTCTCACAGGGTCATTGGCAGCGCACAGCCTGCGGGTGGGAAGCTGCCAGGTGAGCCAGGCCCTCGGGCCAGAGCCAGTGGCCGCCCAGGGCCGCATTCCGTGTGGGGAGACGGCGCCCCGATGCCACCTCCGAGGGCACCTCGCGGGCCAGCTGCCGGGGCTCCCAGCCCCTCCCTGCCTGCTGCTGCGCCGCCCTCTCCGCCCTGCCTGAAGGGCACGGGGCCTCACCCACACAGAGCTGTGCCCGCGGCGTGGGTGGGTAGGCACCCCAACGGGGGTGGGGGGGGTGGGGGGCAGCGCTTTGCCGCCGCGCTCACAATCCCAGCAGCCTCTGCTGTGCAGCCCAAGCTGACCCCGCTGGCTGTGGGGGCCCTCCCCAGGCGCCAGGCTCACACACGGGTGGCCACCGAATCTTAGCGCGTGTGATGGAGGGGGAGGCGCCTCCCCAAGAGAAATACAGTCTAGGCCCTCATGAAAAGCCACAGTTCGGGCCCACGTCAGCACTACCAGAACGGCCGGCGGAACAGCACAGATGCCTGTCACCACGAACGGGCGAGTCACTCGGTCCAGCCACCCGGGACAGCGCCACTCGGCATAGGGCACGAGGCCCGACCCACCAGATACTCAGACCTAACGCTAACGGGAGAGAAGCCTGCCCCAGACGGCCAGACTGTCGGTCCGGACACACATGTCCCTAGAGACTGGCGCAGACGCGGCTGCCGAGGTTACAGCGGCGGGAGGGTCCTGCTGGGCCGGGGTCCTCTCGGGGTGAGGGAGGGTCCTGGGCTGGATCATGGCGACGGACCACAGCTCCGGGGCCAGACCAGAAGCCACGGACGCGCTTCTCGGACGGGTGAGCTGGGTGGGCGTTTAAAGAAAGCGCAGGCACCGGCCGTGGGCATGATGTGCCCGTGGGCAGCGGCGCGACAGGACTCACGAGGCCACGCTGACAGAGAGGGGTGAGCGGTCGGCACGCAAGCGGGAAGCCTGTGCGCACAAAGACGACGTGCATCTGAGGTGGACGCCCCATGTGTGGGAAGGCAGCTCGGCTTCGAGGACAGAACTGGGGCTGTTGCTGTGACTGCGGGGCGGGGGCGCTTTCTGAACTAGCAGCACAAGGGCCCGGCCGAGCAGAGGACCTGGACGCCTCCACATGCCGCTTGTCCGTCCACGAGAGCTGAGGGCAGTGGGCCGCAGCCAGCTCGTGTTTCCAGGAACACGGAGCGCGCACCAGCTCGCACCCAGAGCATCTTGACATCATCTACAGATCAGTTTTTCAGAGAAAGACACAGCACCCGGTCAAAAAATGGGCAACGGGCCTCCCTGGTGGCACAGTGGGTTAAGCAACGCACTATGAGGCAAACCGCAGCCACTGCAGCACAAGTTCGATCCCTGCTGCCGGCCAGGGAGGGGACCCACATGGCGCAGCAGACCTCTCCTGCCTGGCCCGCTGCTCCCCTCAGCAGTGTACTTCCGTTGATCTGCCTGTTCTGCTCTCCGCTCTCTGTGGTGAATCCTCTCAGCCCCCCACACCTCTGGCCTGTACCCCAGTGCTTGTATGTATAAATAAATAAATCTTTAAAAAAAAAATGGGCAAAAAAAAAAAAAATGGGCAACGGCCGTGGACAGGCACTTCCCAAAGCACCACGGGAGGGACTGGAGCTCGAGTCCCCAGTGACAGGCGGCGGCGCCCCACCCACGAGCACAGAGGGGGACGGGCGCGAGGCCTCGCGGAGGGACAGTGTGGGGCGGTGGCGGCGCCATGCGCTGCTGGGTGTGAACGCGTGCGAGCGGGGTATGGTGTGACACCTGCATCCACACTCCGCGACCACCCCTCCGGGGACACCGCAGCACTGCTGGATAAACGCTCACCCAAAGGCGCCGACCACATCGTTCACAGCCCTATTCCTCACCGCCCTGACAGGAAAGAGCCGCCACACCCCCGACGTTAGCACCTACAGGCTGGTGTCCCCGCTGCCAGAGGTACGCTCACGTGCTGAAGGCCATCATGGCACATGTGCCAAGGCCTCACCCAACCCCCCAACTCCAGCCTTGGCCACCTGCACAAGCTCACCCTTGGACCTCTGCTCAGTCTGTCCTCTTTTTTTTTTTTTTGAGATTGATTTATTTATGCATACAAGCACTGGGGTACAGGCCAGAGTTGTGGGGGGTAAGAGAATCCACCACAGAGCGGGGAGCAGAACAGGCAGACTGACTGAAACACACTGCTGAGGGGAGCAGCGGGGAGGCAAGAGAGGTCTGCTGCACCCTGTGGGTCCCCTCCCTGGCCGGCAGCAGGGATCGAACTCGTGCTGCAGTGGCTGCGGTTTGCTTCATAGTGTGCTGCTTAACCCACTGCACTACCAGGGAGGGCCCAGTCTGTTCTCTTTCAATGAATCATTCTACTTTGTACTCTAAACACGGCTCCCGCCCCAAGTACACAATCGCTCGCTCCTCCAGGGAGCCACCCTGGGCTTCTCCAGCCCACACTTTGCAGTTTCCTCCATTAGCTGATGCTTCCTCTGTGAAGCCTTCCCTGGGTACTGCCTGCTCCCCAACAACCAGCTGCTTTAACTGCCCGGCCTCCCCGCTAGGTCTGCCCCTGAGGACAGGAACCAGGGTGTCGCGTCTGGCGCTGCCCTGGGCTTAGCCCAGCCCCTCACTTATTCCCTCAGGAACTGCTTACTCTGGGTCAGGTGTAAGCAGAAGCAGACGAGGCCTCTGTCCTGATGGAGCGCCAGAGAGAGGCGTGCAAACCCGAGTTGTGAAATGGACCAGCGTTCAGGGGCAAAGGGGCCACCGGGGGCCCTGGGAGCCTGTGCCGGGGACTGCCCTGGACGGAGGCGTCACGGCCAGCTGCCTCGGAAGTGACATTTCAGCAGACACCCCAAGAGGAGTCACAGTTAACTCTGGTAGGGAGGAGGCGAGGAAAGGCACCCCAGGAAAGGGAAAAGATGTGCGTGGGCTGCAAGGAGAGGGGTGGGGTGTTGGCACCCAATTCCATGACTGTTCACGGAACAGCCAGTGGGCCCGACACGGCAGAGCTTCAGCATATGCCCGTGGAGGGGGTGAGCGGAGCACACGGTGGGTTGTGCCCCGGGGAACCGGGAGGCAGACAGGCTGCCCGCTGGGCCGGGGCAGCACCAGGCACAGTGGCCACACAGGAAGCATCAGGCATCCCCAGAGACAGGGGTGGGGGCTCTGCTTGGCTGCAGGCCCGAGCCCCACCACCCAGACAGCTGTTCTCTTCCCGGGGTGGCAGAAACCTCGCCCTGTCGGCCACCAAGGCCACCCAAAGCACCCAAGACAGGCCAGGCAGGTGGCACCACCGCTGGCCTCCCTCTGGCAATGGTGACCCCGCTGCTTGGGGCTGGTTGCTCTGGGGTCAGCGGTGACACGGGAGGGGTCTCCTCCTCTTACACCGAGGCTGAGAGGCCACTTGTGCCCCATCCCGCAGCAAACCTAGCGCCTGCAGAAGGCAGCCATCTCCACCCACCCCGCGGCAGGCGGCAGCCATCTGGGGTTCTGGAACTGGGGAGCGAGGGATATAGCCTGTTTCTCACCAACCACGGTCTGTCCATCCAATGGACGGGAGCGAGAAACTGAGGTCCAGAAAGAAATATGGGACCCACGTCCGTGACACCAGACAAGAGATGCCAGGACCAGACCAGGAGGGAAGAAGAGGCTGGTCCTCCTCAGCCCTTCTCCCGCAGCTTCTCCAGACGGCGCCACCATGAGCTCCCTTGTCCCGGGGGGCGGGGGGAGAAGGGAGAGGAGCAGCAGCAGCAGCGCAGCCGCCACCACACCACGTCCACGCGACAGCTTCTCGGGCGGTGCTGAGCCTCGCGGGTTTACTGCGCGCGGTCCCGACAGAACCAAGTGGACGTTCCCGAGGATCCTGCACTCGAGACTGACTCACCATGCACCACGAGACAGTCCAAGGCCCTGTCCCCCGCCTGCAGGCTCTGCAGCAAGGAACCCGGGGCCCCAACGCCCGGCCCAGGCTGGACGAACAGAACAAGCTGAATTCGCCTCCAGAGCTCCACCTGGCAGACACCCGCCTTGCTTCTCGTGGAGACGCTCAGGTCTGCCTGCACTCACACACCGAAGGCCCCACGTTTCTAGCCAAACACTCTCTGTCCCTCCAATGGGTGGGGGAGAGAAACTGAGGTCCAGAGAGAAAAAGGAGGACCCCACGTGTGTGCGTGACACCAGCCCGAGACGCTGGGAGCCAACAGCCCTGGACCTTGGAGAGTGCCCACCTGGACACGCTCTCCCAGCAGCTGGGGCCCAAACAAGCGCGGTGGACGGGGGCAGCGGACGCTGGCAGTCCCTGGGTGGGAGAGGCTGCTGTGCAGGGACTCAGGGGTCTACTGGGGGAAGAAGGATGGGGCGTTAGAGGGCACCCCAAGAGGCCCCTGCCTAGAGAGCCAGCAGTCTAGACCCGCAGGAGGGGCTGTATCAGGGAGATGTGGGAAACCGCATCACCATCGCCACCAGCTGGTGCCGCCTGGAGAAGAGCGGCCTGGGGCTCCCTGGGTCCTCTGCGGCAGCCCAACTTAAGGCCACACCTGTTCCGAGCACAAGAACACTCCAGAACCCTGCTAAGCACTCAATATGTGCTACTCCCACGATGCTCTCCACAGCCAGGCAAGCAGTTACCGTCTACAGCTTGCAGACGAGGTAGCCGAGGCGCTGAGTCGCCAAGCAAGTTTGGCGTGGACGGTGCCTGCATGCACGGGTCCACACATACCTCTCCACAGGTGGACGGAGTTTCTGGCTCCCCTGCACGTTCTCATTGAAGTCACAAAAGTTAGAACAAGGGACACACAGTACATTTTGGCTCCTAGATGAAGAAACTATGGTTTGAAGATGTGCAACGACTTGCCCAAGGTTGCCCAGGCAGCCTGGCTCGCCTGCCATTACGCCACAGGCGGGAGCCACATCTCCAAGCCTCAGCCACTCTCTGCTTCCTCGCTACCCGAGGGGCACTGAGCGTAGACGCGTCATGCTGAGGCCTCAGGCTCGAGCTTCTCAGGACAAAGGAGGGCACCGGTGTGACCCTGGAGCTCCACGACAGTGAGTGTGTGCCTGGCTACTGAGGGTGCGGGGCCCTGTTCCGGGGGTCCTCAGGCAACACTCGCCACCAGCCTCAGTGTGCACCAGAGTCCTTACCTGGTGCCCGGGGCACTGACCTCAAGGGGCTGCTGAGATGGCATGGAACAGTGGCAAGAGGTGGTAACCAGTAATCACAGAGGATGCAAAGGATGATGCCTGGATGCCCTCTGCTCAGTCCTGACGCTGGGAAATCAGCTTCAGCGACTGAACCGGACACAGGACGTTGGCTCCAAAACAGATGACCCAATTGGGGTCTCTGAATGCACATCTCAGCAAAGATATGGAAGGCCCCTGCCTCCTGGGTCCCCGAGATTTGTCTGCAGAAATCTGAGGGTGCCAACGACAGCAAAGACTGTTGTTTACTGGGTAGGGAGATACGAGCGCACTGAATTCGCACACACCTGTCTCTTTCCATTCTCCCAGTCGCCTCCAGGGTTCGTGTGGAGCTCGGTGAGGAAATGGGACTGCCCAGGTTGACACAGCGGGCCAGCAGCAGAGCCGGGCGTGCATCCAGGTCCCCGGATGGGCAGTCCAGGTCCTAGCCACAGCAGCCTGCTCTAACAGGCTGGCGCTCCGCATCTAAACCCGCTGGCCCAGTGGCCCAGGTTCCTGCTGAGCCAGGACGCAGGCTGGGTGGCACAGCCCAGGCGTGGGGCTGAGCAAGGAGGCCCACCACCACCCCGCTCCTGTAAGGCAGGCCGTCAAATCTCAGCCTCTGCTGGACACTTCTAGAATCAACAGTCTCCACGAACCACGGGTCACGCACACGTCTAGGGCTGACACAGTGTGCCCTTCCCGACGCGTGCCATGTCTCATTTACTTCTTTCAACACTACCATTTTGCCAATGCTGGGCTCTTTTTAAAGGTCCCTGTCGTTTTCCCCTGGTGTCAGAAAAGTCCCAACCAAGGGGCCATCCTCCCGTAGGATAAGCAACCACCATTGCCACCGAGGGCCGACAGGAAGTCTCTCCTCATCTCCACTGTCCCTCAAAATTCTGGAGCCAGAGCTGGTGACACCACCAGCTGGTGCCCAAAGAAAGGTTCCAAGGAGGACACATGCGCATGGCTCCTCGTCATCAGCATCTCAACCCGACGCCTGCCAAGCACCGAGCACGGGCCGCTGCAGTGCGGGGCCTCTCGACACCCCCGCTGTCCACAGAGGGTAACAGGTGGGCAAAGGGGCCTTGCCCAAGTTCTCCCAACCAGGAAGCAGTGGCACAACCTGCCTTAACCACGGTGCTCTACGGCCATCCTTTTGTATTTATTGCATCAGTGGTCATTACAGAGAAGGAAAAAGCACTTACAGCACAAGGACAATGGCTGTTTGTCATCTAAAACAAATGCCAGTTTTCTCCCTCCACCAGATACTTGAGCCCCGTACAGTTCTGCAAGAGCGTCCCGTTAGCACATCGTCCCCTAGTGCGTGGTCAGCCCGAGAGCCCCACCATGATCTGGTCTCTGTTCTCCCTGCCATCTCCACCCGCCACTCTTCCGATAATTCACTCTGTCCTCTCGCGGGTTCTTAAAAGCTTTCTCAGGACCTCTGCACTTGCTGCCGGAGGCTTTGCCTCCAGAGCCCTGCTGGCTGGCTCCCTCGCTCCCTTCAGGCCTCTGCGTCAGACCTGTTCTGACCACCCTCCACAAAAGGGGATCCCACTCTGGGCCTTTCCATGGCCCTTCCTGCTTTATTTCTCTCCATGTCACTTATGATCACCCTACGTATTATATGTTTACTGTTTGTCAAATGAATGAACAAATGAAGAGAAGCAGAGTCCCCTTATCCCTAACACCACCTTCTACTCTAAATGTAACTCTTTTCAACGCTGCCTTCAACGATCATTCCAATCATTTTGAAACCGGAAAAAAAAAAATTCTGTGGGAAAAACCATGGGGTGACTTCCCCCCTGAATCTGTCATCACCTCCCTTTTAAAGTCCAAAGGTACTGACAGGCACAGGGAAAGGCAGGGAATCTTAAACTCCTTAGGCAAAAGAGCCACCAAGTTAGGTTCCACCCACAGAGCTAGAAGGGCCAGCACAGTCAGTTTCACTTTCAACTCACCTATGGGCTCCTTGTTCCTCGGGTCTGCAATCCTACCCGTCCCTTTCCCACCTTGTCATCCCTTTGGGGAGTTGATCCAGAATCCAAGCCGGCCCGGAGCGCTTAAGCACTGCTTTGGGGGAACTTAAGCTCATCCAACAGGTAGGAGGGGCAGAGGCTGTCCCTCTCAGTCCTACATCGATCCCCCATTTTGTAGGGGCATCCAACAGGGCGTCATTTTCTCTCTGGGGGAAGGGAGCTCGGTTTTAAAGGCACGTTTCTCAGACCTGGCAGCAGGGGTCGAGAAGGGAGCCCTCCCACCACTGGCCGAGATGGACCAGTGTAAGTGGCTGCAGCGGCGATGCTGAAGCACTTGGGAGGTCGGAGGAAAAGGGAGAAGGACGCAGACACATCCTTTGGCCCCGCGAGCGGACGGGTTGCAGGCTCAGCCCGGAGCGAAGGATGCGGCTCGGGAAAACGGGGGTCGGAGCGCAATGGAGGCGGGGGATCTCGTTAGGCTAGGGCCGGGGTCTGGGGGAGACGGGGGGCGGCGGGGCGGAGCTTGGGATCCCGGGAACTGGAGCCTCGGGCGGGAAGGGGTCGCGCCGGGGGGCCCCGGTGGCCGTTACCTTGCCCTTAGGGCTGCGGGCGGGGCTGAGGGCCGCCGGGTGCAGGCTCCGGGGCCGGCCCCTCCCCCGATCCAGCTCCTACTGCTCGGAGCCTGCGGCCGCCGCCGCCTCCGCTGTCAACAAACCCCGGGCGCGTCACTTCCGGGGCCGCCCCTTAGCAACAACGAACGGGTCCCCCCAACTGGTCCTGCAGCGAACGCGGGCCGCAGCGATTGAAGGTTCCGGGGTTCCGAGGCCGCTTTTCTCGCCGCCCCGCCGGCCCGCAGGTGCAGGACGCGCGGGTTGTGGCCTCGGGTCCTGAGGGCGCCGCTCAGGGGCTCTCCCTGGCCTCCGGGGGCCCGCTCAGGTGATTCGGGGTGCGGGCCCTTCACCGGCGCCCAGGTGGAGGTTCGGGGCGGGACTGACTCCACCGCCCCTTAGCCCAAGTCCTCCGAGAGCCTGCCCCAAGCTGGCGCCCAATGGGCTGCCTCCTCCGCCCTTCCCGCGGGCAGCCGCACCCGTCCTCCCGGCGCCGTCTTCACCTTCCCGCAAGGGCGCTGCCGCCTGTGCGGCGAGGGAGCGGGCCCCGGGCCACGCGGCCGGCCGGTGGGGACTTGGACGGCGGCCTTGGCCCCCGAGTTCTTCTCGGTCCCATCGGCAGAACCACGGAGCTCCCTAACCAGCCCCTTCTCCCCGTGCAGTGCCCGACCGGACCCACCTTGGCTTCTGCTCTGTACTTCTGCAGTGGCCTCCAGCCGCACACCCTGCTCCTTCCCTCATTCTCTCCGGATTTCCAGCGTGATGGTTCCAACACCCGTGTGACCAGCGCACTCCCGGCTTTACAACCCTTAACACAGACGACCCCCTCCTACCGCCCCCTCCTTGCTCGACACCCCCTTCCTTTCCCCACTTGAGACAGCTTAAAGCTGCCTGCTTCTTGTAATGATCTCTTTCCCTCCCATAGTCTCAAAAACTCCTCTTGGCCCCATCTACACTGGGGCACTCCTCCTTCACCCTCTGACCTCAGTGTAGACGCTGCTCTCTTGAGGAACCCTTTCTTGACAAAATCGCCCGCAGGGCTCAAGGGGTTGAGCGCCGCACTGTGGGGCCTCCTCTGCCACTGCAGTCATCCCTGCCAGGGGGCCCACGTGGCGCAGCAGACCTCTCTGGTGCCTCCCTGCAGCTTCCCCTCAGCAGTGTATTTCAGTGGATCTGCCTGTTCTGCTCCCCGCTCTGTCTCTGGTGAATACTTTCACTTCCTGTGCCTCTGGCCTGTACCCCACCTCTTGTATGCATAAATAAATAAAACTTTTAAAAAGAAAGTTTGCTGATTTTAAACTACCAAAGTAAGACATGTTCGTTTTTATTTTTTTTTTATTTTTTTTAAAGATTTATTTATTTATGCATACAAGCACTGGGGTACAGGCCAGAGGTGTGGGGGGGTGAGAAGATTCACCACAGAGAGCGGGAGCAGAACAGGCAGAGCAACTGAAGTACACTGCTGAGGGGAGCAGCGGGCACAGCAGGAGAGGTCTGCTGCGCCATGTGGGTCCCCTCCCTGGCCGGCAGCAGGGATTGAACTCGTGCTGCAGTTGCTGCGGTTTGCTTCATAGTGTGTTGCTTAACCCACTGCGCCACCGGGGAGGCCCCATGTTCGTTTTTAAAAAGAAAACCGATACAGATACATATAACAGAAAAAATGAAAATTCCCATCCCAGCCCCAGCTTCATTCACTTAACTCAGAGGCCACTGCCCTGAGCAGTTTGTTAAGGTCCCCTGACTTCTTATCCAAAAAATGCAAGTTTCTGAAGAGCTAAAACTATCAAATTAAAGAGCTATAAAACTAAGAAGAAAAATAGGAGTAAGACTTTGACTTTGGGTTAGGCAGGTAATGGTTTCTTAGTTATCATGGCAAAAGCATAAAATAGAGATAAACTGGATTTCATTCAAATGAAAAATGTACTTCAAGGGGTATATCAAGAATGTGAAAACAGGGTTTCTGGAGAAGATGGCCACTGACAGATGGGTGAATAAACAAAAAGCAATATATGTGTATAACAGAATACTCTTCACCCTTAAAAGGATGGACATTCCGGGCCTCCCTGGTGGTGCAAGGGGTTAAGCACCACACTATGAAGCAGCCACAGCCACTGCGGCTTGAGTTCGATCCCCAGCCAATGAGGGCACCCACAGGGTGCAGCAGACCCCTCCTGCCTCGCCTGCTGCTCCCCTCAGCAGTGTGTTTCAGTCAATCTGTCCTGTTCCCCACTCTGTCTCTGGTGTATCCTTTCACCCCCCCACACACCTCTGGCCTGCACCCCAGTGCTTGTATGCATAAATAAACAAATCTAAAAAAAAAAGATGGACATCCCGACTCATGCAACCACATGGATGAACCTGCAGGACATCATGAATGAAGTGAGCCCACCACAAGAAGAAAATTAGTGAGTGATTGCACTTACCTGAAATACTAGAGTAGTCAAATTTCCAGAGACAAGAAAGTGGGACAGTGGCCCCTGGGGGTTGGGGAATGGGAAAAATGAGGAGTTGTTTATGGGTGTAGAGTTTCTGTTTTGCAAGATGAAAACCGTTCCAGAGTCTTTATGCACAGCAGCGGGGATGTCTTTAACCCTACTGAACTATACACTTAAAAATTGCGAAGGTGATAATGTTTATTATGCTTATTGTATCACAATTAAAAATAAAAATAGAATCGATGTGTCCAGAAAAAGCTAAAAAATTCTCAACATTCAATTCAGTAAGAAAACAAGCAATTCAATAACAATAATGAAAAAGGTCAACAGATTTGAACAGGAAACTTTCCGAAAATAGACTACAGAAAACTATAAAGAGCATAATTGGTCATTAAGGAAATGAGTGTTATGACCACAAGAAATACATTACTAGATGTTCAGAGAGTAGACTAGAATTTGTTGTAGATACCACAGAAAACACTCTTATGACAGTAGAAGGAAATAATACATCAAAATAGAATAATTTCTTGTTGAGTGGACTGCATGTTTCTAGTTTATTTGCATTTGCTCCAGCATCAGCTTTGATGTCTCCAGACAGGATAACGTGCACGGGACTTCCCCTGAGCTGTGGCTCAGGAACTCATTCTTTTTTTAAATTTTATTTTATTAAAGATTTACTTATTTATGTATATAAGAACTGGGGTACAGGCCAGAGTTATGGGAGGGTGAGAGGAGTCACCAGAGACAGAGCGGAGAGCAGAACAGGCAGATGGACTGAAAACACTGCTGAGGGGAGCAGCGGGGAGGCAGGAGAGGTCTGCTGCGCCATGTGGGTCCCCTCCCTGACTGGGAATCTAACCCGCACTGCAGTGGCTGTGGATGCTTCATAGTGAGGTGCTTAACCCCTTGTGCCACCAGGGAGGCCCAGGAAGTCATTCTTAAATGCCTTCCAGTTTACAGTACTATATGATTCTTGGTCCACACATTTCGAAGCTGGTTTGGAAGGATTATTTTTTAGTAGTATCCTTATTTCTGGTTGTTGTAAGTGATGAGCCTCTGTAATTTCACTTTGCTTTTTCCTTGACTTTTGCATACAAGAACTGGGGTGTAGGGGCCCCTGGGTGGTGCTAGAGGTTAAGTCGCAGCACTATGAAGCTATCTGTAGCTACTGCAATAGGAGTTCCATTTCTGGTCAGGGAGCTGACCCCATGGCTCAGCAGACCTCTCCTGTCTCCCCACTGCTCCCCTCAGCAGTGTGTTTCAGTGGATCTGCCTGTTCTGCTCCCTGCTCTGTCTCTGGTGAATCCTCTCACTCCACACCCCTGACCTGCACCCCTTACACTCTTGAATGTGAAATAAATAAATGTTAAAAAAAAAAAAAAAGAACTGGGTGTAGGCCAGAGGTGCAGGGGTTGGGGTGGGGGTGAGAGGATTCACTAGAGACAGAGTGGGGAGCAGAACAGGCAGATCCACTGAAACACACTGCTGAGGGGAGCAGCAGGCAAGACAGGAGAGGTCTGCTGTGCCATGTGGGTCCCCTCCCTAGCCAGGATCTGACTCAGGCCTCATTGGTGATAGTGCTGAGACTTAACCCCTAGGCCAACAGGGAGGCTCTGTAATTTCACTGGAAAGGCACAAAAAGGAAGCTTAGGATTCAAGATGAACTGGCTGTGGAGCACGACCGCACACCCTCCGGCTGCATCAGGCTCGCCTTCAGCCGGGTCAGCAGCCATCGACATGCTGTCCCCATTTCCCTTTCCCTCCGGCTCGGCCCCTCTCGTAAGGCTGCTTGTCACCTGACCAGTGTTTGCCCTCATCGCCCCCAGTTTCTCTGCAAGCAGTGGAGAGGCCAGGGTGTTCTTTGACCTTTGGGTAGTACTCGGAACAGAACAAGAAAAAAAAGCCCCAGGCAGCCTCTTGGGTGCTTTGGAACCCTTGAACTGCTTTATCTCCCCTTTAGGAGACAGAAGTTTTTGTTTCTCTTTCCTAGCGGGCTTGTCCGCCTTTGCCATGTCTTCCAGCTTTGCTTTCTCTTTCCAGACATCATTGTCCACCTCTTGCAGCTTAGAAAACTCTGAGAGGCCAACTGATACATCTGGATGCTGCTGCTTGTGCTCCTCCCGGCAAGTTTGCACACAAAAAGCATACGATGACCCGTTACCTCCGTTGCTTGGGGTCTCCTCGGCTTGGGTTTAATTATTCTTCCTCAGAGAGGCAGAACCCGCCACCCCCGTGCTCGTCTGGTCCTCTTTTGCCTAGTGCTGTCTCTGTGGAGCCCAGTGTCTTGTCTGTCCTGCTATTTATTTAAAAAAAAAAAACAACTTATTTATTTATGCAGACAAGAGCTGGAGTACAGGTCAGAGTTGCGGGAGGTGAGAGGATCCACCAGAGAGTGAGCAGGGAGCAGAACAGGCAGACGGACTGAAGCACACTGCTGAGGGGAGCAGTGGGGAGACAGGAGAGGTCTGCTGCGCAGTGTGGGTCCCCTCCCTGGCTGGGGATTGAACTTGCTCTGCTGTGCCCAGCAGCTCAACCTGCTGCGCCACCAGGGAGGCCCCATCCTGCTGTTTAAGATTACAGCGTCACTCCACTACCCACTCCTGCCTCATCTCTTCTCTGGGATGTGTTACCAACTGACACACCAGTCAATTTACCTATCTTCCCTACCTAAAATAAGATAAGTCTTCCTGCACTAAAACGCCAGTGCTCCAGGGCAGGAGTTTTGTGGGTTTTTTTTTAAGATTTATTTTTTTATTCATACAAGAAGTGGGGTATAGGTCAGGAGTGTGGGGGGTGAGAGGATCCACCAAAGACAGAGTGAGGAATAGTACAGCAGAGTTGACTGAGATACACTGCCGAGAGGAGCAGTGGGCGAGGCAGGGGAGGTCTGCTGAGCCATGTGGGTCCCCTCCCTGGCCGGCAGTAGGGATCAAACTTGTGCTGCAGTGGTTGTGGTTTGCTTCATAGGGCGCTGCTTAACCCACTGCGCCACCAGGGTGGGCCCAGGGCAGGAGTTTTTGTCTCATTTGTTCATTGCTAAATTCCCAGACTGGGAACATACCTGCTTCATCACAGGCACTCAGATGTACTGAATGAATGAATGAGTGCCCCCTTTCTCCTTGGAGCACATGTTTTCTTCTTGTTGACTGAGGAACTCTGCACACATTAGGGCTGTGAATACTTTATCATGAAGGATACATATCCCCCGCTCCCATATTTGCCTTTCGCTTCATCCTATAGAGATGCTTTATTTTATATTGTTACATCTGTCTTATCCATCATGGAATCTGGGCCATAAAATCTCCTAGATTATAAACATTTCCCTGGGCCTCACTTGTATCGTAATGGGTATCGCAATGGGTTGAGCACTGCACTGTGGGGCTTCCGCAGCCACTCCAGTGCAAGTTCAATCCCAGGCCAGGGAGGGGACCCACATGGTGCAATAGACCTCTCCTGTCTCACCTGCTGCTCCCCTCAGTAGTGCATTTCAGTCAATCTGCCTGTTCTGCTCCCCACTCTGTCTCTGATGAATCCTCTTACCCCCCGCACCTCTGGCCTGTATGCCATGGCGCTCTTGTATGTACAAATAAATATTTATACATTTCCCTATGTATCTTTCTTCCAATTCATAGAATTTTCCCTTGCAGAGCTTTAATTTATCTGGAATTAATTTTCCCATCACATGTGACATATGAATAGTTTAATGTTCCCCCAGATGATAGCCAATATTATTTTCTTTTTTCTTATGTATTATTTGTGTTTTCCCTGGCCTTCCTAACCAACATTTGAAAGGATGGACTGCTATTCCTTTTAACTGAGAAAATAATCCTTTCTTGGAGTCTCCCTGGTGGCACAAGGGTAAAGCATAGACTATGAAGTATCTGCAGCCACTGCAGCAAAAATTTGGTCCCCAGCCAGGGAGCTGACCCACATGGCCCAGCAGACCTCTCCTGTCTCCCCGCTGTTCCCCTCAGCAGTGGATTTCAGTAGATCCACCTGTTCCGCTCTCCAACTCTCTCTGGTGAATCCTTTCACACACTCACCCCACCTCTGACCTACACCCGTTCTTATATGCATAAATAAATAAAAATAAATCTTAAGAAAAAAAGAATACTTACCTTAACTTAAAAAAATTTTTCTTTCCTGGGGCCTCCCTGGTAGCACAAGGGATTAAGCACAGCATTATGAAGCATCCACAGCCAATTCAGTGTGAGTTAGATCCCTGGCTAGGGAGCGGACCCACATGATACAGCAGACCTCTCCTGTCTCCCCGCTGCTGCCCTCAGCAGTGTGTTTCAGTTAGTCTGCCTGTTCTGCTCCCCACTCTATCTCTAGTGAATCCTCTCAATCCCCTACCCTACCCCACACCTCTGGCCTGTCCCCCAGTTCTTATATGCATAAATAAATAAATCTTTAAAAAATTTCCTTTCCTATTGTGCAATGAAGTCATGTTTTTAATCTCACAAAAAGGAAGTTGACCTTCCCGTATTGCAGAAACATTTATGGCAGTATCAAGCACACAGTGAAGGCAGACATGGTAGGGTGAGGGGCCTCCCTGGTGGTGCAAGGGGTTAAGCACCACATTATGAAGCATCCACAGTCAGTGCAGCACAAGTTTAATCCCCGGCCAGGGAGGTGACCCACATGGCGCAGCAGACCTCTTCTGCTTTGCTAGCTGCTCCCCTCAGCAGTGTGTTTCAGTCCATCTGCCTATTCTGTTCCCCACTCTGTCTCTGGTGAATCCTCTCACCCCTGCCACACACCTCTGGCTTGTACCCCAGTTCTTGTATGCATAAATAAATAAATTAAAAAAAATAATGGTGGGGTGAAAGGATAAACAACATGTATCTGAGGCCTCCTCCACTGTGCAGTGATATCTCAGTGGGCAGGCACTGGACTGCTGGCTGGGTTGGGAATGATGTTATTCAGCGACAGTTTTCACTGATCTGCGGAGATAAAAAATAAAGGCAGTCACGCACATACACGTAGAGCTAATGACTGTAGAGGAGTCAACTCTCTTTTCTTGGGAGGGCTTCTGAGACCTTGACTCTCCTTCTCTGAAACCACGGTAAGAGTAGGAAAACTACAGTTGGTAATTGCCAAAAGTCAAGAGGGGGACTCCCTGGTGACGCAGAGGTTTGAGGACTGCACTGTGAAGCATCCGCAGCACAGCAGTGCGAGTTCGGTCCCCGGCCAGGGAGGCAACCCACAGGAACCGGCAGATGTCGCCTGCCTCGCCCGCTGCTCCCCTCAGCAGTGTACTTCAGTGGATTTGCCTGTTCTGTTCCCCACTCTGTCGCTGGTGAATCCTCTCACCCCCTTGACTTGGCCTGTACCCCAGCTCTTGTATACATAAATAAATAAATCTTTCAAAAAAAAAAAGTCAAGAGGACA
Organism: Galemys pyrenaicus; assembly: GCA_019455555.1. Taxonomy (NCBI): domain Eukaryota; kingdom Metazoa; phylum Chordata; class Mammalia; order Eulipotyphla; family Talpidae; genus Galemys; species Galemys pyrenaicus. The sequence goes on along the minus strand of JAGFMF010011785.1, from coordinate 559,780 downwards.
CTGAATTGCAGTTTTGCTGTTCCATCCAATAGCACTGACCTGTGCACTCCGTGCGGGTCACTGCTATAGGCGTTAAGGGTTCAGCAGTGATAGACCAGCAGCCGCGCCTACGTGCAGGGACTTGGGGGCATCTGTATAGTTTAACCGAAGGTGCGAATCCATGAAAGATGATGCAGTCATTCACTGCTGGTGAGGAACGTGTAAGTAAGAGGACTGGTTGATGAGACTATTGCGCAAAGACAAAGTGGGGTCCAGGAAAGAGGAGGTAGAAGTCCGGGGCGCAGAGTCAGCACCGCCGGGACCTGGGCTCCTGACGTCGCAGCTAGGGGCGGGGCCACTGTAACTGGTGGGGCGGGGCCTAGCGGCGTGGGCGGGGCGGACCGGAACGTGCGGCAGGCGGCTGTGTTTCTGGTCGGAGGCTTTTGCCGAGCGCCCCGCGTCCCTGGGGGGCGGTGGCGGCGGTGGCGGCGGTGGAGCAGCGGGGGGATCCGGAAGTCAACACCATGTCGCGTCTACACAAGAGCCGGTAAGGGGTCTCCGGAGTCTCGGGGGCCTACTCAGCCGATGACTTCCAACCAGTAATCCCGCTTCTGCCTTGCGGAGAGGGGAGCGGGAGCGGCCAGGAGCTGGGGAGTCCCCTGGCAGGGGGTTTCTGACGCCCACTTTCCAACATCTTTGCTTCTGCTGCTGAGGGGTTATGAAGCAGAGACATTTCTCCAGTTCCCCTGGTGGCACCCCTTCTCACGCTGGAGCCTTAAGTACCCCTTTCCATCGAGGGCCTGGATGCCCGGTCCCCCCCCCNTGCCCGGTCCCTCCCCCCCGCCCCCCCTTCACCCCCTTTGCTCCTCTGCCCCAGTTACAAGTCCCCCGTGCCTGGTTGTTTTTTTTTTCCCCTGGAACCTGGATTTTCCGGTCTGTCCTCCCCCACCCCCCCAGGTCATGTCGAGCAGCACTGACCAAATTTTGCTCACTCTTCACTTTTCCTCCAGGGCTTGATTTTGAAAACCTTTTGTCCTTGCCTCAGGCAGGCCCACTTGGCTGCTGATGGTTATATTTTTGAGCTGGGAAAGCAGCGGGCAGATTACACAGGTCCTTGTCTAGGGATCAGATTACTCCTAGTTGCAAGGGTTCTTGACTTCACATAGTGCCTCTGTGGGCTGGGCCTGACCTGCAGGAAGTGGTCAATAACTGTCAGCCCGTTGCATATTAGAATGAGTCTAATTTTGTGTTTTTCCATTTGAGAATCTCTAGACAAGAATATCTCTATGTTTTTGGTCTTAGAGGAAGATGAAAGCTGTCATTCTATAGTTCCCCACAGCTGCCTTTAGCCAGGGCTTGGCCATCTTCATATCCTGAAGGGGAGGGAGGAATAGGCTGGATACTGGTGGTGTAAGGGAGCTGTGGGCTTCAGGAGCAGTCACTAAGCCCGTCCTCTTGGGCTATGGGTGTGCTTCATTTGCCTCCCCCAACTTCCTAGGATTGCAGATTTCCAGGATGTCCTGAAGGAGCCCATGATTGCCTTGGAAAAGCTTCGGGAACTCAGTTTTAGTGGTAAGAGGCAGCTCTCCATTTTCAGGAATTTCCTACAGCAGTGTGACGACTGGGATGGGGGGAGGTGCCAGGGCACACCTGGTCGGGTCTGGGGATCAGCTGGACTCCCAGGAGGGTCTTCTGTAGAGTCTGTGACTGCCCTGAGCTTGCAGGGGGTTCCAGAGGGTTGGCAGGCACAGTTAGCCAGTCTCTGGGCTCGGACGGGGCCCTTACTGGTTCTGAGAGTAACTGCAGAGAACAGAGGTGGAGGAGGACAGTGGAAGGAGACTTTCTGGGCTGAGGTCTTTCCTCATTCCTCAGTGAGCTTCCTGTGTTGTAGAACTTGGTTAACTGCAGAGAGGTTCCTGGTTCTCTCCGTGGCTCGTGATCAAAGCCAAGCTGGGAGATAGTGAACTTTGGCTACTGGTAAAATTCTAGCCTTGAGACAGTGACTTAAAGGAGCTGAACCTTAGCAGTGTTTGACTTTGCTCTCCTTGGCATAGTTTCCCTTCCAGCACAGAGATAACCTGCTTTTTGCTTGCTTTTACAAACACCCTAAGGTGCTCTGTGTATCTTCTCATCACTGCTTTGTTTTTGTAACTTTGTGGGCAGGGGTTCTAGAGTGACCCTGCTCCTCCCCGCGCAGACGCCAGTCGGGGCATCAGGGCCTGTTCACGATCTTGGGGATACTGTAGCGACATCAGCTTTAGCCAGGTTCCCAGTCGTAGTGCAGAGGTTTGTCTTTTTGACATTTAGGCCCTGAAAATATTGAGGGGGCCTGGGTCTGTGCTGAGCTGAAGAACGCCCACTCTCGCGGTGATGGTGACTGAGCTCTCGAGTCAGACCTCTGTGCGAGCCCTCGGTGCCGTCGGTGTATAAGCGCCTCTCGTTTGTGAGGCGAGGACTTGGCCGCTAAGCTCCCTGCTTCCTGGAGCTGCGCTGAGGCTGAGTGCAGTCCCGTCTAAAGCACTGGCATTTACAGCTCGGCTTCTGTTCCACAGAGGAAGGGGAATACCGTCTGCGGAGCCCGTGCTGGGCACTGGGAGGAGGAGACAGAGGTGGTTCTTGTCTCTCGGGGCTTGCCCAGGAGTGCCGGTCACGATGTCTGAGATGCGCAGATTTGCCAGTTGAGGTGGACGCTGCCAAGGAGTCATGAGCAGCTCTCGTTTGTAACGGGCCTCTCTCTGACTGGGCGGAGCCGGTGGGGTTGGGAAAGGCGCTCTGAGGAGGAAACAAAGGATCTGAAGGAAGGTGTGCGCCTCCAAGGAAACCCCAAGCGGAGGGCCGGTGTGGGGCTCGCCAAGGAGCAAAGTCACACGTAGCCTTAGCGCAGCTTCTGACCGGCGTCTTTGTGCTGGAGAGCTACTCCTGGAGAAGGCCTTCCTGCCACTCTGTTCCCCGCCAGCTGGCCTCGAGGTGGAGGGCTGGGGTTCTGGGACTGTGGCCTGGGGCGTGACCTTTGCCTGCTGTGTCCACAGGCATCCCTTGTGAGGGCGGACTGCGCTGCCTCTGCTGGAAGGTGGGTGTGCCTGGGGTGGGGCTGCTGCCCTGCTGAGCTGCCTGGACTCCTGCATGGGTCTCCCCGCCCCGCCTTCTTCCTCCTCCGCACCTTTCTTTGCTCATCCAGGGAAGCCCTTCTGGGAAGTTTTGGGCTTTGTTCCTCTTGGTGTAAACCCCCTTCTCCCAAGTCTCCACCCCGGGAGATAGAGCATGACAATGCCAGCAAAGCCCTCTGCTTCCTGGGCTCTGCAGCGGTTACTCAGGTGGAGTGGAAGCCCAGGGGCCTGGCTTCCAGGCCAGGTTGCATTGTCATTTGTGAGTCTTTGTGAGAGGAAGGAGAGGAAAGGGCTGCTTTAGGATGAAAGGGGGGAGGCAGCTGGAGGGCAAAGGGCAGGCTGCCCCCAGCTCGCGCCTGCCCTCCAGGTGCCAGCGCATCTGGGCTTCTCTGGGCTGCTTCAGGCTTTCTCAAGGCCTGAGAGCCTCCACCCACTATACAGGGTTGGGCTGGGCCGGGAGCTCCTCCAGAGCTCTGCCCCTCTCCTCTTGTGCAGATTCTCTTGAACTACCTCCCCTTGGAGAGAGCCTCGTGGACCTCCATCCTGGCCAAGCAGAGGTGAGCCTGAGGGGTGGGGGGAGGGCCTCCCAGAGACGGACCCGTCCTGCCTGCTCTGGCGGCCCTGGGCTCCCGGGCGGGCCTCAGGCACCATTTCTCTTTTCTGCTGCAGGGAGCTGTATTCTCAGTTCCTGCGGGAGATGATCATCCAGCCTGGCATTGCCAAGGCCAACATGGGTGTGTCCAGGGAGGATGTGACCTTTGAGGACCACGTGAGTAGGGTGCAGCAGCAGGCACTGAAGCCGTAGAGTGGGGGGTGCTGGGCTGTGGAGCGCGTCCCCCCACCCCAGGGGACAGGTGCTGCTCACGTGGTTCCCCGGGCCCCTTAGCACTTCCTCTCTGTTTGGGTGCTCAGCCCCTGCAGGCCACAGCTTCTCTCCAGACCCATCCAGACCCGGTCTGGAAGGCTGGAAGTAGCTGGGCTGCCCGGGGACCTCGGCGCACACCTACTCCTTCCTGCTCACCCCGTTCCTCGAGGAAGGACCTGTGCTTTTATGGCTGAGGGGAATCAGAGCTGGTGGGAGTGAGGATGAGCTGGTTTTCTGTGACCTGGAGGAGGCCTCCTTCTCTCCTCCAGTCCTGTGCTCCTCCCTCAGAGCTGCTCAGCGGGGAGTGGAAGGGGGCGGATCTGCCCGTCCTCTGCGCCTGGAATTGACAGTTCAGAGCACTAGCGACCATCACGCATTCACTCCCTGAGCGTTCAGCGCGCACGTTTTACACGCAGTGGAGCCCAAGGTCCGAGGCCCTGCAGGCGGGAAGGACCCCGCAGGCAGCAGACCAGGCTGCCAGCCGCAGTGTGACGGCGGGGGGGCCGTGCTGCTCCTGGGCACTGGTGGGCTGTCTCAGACCCACAGCTGGGCCTCTGAGGGGGTTGTTGCTGCGAGGCCACGCTCAGGCTTCTGGACCGGGGTGTGCCCCTAGGGCCTGAGTGGGCCTTGGCCTGAGTAGCTGCTTCTCTCCCTCAGCCCCTCAACCCCAACCCCGACAGCCGGTGGAACACGTACTTCAAGGACAACGAGGTGCTGCTGCAGATTGACAAAGATGTCCGGTGAGCAGGGCCCTGGGGCAGCCGGCCCTTGAGACCCCCCAGGGTTTCCAGTTCTGCTGTTGCCCTTTCCGGCCCAGCTGCAGGGGTGTTTGAGGACCCCTTGGTGAGCTGGGCCAGGGGCGGCGAGTGCGGTGGGACCCCACGCTGCTCTCCTTTCTCCCCGCCTTGGCTTCAGTCGTGCCAGGCGTTGATGGATTCGGCTGATGGCTCCTTGCACCAGTGCCGAGTCCGCACCGTGGCAGCTCCCTGCTGTGCAGCCTCAGGTGTGGGGCAGGTGGGTGTGGCCCCTCTCCTTGCAGAGCGGGAGCCGAGGGGACACTGGGAAGACGGATCTTCAGTGAATTCATGTTTGTGGTACATGTTCTTTAGGAAGAGTTGGGGCCTCACCCGGGAAGCCCCCAGGTGCGACAGTTTCAGCTGAGCTCTGAGGAAGCAGGGTGGGGGTGAGGACGGCAAGGCCGCTGTGGGCCTGCAAGTGCAGTGGGAAGCGCCCGCCTGCGTGGCCATCCTGGGAGCGGTGCGGCGCTCGAGGGAGGCACGGATCAGACCTTGGTCTTGATCCCAAGGACGTGGTCCGGCATGACAGAGTCAGAAGTGTATTTTTCACAAAAGACGAGTTACAGCGTGTGCCTGCGCCGGCTCGTCCCTGGTCGGACGCGGGGGCACTGGCCCGCTGTCTGCAGCGGCTGGGCGCGGAGCCGGCAGGGGCCTGTGTGCTGCGGGACGAGTGGCCCAAGCTCAGGGCTGGCGTCTCCCTCAGCCGTGCGAGCGTTCCCGCCTCCCCTGGCCCGGCACTGCGCCTCTGCCCGGGCCCGTCTTCCCGTGGTCCCAGATGGGCACCCATCCGGCAGCTCGCCCAGGAGGTGAAGGGACCACGTGCCCCCAGGTGTTTTCTGGCCCCGTCAAAGTCCAGGACCACATGTCCAGCCTGGCTCTGGGCCAGCGGAGTCCGTCTTACACCGGCGATCGGGCACGGCCCTCCCCGCGTCCGTCCTGTGGCTCAGAGCCCGGTGACGCAGCCCTGCCCGCTGCGTGTCCTGCGCTGTCTCCGGCGTGCCTTCCTCTGTCTTGGGTGTTCTCCACGCCGGCTGTATAACGTCATACGGGCTATGACCTGACCTGACCTCCCCTCCTGTTACCCCCAGTAACAGCTCACCCCAGTTCACGCCCCGTCCGTACTACATGAACACTTCTGACACGGGAGGTTACTGTAGTCGAAGAGCTGGACGTTAAGACGTGAGAGCACTTGGAAAGATGGTTGTGTGTTTGCAGGCTTGCAAACGTGTATGTGTGTAGACAGCGGCTGCGTTGCTCTTTAAAGACTGTGGCGTTTCTGAATTGAGTGTCCTTCAGATGTACACAAACCCTTTGGGGATGCTGGGGTGCCCAGCGGCAGTGCTTGGGGGGTGCCAGCGCCCCCACCTGAGTCACAGTGCTGTCCCGTTCCCTCTCGACAGGAGGTTGTGCCCAGATATATCCTTCTTCCAGAGGGCCACCGAGTACCCGTGCCTCCTCATCCTGGACCCCCAGAATGAGTTTGAGACCCTTCGCAAGCGGGTGGAGCAAACGACGCTGAAATCCCAGACGGTGGCCCGGAACCGCAGCGGGGTCACAAACGTGAGTGGCAGCCTGGGCCCAGGGACCGCCCGTGACGGCCTTTTCCTTCAGCTTGCCCGGGCCACCTGTTCGTCGGGCCCATGACCACCTCCCTGTGCTTGCCTGGCTTTCTGCCGGCTCTCGGCTGGGGTCACAGCGCGGGGTGGCCCGTGAGCGGGGCAAGGGTGATGGGAGTGAGGTCTGGGGGTTGCTGAGTTCGCCCGGGGCTCGGGGGGGGGCCTGAGGAGGTGGTGTGGAAGCTGCGGCTTGCAGGATAAAGAGGAAGGACATCCAGGTGCTGGGCGGGTATATGTGTGCGTCCCCCGGCAGGTTTGAGGGACATGTGGCCAAGGAATAGCAGCGGGACCAGGGAACTGGGGTGGAGGAGCGGGTTGCCAGAGGAGGCTGAGGCGCGTGCAGCGGTGCTATGTGGCTCGGGTGCTTGCCCAGTTGGAGCGCACTGGGGGATGCTGATGGGAGGGGCGGGGAGGAGGTGGGGTGGCTGCCTGAGGCGAGGCTGGGGCTGGGCTGGGCTGCAGGGCGCCGGTCCGAGCGGTAGCCGGGGGCATCCACGGGGCTCGTGCTCACTGAGTCCGGCCCGGAGCCCAGCAGACACAGGTAACTCCGAGACGCTGCTTGTAGTTAAAACAAGTGTCCTGTCTTTTCCCTTCGAGAGCTGGAACTCATATTCCTCAGAACTTGCTGTCGTTCTCCAACCATGGACAGCCCTTGTCTGTGGCCTCCAGCTGGCTAGAGGGCTGGAAGTGGCAGCTTCCCTGTGTGGAATGACTGGGCCCAGGCCTGGAGACCCAGGAGAGCAGCCCTTCGTCACCACAGGGCTCTGGGCCTGCGGCAGGGCCCTTGGTGAGGTGACCGCCTGGCACTCTGTGTGGGTGGCCTGGCTTCTGTCGTTCAGTTCTCTGGAGATGGTGCCCGAGAGCCCAGCTGTACTGTTTCAGCTTCACGCCGTGCAGAGAACCCGGCCACAGCTTCCTCTCTAGCCCCCAGACTGCGGTGTGGCACTTGGGGTTCAGACTGACCACGTGTTTGGTTCTGGGCAAGTCCTAGCAGGGTTGCCTTCTGGGCTGGCCTGCCTTCCAGGCACCGTCATTTCCGCCCTGCCTGGCTTTTGAGTCATCAGGAGTATGAGGTGAGGCGGCGGCTGCGCAGATTTGCAGGAGGCACCAGGCGCTCTGAGGGCCTGCTCAGCCAGCTCCTGTCCCGGGGCTGAAGCTGGATGTCAGACGTGTGAGGAGAGGCCTCAGTTGCTGCATCTTGAAGCTGATGTTGAGAGAACATTCTCCGTTGCTGAGAAGACCAGGTGGAGGAATGTTTGGGGAGCACTGTCTTTCACGTGGACAGCTCTTGGGACGTGCTAGTGGGGTGTGCAACACACGTGCCTGCGTGTGCAAATTTGGTGTGTGTGGGGAGGACTCACTGTGCCCAGGCCCGTGCTTCCAGGATGCCTCGCACACCGTCGCCGCCTGGCCTGCCTGGGCTCCCCCGCAGCTCCCCCAGCGCCTGGGGCACGCTCCCGAGCGTCCTAACGCGCGCGTGCTGCCCTGCTCTGTTGCGCAAGGTTGTGGCAGGAGTCGCGGACTCTGTTCATCTGCTTTTTCTGTGAAGTTTTGAGACATTCAGCAGAGTTGAGGGTTCAGCACACACCTGTGTGCTCCCCCTGAACTCGGCAGTTGTTGACACTTTGCTGTGTGTGTGCACGTGCAAGAGAGAGAGAGACAGAGATGCCTATGGGGAGAAAGTTGTGGGTGCCCCGGCCCTCGCCCCGACTGCTCGGGCGTCTCCTGAGGAGAAGCGCCCTCGTCTGCACCGCTGGCACGTGTGCCAGGTGAACAGGGCTTCCTGGCAGTGCCGCCTCCCACCGGGGCTGTCCTCCGCCAAGTCGGGGACAGTGCCGTTGTCCTTCCAGACCAGGGCCAGTCAGTTGTACACCTGGCCTCGGCATGTTGTGCTTCTTAGTCTCTGGATCGGGAGCAGACTCTGCTTCTTTTTCCCCTAAAACATTTGATTTTTTAAAAATTTATTGTTTATGCACACCAGAACAGGGGTACAGGCCAGAGGTGCGTGGGGTGAGAAGAGCCACCAGAGACAGAGTGGGGAGCAGAACAGGTGCATCCACTGAAGTACACTGCTGAGGGGAGCAGCGGGAGGCAGGAGTGGTCTGCTGCACTGTGTGGGTCAGCTCCCTGGCTGGGGATCAAACTCGCACTGTCGAGATGGGCCTTCACGTTGATAGTGCTGACACTTAACCCCTAGGGCTACATGGGAGGCCATTAAAGGCTTTTGAGAATTGAAGTTTAACCTACATGCAGTAAAACGCCTGGATGATAAGTATAAAACTAGATGAACGTTTTCGGATGTATAGTAACTGCCAACCAGGTCAAGACAGGAAACACTTCCGTGGTGCAGAACATCCCTCACGCCCCTCCTCAGGCAGCTCCCCCCCGCCTTGCAAGCCCTCCCCTGGCACCCACTGTCGTGCGTTGGCCGAGAACTGGGCGCCCAGGGCAGCGTCCAGCCTGCTGGCTCTGTCTGCCTCTTTCGGGTGGTGGCGGGCGCAGCCCTCTGCCTCCGGCCTGAGCTAGAGTTCAAGTCCGAGCTTCATGGTGAACGTTTAGGGTGAGGACACATTGTCACGGTGCACCACCTTCTCCCCAGATGAGCTCCCCGCACAAGAGCTCGGCGCCCGCAGCCCTGAACGAGTACGCGGTGCTGCCCAACGGCTGCGAGGCCCACTGGGAGGTGGTGGAGCGCATCCTGTTCATCTACGCTAAGCTCAACCCTGGCATCGCTTACGTGCAGGGCATGAACGAGATCGTGGGGCCCCTCTACTACACCTTTGCCACTGACCCCAACAGCGAGTGGAAAGGTAAAGGGGCTCTTGGCCGCCCACACCCCGAGCACAGCCACTTTTGAGGGCTCGCCAGCTGCCCTCTCTCCCCTGACAGATGAGGGAGCTGGTCGTCTCTCAGATCCTGTCCCACTCACACTTTCCAGATGTCGGATGTTTACTGATCTCTTGAGATTTGTAACTTCATTTCTTTTTTTCCTTCTCTTTCTTATTTATGCACACAAGAACTGGGGTACAGGCTAGAGGTGGGGGGTGAGAGGATTCGCCAGAGACAGAGTGGGGAGCAGAACAGGCAGATCCACTGAAGCACACTGCTGAGGGGAACAGCGGGAGACAGGAGAGGTCTGCTGTGCCATGTGGGTCAGCGCCCGGCAGGCAGCAGGGATCGAACTCGTGCTGCAGTGGCTGGTGATAGCTTCACAGCGCTGCGACTTAATCCCTTGCGCCACCAGCAAGGCCCCTGTGACTTCATTTCTGGTCGAGGAGATGAGGTGTGCATACCAGCAGCTGAGTGACGCACGGGCTTAAGATACAGCTGGGCAGCGTCCTCAGGAGACTGAGGGTGCAGTGTTGGCAGAAGGCCTGGGGAGAAACCCGTGATGTGCTTAGTGGGGGTGTGGCGTGGTGAGGGGCAGAGGAAGGACAGCCTGCCTGGGCGGGTAGGGTGGCTCGGTGAGGGGCAGGCCCAGAGGAGGGCAGGGGTGGGCCCCTGGGAGGGCAGCGTTCCCCGAGGCGGCGCTCACCCTCCTGTCTCCTCCAGAGCATGCAGAGGCCGACACCTTTTTCTGCTTCACCAACCTCATGGCTGAGATCCGGGACAACTTCATCAAGAGCCTGGACGACTCGCAGTGTGGCATCACCTACAAGATGGAGAAGGTGTATTCCACCTTGAAGGATAAGGACGTGGAGCTCTATCTGAAGCTGGTGAGGACGGGAGCGCTCGGGCGGGCGGACGAGTGTCCTAAGGCCCGGGCGGTGGGCTCTCGGTCTGCCCGTCAGTCACAGCATCTTAGAAAACTTTACACTATCACTTGTAAATCCGGAGAGCTCGTAAAAGTCTGGTTTCTGCTCTTCGCTGAAAAATGGGAATACCTGACCGTGGGCTGGCGCGGGCAGCAGCTGCCCTGAGCCCCGAGCCAGCCCCCCGGCCCAGCTCTGTCCCGGTCTGAGTTCGTCGGGGGGCTGGGCGGCGTCCTGCCCGCCTCACCCGCCCTCTGCTCCGCAGCAAGAGCAGAACATCAAGCCGCAGTTCTTTGCCTTCCGCTGGCTGACGCTGCTGCTGTCCCAGGAGTTCCTGCTGCCCGACGTCATCCGCATCTGGGACTCCCTCTTCGCCGACGACAGCCGCTTCGACTTCCTCCTCCTCGTCTGCTGCGCCATGCTCATGTGAGAGGCGTGCACGGGGCGGCCGCCCTCGGGTTCTGGAGGGAGCCCCTGGGACCTGGGCCGGTGCGGCGGCTGTGGGGTGAAGGGGAGTAGGCGGGGACCCCGTGGGACAGGCACTCAGCCGCCCGGGGTCCCAGCGCTCTGCCGCTTGTTTCTCTTAGACTGATCCGGGAGCAGCTGCTGGAAGGCGACTTCACCGTAAACATGCGGCTCCTGCAGGTAACGGCGGGGGCGGCACCTAGCACTGTGCGGGCCGCCGGACGTCCAGGGGCAGCAAGAGCAGAGTCCAGGCCCCCCGGGCATGTCTGCTTTGACCTGCCACTGGGCTCCCGGGCGCGGGTGGGGCTGAGTGAACAAGGGACCTGGTGTCTGAGCCAAGTGCTCTGCGCAGCTAGTGAGACCTGGACTTGCGCTGCCCGGGACGTGGAGTAGCGCTTGGCCTGGCGCTGGACGCTGGGGCGGGGGGAACGTAGGCGCAAGGCTTGGGAGCGGGGCATGTGACCTGAGCCAGTCACCGCCTTAGGCCTTAGTTTCTTCACAAGCCTGGCTTGTTGGTTTCTAGTAAGTTCATTCCTTAGGTCTATACAGTGGGCCTCGTCGGTCACCCCCTTACTGAGCTTTTGAGGTGACAGGGTGAATGCACGGTCAGCGTCCAGCCCGGCCAGGCTGCTCACGAATGGAGGTGGGGAGTGAGGGCACGGGGCTGAGACCCCCGGGTGGGTTTAGTGAGGCTGCGGTCGGCAGAGTGTTTGCGCGTGCGGTCCCCGGCCCTGAGGCCCGGGTACTGGTGCCAGGCCCGGGGGCGCACGGGTGGCAGTGGTGGCGGCGACTGAGGGCTCGTGTTGTTGGCCTTTCCGGTGCCAGGACTACCCCATCACAGATGTCTGCCAGATCCTACAGAAAGCCAAGGAGCTCCAAGACTCGAAGTAGCCTGGCAGCGGGAGGCCCAGGTTTGGGAGCAAAGCCACCAGCCCCGGTGCCAGGCTCTGGAGGCGCAGAAAGCTGTGGGCTCCTGGCCGAGGAGAAGCTGCTGGATGGCCGGCTCCAGGCCTCCTCCCCCCGGCCCCACCCCCTGGCCGCTCCCACTGGAGCACACTGTGCGGCGCTCCCGCCCCACCCCAGCCCTGGCGCCCTGTTCTTCCACCTGGCCCGGCCAGGGCTGCCGAGGATGAGGTGGTTTCCTGGACTGGGACAGATGGGGCACACTGGGGCCGGTGAGGCCCGCCTCACTTCTGCCCTGCCGCTCCCTCGCTCCCCTCCCGCTCTGCTCTTTGGGCTCTGGCTGGAGAGGTGCTTGGCAGATGAGCCAGAAGCCGCTTCTGGGCTTGGTGCTTAGGCGTCTCCGCGGGGAAGGAGACACCATGAGCAGCTGAGAGGACACCAGGCCCGGGCTCCTCCCATCTCCCTCGAAGTGTGCGTGTCTGTCTTGTCATCGGTGGGGTGTGTCTTCACCCCAGAGTCTGTTCTGTCTGAGTGTCGGTGTGTACTGAGGGGGTGTCCCGTCCCTCCGGTCTCTGCTCCTGTCTCTCCTGCCTGTCTCCTCGCTTCCCTCGGCTTTCAGAGGCTGGCGTGACTCTCACTTTGTCGACTTCTCCATTACTCTGTCTGTCTGTTCTTGGGGTGCCTTATCCCCAGCCTCTTGCCCTCTGCACCCCGCCCCCCCATGAACCCCAAGGACAGAATGAGGAGTCCCTAGAGATCAGCCCGAGCCTGTGCCCTGTTCCCATGTCCTGGCCCTGCACGCCCAGGTCCCCCAGGCCAGGAGGGTGAACACAGTGCCGCATCGGGGCCCTGAACCTGCTCCCACCGCAGAAATCATGGAAACCAAAAGCTGCCGGAGAACGATGGCCCCGCAGCTTAGACCTCGCCCTCTGTCTGCCGGGCGTGGCGTGGGGCAGCTGGGGCTTCTGCACAGGCCGCCGAAAGCAAAGGGCAGGAAGGTGGTGCTGTCGGGGGCCGGGGTTCCAAGTGCTTCAGGAGAGTCCTGCTTCCCGCGCGCTGCAGCCCAGCACGGGACCACTGGGACCAGCCAGGCTGAGCCGAGCTTGAAGAGAGGCCTGGGACCTGTTGGTGCGGAGGAAGTGCCGGCCTTGTCCGGCTGCTGCTGGGCCGTTCCCAGGGGTGGGACAGGTGGCCTCTGAGCAGGAGCACGGCGGTGGGAGGGGGACGTTCTGACCAGATCTCCTCTCCTGGTGAGGTGGGTGGTTTGGGTCTGGGGGTTGGGTGACATAGTGGGTCCTCCTCTTCCTAGACTGGCCCCCGGGTCCTTGTGCCGAAACCTCCCTGCGTCTGGCAGACAGGGCTCCGGGTGCCCAGCAGGCCTGGCGGGCCCGGCCCGCCCCCCAGGCGGCTCCTTCGCCAGGCCGCACTGAGGTGCTGCTTGGACACGTTGAGCTTGCTTTTTTGCTCCCTTCCCCAGCACGGGGTTCAGAGACTGGTATTTATTTAGGCTCCGGTTATTTATTGCAGGCTGGCAAGCGCTTGGTCTGGGCATGGAGCCAGGGGAGGCAGAAGGGGGCTGGAGACTCGGTCCTCCTGATGCCCAGAGTGGGAGCCGGCATTTTCTCCACGGCCCCTATGCTTCTGGGCTGTCCAGCAGGCGCAGGCTGGGAGGGCACTGAACCCCAAGGACAGAATGAGGAGTCCCTAGAGAACAGGGCACAGGCTGGGGTCCTCACCAGACACCCCTGCCTGCGCCCAGATACCCTGACTCCCACTGGCCTGGCCCACCCTTTCCCAGAGCCTGCAGCTTTTGATTCAGCCCCAACCTCGACCCTTTCACAGTGAGTCCTGGGCCGGCCCCTGGGACCCAGCAGACACTGCCCGGACACCTGATACAGTCCCTGTAGCTTGTCCCCGCCTTTCTGGGGCCATGCTGCGGGCCGGATTGGCCTCGGTAGCAGGCCTGGGTCCAGTGCACTCTAACCCCGGGGTGAAGGTCAGGAGCACAGGGACTCCGTCCAGTGGGATGTCACCTGAGCAAGGGGCCTGCCCTTGGCCAGTCTCCTCCCAGCTCTCGGGAGGTCCCCAGAGAGCCCGAGTGTTCGAGGCTTCCTGCTCAGGCAGCTGCCCTGGACCTGAGAGAGGGCAGGTTGGACGCTGCGCTCCTTGGCAGGCCTCACTCCTAGGGTCAGGGTGTTGGCTTTGTCTGTCCTTCTGTTTTGTTCTTGAGTTGAAGCTGTTGACAAACTGTTGAATAAATCATGTGTTCTTTGCAGCGGGCATTGGTGCTGTGAAGGGCTGAAGCCTCGGTGTCCCAGCGGGGAAGGGGGTTGGAGCTGGGTGGGGTGAGGCTGCCCGTGGAAGTGGCTGTCCAGCTTCGTTCGGCTGTGGCCATTGCGCCACATGTGACGTTACACAGCACGTTACTGCTTAGGCTGAAGAGACTTTGAAGACTGAAAATCGAGTCCCCAAGGCTCGTGATGTGGAGGAAATTGCTGCGTGTTAAGTCATAGCGGGTCTGAAAAGCTTGTATGACATCATCACTTCTCAGTAGAGATTCCTGTCTTGTTTTCCTCTACCCCTTCCTCCTGGCTGCTCTTTACATTTGGAAGAGCTTCCAAGTCCTTCAGACTCTGCTGCCTCCTTTCAGACGTGTCTTGCTTGAGGGGGAGTGACCACACATTCTTAGAAAGGCACGTTGCAGTACCTTTTTTAAATATTTATGCATTCAAGCACTGGGGTACAGGCCAGAGGTCTGGGGGGTGAGAGGATTCACTAGAGACAGAGCGGGGAGCAGAACAAGCAGACTGACCGAAACACACTGCCGAGGGCAGCAGCGGGCGAGGCAGGAGAGGTCTGCTGCGCCATGTGGGTCCCCTCCCTGGCTGGTGGCAGGGATCGAACTCCTGCTGCAGTGGCCAAGGTTCACTTCATAGTGTGCTAATTAACCCACTGTGCTACCAGGGAGGCCCTGCAGTGCCTTTTTAATGCGCTACGACCTGTTACATCTAATAGTTTGAAAGTGGCCCCAGTCAGCCCCCATTTCTGAACATTTGCTTATTCTGCAGCCACTATTATAAATGAGACTGGGACCAGCCTCTGTGGGGTGAGGCCGACTGACAGGCCTTTGACAGTGATGCCCTCATTCTGGGGTAGGACTTGGGGAGGGGGTGATGGCAAGGCCAATAAAGCTGCTGCTTTTAGGGGACAGAAAGCCAGGGTGCAGGTGATTAGAAGCAGCAGGTGAAGGCTGGTGCCCTGGCTTCCCCAGAGCCTGAGGAGCATGGCCCCCTGCCCCCAGGCCACAGAGCTGCCAGGGCTCACTGAAGGGGGCTGGGCGAGAGGGCAGAATACCTTTTTTTTAAAAAAAAAAAGATTACGCATACAAGAACTGGGGTACAGGCCAGAGGTGAGGAGGTGGTGGCACAGTGGGGGGCAGGACAGGCAGATGGACTGAAACACACTGCTGAGGGGAGCAGGGGGAAGACAGGAGAGGTCTGCTGCGCCCTGTGGGTCCGCTCCCTGGCCGGGGACAGAGCTCTAGCAGCAGTGTGGGCATCTGAGCCTTAACCCCTTGCGCCACCAGGGAGGCCCCCTTTATACATATTTTAAAAGCAGTGTGGGAAGAGTCCGGTTTGAAAACCTTGCACTCCTGATTTATTCCCCGGCAGCCCTCCGGTGGCTGGCAGGACTCCTAAGGCCCTTAGGCCTTCTGCGAAGCCGCGACCAGCCTCCTAGTCCTCCAGGTGGAGTTACCAAGAAAGTCTTTGCCGATCTCGTAGAAATTCTGGCTGGTCCTGCTGCGTAATGGTTGGGAGGGTCGATCTGCTCTGGTGTCAGGCCCGGGGTCTAGTCCTCGTTGTGCCGGCCGAGCTGGAGGCTCTCCAGGAGCAAAGAAGGGGGGCCCCAGCACTTCGCGGCAGCCGGGCCGAGCAGGCTCCTGGGGCGGGGCCGGGGCAGCCGGCGGCCAATCACCCAAAGCGGGGTGCCACGCCCCCTTAAAGGGCCTCTTGGAGGGGCCGAGAAGGGGCGCAGGGATGGCCGCCTGAGTCGGGTCCGGCGTCCCTCGCTCGAGTCCCTGCCCTTTGGGGCGCTCGTCAGCGGGAAGGGCCGGGTCCCGCCGGCCGCGTTCTCGCCGGGCCCCGCCCCGCCCTGTGGGCCCCGCCGGCCGCGCGGCGCCTTTAAGGGGCTCGCGGCTCGGCCGCCCGAGGTCGCGGCGTCCCCGGGCGCCCGGGCCGACCTCGCCGCGCGCCTCGCCATGCAGTCGCTGCGGGCCGGCCTGGCGCTGGCCCTGGGCGCGGGGCTGGGCGCGGCCGCCGAGCGCTGGCGGCGGCGGCGGGCGGACGCGCGGGCGCCCCCGGGACTGCTGGGCCGGCTGCCCGTGCTGCCCGTGGCCGCGGCGGCCCAGCTGCCCGCGGCGCCCGGGCTCCCGGTGGGCGGCGGCGAGCTGGCCAAGTACGGGCTGCCGGGGCTGGCGCAGCTCAAGAGCCGCGAGTCGTACGTGCTGTGCTACGACCCGCGCACCCGCGGCGCGCTCTGGGTGGTCGAGCAGCTGCGGCCCGAGCGGCTCCGCGGCGACGGCGACCGGCGCGCGTGCGACTTCCGCGAGGACGACTCGGTGCACGCGTACCACCGCGCCACCAACGCCGACTTCCGCGGCAGCGGCTTCGACCGCGGCCACCTCGCCGCCGCCGCCAACCACCGCTGGAGCCAGAAGGCGATGGACGACACCTTCTACCTGAGCAACGTCGCGCCCCAGGTAGCGCCCGAGCCCCGCGCTGCGCCTCCGCGGGCCGGGACGCGGCGAGGGCGCCCCCTGGGGGCGGGCGCGTGCTCCGCGGGCCGCGCGCCGGGCCGGAAGGACGGAGCTCCGCGGGCCAGCCGCCGCTCCGCCCGCCCGCAGACCCGCAGCGCCTCCCTGAGCCTCGGGCGCGCCCGTGTGGAGCTGGCACGATGCCATCGCCTGAGGGTGAGCGCACTGGCGGGCTCTGGAACCGAGGCCGAGCTCACCGGGAGGGCGCCCCGAGGGCTGTCTGCGGAGCCCGCACCTTCTGCTAGGCCCGCCGTCTGCCTTCTCCGCCAAAGGGAGCGACTCGCTCTGGGTCTGCTGTCAGCCGGCGCTGCGCTCCCTGCACCGGCCGCACTGTCTCCAGACCGGTTTCCAGAAGGTCTGGCGCCCAGCAGAGACTGGGGTGGGGTCCAAGCCTCCTGCAGGGGCACAGGCTCCCCCACTCTGTGACTAGACACTGCCCAGGGAGACCGCAGCCGATGCGTGGTGTTCCCAGCCCGCACTGAGCCTGGGAGAACTGGAACAGCAAAAGCATGGATGGGAGAGCTGAGCCTCTGGGCTGGCGTGGACCTCAGTTCCTTTCTGAAAGGGGTGGGGGTGAAGTGGGATATATGCTCCTTCCTTGGCTCTTTAGAGCTGAGAAATGACTTTGAGACCTGGGGTGTCCATCCTCCCATCCAGACTGGGGGGAGCTAGCACCCCCTTGAACACTACCCAGGCTCTAACCCGATGGCCACAAGGCCCACAGGAGTGACGCCCCTTCTCTGGACTTCATGTCCTCTGCATGCTTGCTCTGACCCCCCAGTCCTGGCTTGGTACCCCAGACCAAGAAAGAAGGTCCCTCAGTCTACTGAGCCCTGCCTTCTTTCCAGGTACCCCACCTCAACCAGAACGCCTGGAACAACCTGGAGAAGTACAGCCGCAGCTTGACCCGCAGCTACCAGAACGTCTACGTGTGCACGGGGCCACTCTTCCTGCCCAGGTAGGGCTAGAACCAGCGGCCTGGGGCCACCAGGGCCTCCCACTCGCCAGAGGCCCCTGTCCAGGCTTGCCCAGCTCTGGGTTGACTTAGCTGGTTTCTCAGCAAGTCTTTCTTTTCCTTGCCATGGCCAGGAAAAGTCCTAAGTCCAAGGCCAGAGATCACCTTGGGGTACTCACCTGGACCCTGTCTCCTTCAGCCATGGGCTCCAGGCCCTGAACCCATCTTTGCTCTGCTCACCTAGTCACCTCCACCATGCTCTGCCCAGGGAGGCACCCTTGCACGCAGATTTCTTGTCTCCTGTCTCTTTGGAGCACCCCCACTTTTCTCCTGGAGCCAAGAATTGAACTGTTTCCCTGATCCTGAGCCTGCTTCACTCTTGTCCCTCTGCACTCAGGTAGAAGGGGCCTCTGGGCACGCCCCCTGAGCAGTGAGAAGAGTGAGGCTGTAAGTTGGAGCTTTGCTATGGATCCTGGAGTCCACAGGTCTGGGGTGGAACCCAGGGCTGGCTTGTCTCTGAATCGACAGGCAAATTATACCTCGTGCAGAAAGGGACTAAGCCTGAGTGGCTGGGGACAAAGTGGGACAGTGGTGGTCACTGTAGGACCCTGCGGGGGCTGGCCAGGGTGGTGGCCTGTGAGGCTGCTGCAGTGGCGCAGACTGCTGAGGGGAGCCCGGCAGTCTGCCCCCCAGGCTTCTGGTCCCTGCTGTGCAGGCCCCTATTGCTAGTGCTGGGCTGGCTGTCGCTGCCTTCCCACGCGTGCCCACCTTCCATAGGCAGAGACAGGCCACAGTGCAGTGACTGCGTGCAGGAAAGTAAATGTTTAGAACGTCTGGTTGTTTCAGCAACGTTTATTGCCACTGCCCACACGGCCCGGGCAGTGCTGTAGGTTGACCCCAGCTGGAGGTCGGGTCAGGGGAAGCTGCCTAGAGGCGGTGGCCTTGGGCTTGGCCAGGCCCCCAGGGAGGCCTGACCGTATGTGCCTGGGTCTGCCCACAGGACGGAGGCTGATGGGAAGTCCTACGTGAAGTACCAGGTAATCGGCAAGAACCACGTGGCGGTGCCCACACACTTCTTCAAGGTGCTGATCCTGGAGGCGGCAGGCGGACAAATCGAGCTCCGCTCCTACGTGATGCCCAACGCACCTGTGGATGAGGCCACCCCACTGGAGCACTTCCTGGTGCCCATCGAGAGCATCGAACGGGCCTCAGGGTTGCTCTTTGTGCCAAACATCCTGGCGCGGGCAGGCAGCCTCAAAGCCATCACTGCGGGCAGCAAGTAAGGGTGGCAACCCAGCCAGACTTCAGGGTAGTGGGGCCGGGTTACATTAAAGATGGTTATTTTTGGAGGTGAGTCTTGGCCGTGTCTGGTGAACCCCGGCCTCCCTGCTGCTGCGCCGACATCTCCAGTCCAGTGGGCACCCTCAGCTTGGCCGCGTACCAGCCTGGGTGAGGCCGGGCTGCAGGGCAGCCAGGGAGATGAGGATGGCTTCCTGGGAGAGAAACGTGCGGTGAGCTGGGGCCAGGGAGACGGGCCAGTGTCCTGCCCCCAGCTGCCTTCTGCTGGCCCAGCCCCTTGGGGCCAGCAGAGTCTGAGGAGGTCAAGGACAGGCCCGGCTTTGTCCTGTAGCTCTGCCACTGGCTGCTGTGTGTCGGGGGAGGGCGTGGGCAGGAAATTCTCAATCTCTGGTGCAGACCCAGAAGGGTCAGAGTTGGGGTCCCTACTGGGCTGGCAGCCAGGCAGGGCCCTTGGGGACAGGGAGGTGGTGTCTTATACGCCTCACCCCCAAAGTGATGAAATAACAGAGCCTCCCTGCAAAGTGACAGGGCATTTCATGGTAACCTCAAAGTGGGTCTCTAGGCCCTGGGGCTACCCAGGACTAAAGGAGACCGCCAGTGAAGGCTGGTTCACGTGAGCCCCAGAGGGGACGTGGCCCTGCGGGGGACTCACCTCCGTGCGGATCGTGCGACTGCCCTGGCTAGGACAGGTGTTGACGTACAGGTCGAAGAGGACACTGGGTTCAGCCACCTCCAGGTTGGGGTCAGCTTCCACTCCAGCTTCCAGCCCCTGGAGACCCCCGAATACCACCAGAGCATGCCTGGCACCAAAGTGGGGTCATGCATGGCTCAGCAAGCAGCCCCAGGCTCCCCATACCGAAGGGGCCCGTTCTGTACAGTTTGGGCCCCACCAGACTGGTCCCTGGTGCTACTTTTTTTCCCTGGCCGCCACCAGGCTGGACCCACCTGAAGCTAGGGAGCTGGGCAGAAGCCACCTCGGAGCCTCGCTCTGATGTCCCAATGGTCAGGTCGTACCCGTCCTGGAAGGGGGCCTCGGTGAACACAGCACCTGAGGGTGAGGCCAGCTCAATAGGGGCCCTGCTCCTGACAACTGCAGAAGCTGGGCGGTACTTTTATATTAGGGTGCAAGGCTGGAGGAGGGGAATTCAGGTCAGGGAGCCCCACCTAAGAAGTGGGTGGGGCAGAGTCGGGGCACAGAGTGGCAGTTCATGGGATGGGCTCCCAGGAGCTGACTTCTCGGGCCCTTTTGCCCCTATTACCAACCCCACAGCAGACTGACCAGTGACAGCGCCTCCTCCTCAAACATCACCCGCGTTCCAGGCGGTGCATTTGGGAGACCAAGGCCCAGAGGGAAAGGCACTTGCCCAAGGACACACAGCCAGCCGGTGGACGAGGAGAGGACCCTGTTTCGACTTCTGGGTGGAGCAAGGCCCTCTGTGGCCGCCTAGACAGTGGGGCGGCGGCTGTGCCTAGAGCGCGCGCTGTCCTTACTGAGGCAGGAGGCCAGCCGGACCGTGTAGCCCCAGTAGAGCCCCGCCTTGGTGCGAGGGTCCTGCGAGGACACGACCTTCCCGCGGTGGGTCTTGCTTTCTGGAGGGGAAGCAGAGAGCCTGTGAGCAGGGGTGAGGAGGGGAGGAAGCAGCTCTGCACCTCAGGCTGGCCGGGCCAGGCGTTTTCTGACACCTGCGAGCAGCTTCTGGTCCAGGCGCACAGTCACTCGAAGTCCTGGCTCCAGGTTCTTATCGATCTTCACCTCCTGGGGAGAAGCGAGGAAACGGGTGCTATTCCCCACGGGACCAGCAGGGGTCGCACCCCCAGATCTGGTGGGGGGCCCAAGGTACAGCTCTGCCCACTCCGGGCGGGCAGTTCCCACTAGAAGCCGGCCACAAAGGAAGCTGGGGCGGGACTGAGCAAGAAGTATCCTGCGTGTACGTGAAATCCTAGGAGTCTACATTCTGGAGGCGCCGCCGCCCAGGAGCTGGAGGGGGTTGAGTGGGTCACTCAACCTCTGACCTCCGTTTCCTCATAAAACAGGAAGTGGTTGTCCTTCCCCTGCACAGCGGGTCTGACCTCTGAGCAGCAACAGGCTGGTACCGTGCGCATGCTGGAGACGCACTCTTCCCCCGAGGGGGCTCACTTCGTCCGCACGCGCAGCACCCGCTCTGCTCTGGAGTTCCTCTGGCCAAGCCAAGGGGCGAGCCCAGAGCCCACACCTGCCGTGCCCACCTTCTTCATTCCGCAGTTGACGAAGGAGCCGTGGCCGGGCCGGGTGGGCCGGTCCACCACGACACCCTCTCGGAACTCGGACTCCTCATCCTGGCGCATGTGGTGGGGGCTGTCCAAGGGGTTCAGGAGGCCTGCGAGGGAGAGTGCGAGGAGTCTGCACTCGGCGGTGGGGGCAGCCCCAGCCCGAGGCCCAGTCCTGCTTTCCCAGCTGTGATTTCTCAGGACCGAGGGGTGAGCTGGGGGAAATGAGGCCAGTCCCCAAGCCCCTTCTCTTACCTGCAAACTGCAGATCCTGGTGCTTGGGGAAGAACGCCTTTCTCAGGTACCTAGGACAGAAGGCAGATCTCGGGAGTCACGGGGAGACCGCCTCTGACCTACCTGTACCGCCCCCCATGCTCAAGGAAGTCTGCCCTGCACACGTCCACACCCACTTACTGCGGACACTCCAGGTACTGCAGGATGCGGGCCAGCTGTACACAAGCTTGCCCCTTCTTGCCAACGCCCCGGAATTCCCCCTCCACAGTCCTAGAGCAAAAGGTAGGGCTCAGAGCCTGCTGTGAACCTTGGGAGCTCCTCCACCCAACTGCGGCAGGCTCAGCCCTGGCCAGGGGCAGGAAGGCCAGTCCGTCCAGGTAGCCCTCCCTCGTCCCTGAGCCCAGTGCCCGTGCAATGGCCCTACTTGGCGTCTTGGCCCTCTTCATCAAACACCACGATCTCGTCCACGCAGAAGATGGCGCAGGCTCTGGCGATCTGGCCCGCCAGGTAGGTGCGGAGCTCAGGCGACTGGGCATTGTCCAGGATGGAACCTGGCAGGGCCACGCTCAGGGTGTAGGGCCGTCCTGGGCAGGGAAGACCTGGTCAGTGGGAGAGCCAGGCCCAGGCCCTCCCCTCCTTTCTCTGTCCCCAGGATCCAGAGTTAGAAAAGTTTCCAACTGTGAGTTTTGAGATCTAGCAAAACAGATGCAACTCCATCTAAGGGTCTCAGTCTTCCCAGGAGGAAAATGGACTGAGTAGACTTGGGCTCCGTGAGCAGGACAGATCATGGGCAAGGCAGGGAGCAGCCAGGGGCTCCTCCCCTTCCTGTCCCAGTCTCCACTGTCAAATGGGGATGACATAGGAACATTAACCTGTAACGCGAGGGAGCTGCACTGACTGGACCTCAATCGAGGAGGGGGACCCTCCAGCCCAGAGTGCTCAGAGATGCAGCTCAGCTCACATGAAAAACAACACCTGAGACGTGGGTTCACCACACACTCGTTCCAGGGGTCATCCAAAGGAAGCCACGTAAGAATCACTCACAAAGGGTCTGCGTGGTGTTTGAGACAGAGGACACGCCCATCACCATCCCACTGTCACCATCATCATGGTAACCACAGGGCTGCACAGGGCTCGGGTTACTCCCGGCCCTCCTAGGCCGAGGCCTAGCCCAGGAGAAAAGACGTCATGTGTGAGGAAGATCCAGGTATACCGATGTTGGAGATGCAGGATGTGATGTAACGTGGGAAGAAAAGCCAGACCCGGAAGTGCATGGGTCAGACAGCCGCACTTCTGTAAAATTTTACCCAGACACCCACCTGAAATGTCTAAGTGGGCATGACTTAACACCTGGGCGAACCGACACTGTGGTGTTTGTTGGGGTGGCCCCTTCTTTAGTTTTCTGCGTTGTTTTGAGCATGTGTTACTTGGTTTTGTTCGTTTGATTGAGAACGCATTATTTGTAACAAGAAAAACTTTTTAATGTGAATTAAAAATAATCAGTGGAAAGTGACGTGAAAGCACACAGAAGATGCTCAAGAAACGAAAGCTTCAGTCATGCACCCTGAGACGTGATAATGTCATGTTACTTCAGCTGAAAAAAAGTGAAAACTCGTGGTGGTTCTGAGGCTCTAAAGCCATAAAGTTACGCTGTTTATCCCCCACGGGCATGGGACCCACCAATTAAGAGGTTAGGACTCAGCCTTCGGGGTGCCTCCCTTCTCTGGGCCTCAGAGTCTCTATCAGAACACACTGTCCCCACACCCTGGTCTCTAAGGATCCTTCTGCATAGGACCTCTGCCTGGCCGGGACCCAGCCTGCTTACCCCGGTCCTCGCTCTGCGCTGTGGCCGCCTCCTCCTGCTGGCGCTTTGCCTGTTCCTCCTGTGCCCGTTGCCGCTCCAGCTTTTTCATTAGTTTGAGGTCCTTCCATTTCTTTTTTTCCTCTTTCTCTGGACAAAAGGACATCCCAGTCGGTGGAAGGGAGAGGGACCAGGAGCAGTCCAGGAGCGGTTCCTTTCAGGGCTCTGGCACCTTCCTCTCCACTCTGGGTGCTGTGGAACCCAGCAGGGACAAGCTGGTGGCTTTCCCCAAGGTTCGCTGTGCACTGCCAGAGTGGTCTGCGGTAAGGATGCCCACAGGCACTCCCTTCCCTGCTCCACCCTCATCCTTACTCTGCTGCTTCCACTTTCGCCACTCGATCCTTTGGCCATGTTCACCCTGGGGTAGGAGTGGGAAGAACAGGAATGAGAGGCTGAATGGCCACACTGAGGGGTCTCCCTTGCTGTTTTATACGTAAGCCCTCCCTTTCAACGGGGGTGGTCAGGAGGTGAGGGAACCCCACACGCACTGCTGCCCCAGAGAGTGCCAGGAGGCCGGGACCTCCCGGAGCCCCGTGCCCGGGCACATGCTGGCGCAGTAAGCGCTCGTACAGGGCTGAAGAGGAAACCGCACCTGCCACCAGCACCCGGGAGTCGAAGAGAAACGCCAGTAAGGGCTCGGGATTTAGAAGGGGTCGCACCCCGGAATCCGCGCCCCAGTAAGAGCAGTTCCTCGGGTGCGGCAGTGGGTTTCCAGATCCTGCCCCGACCCCGCCTTGGGCTCTCATCCCGGGAGGGACGCACACGGCCACGAGTATGAGGCGTCCAGGGTCTTCCCGGGCTGGGTCCGCGAGAACCGGGAGCGCGGCCCGGTCCCGCCACGGGTTCCCACGAGGCTAGTTCTTACGCCCCGCCCGCCTGCGCCCGAGGCCCAGCTCCCTTCACCCACCGGGCCGCAGGGCCGCTTCCCCACGCGCTCCGCCATGTTCGCAGCTTACGGTCGGCCCCGCCCCGCCAATCAGGCACACCCCTTCCGGCCAGGCCCCTTCCAGTTGCCCAATCGGAGAGCCAAGGCCACTCGGGGGCGTGGCCTAACTGCCCAAGCCCGCGGGCCGGGGTGGGCGGGGCTGGTGCCCAGTGCGCAGCCAATCGCTGTCCGGGGTCGTTGGGTGACGTCAGACCCCGCAGCGCCAAACCCCGGCGCGGTTGCTTACACCCGGGCCGCTGAGGTCGGGAGCTGGAGCGGGCAGCGGCCTGGGAGATCATTTCATCCAGGTCTTTATAGATTCCTTCATTTGCTCCCTCTCTCTTTTAGTTAAGAGACTTTTTTATTTAAATTTTAAAGGATTTATATATTTATTTATGCGTGCAAGAACTGGTGGGGGTGAGAGGAGTCGCCAGAGACAGCGGGGAGCAGAGCAGGCAGGTCTGCTGAAACACTGCTGAGGGGAGCAGCGTGAGGCAGGAGAGGTCCTGTGCCGCGTGGGCCAGCTCCCTGGCCGGGGATCGCACTCGTGCTGCAGTGACTGGTGATAGCTCGATACGGCTGAGTTGAACCCCTGTGCCACCACGGAGGGCCCAACAGGCTTTATTTTTTAGAGCAGGTGTAGGTTACAAAAAATTAAGTGCCAAGTGCTGCGTTCCTGTATAACCTCACCCCCCGTTCATTTTCCCTTATAGTTGGCTTTCCAGGGTGCATTTCTTTTTTTTTTTTTTTTAAAGATTTATTTGTTTATACATATAAGAACTGGGGTACAGGCCAGAATCCAGGGCAGTGAGAGGATTCACCAGAGACAGAGCGGGGAGCAGAACAGGCAGATCCACTGAAATACACTGCTGAGGGGAGCAGCGGGCGAGGCAGGAGAGGTCTGCCGCGCCATATGGGTCCCTTCCCTGGCCGGCAGCAGGGATCGAACTTGTGCTGCAGTAGTTGCATTTTGCTTCATAGTGTGTTGCTTAACCCTCTGCGCCACCAGGGACGCCCCAGGGGTGCATTTCTTATGGTTGATGGACCAATAGTATTTAACTAAAGCTCATAGTGTACTCTCTGTTGTGCCTCCTGTGGGACCGGGATATGCCAGTACCCCGCTCCATGCCCCTCACTACCCTCCATCACTGATCGCTTTTGCTCTCTCTTTAGTTTGCCTTTTACAGACTGCCGAGTAGTTGGAATCAGTGTACAGCCTTTTCAGACTCCCTTCCTTAAGCACTATGAACATAAAGTTCTTCCTGTCCTGTGCGGCTGGTAGCTGATTTCTTTTTATTGCAGGAGATTATTCTGTTGGAAGGATAAGCCGTAGTTTGTTTATCCATTCACTTTTGGAAGAACATTTGGTTGCTTCTAGTGTTTGGCAATGATGAGTAAAGCTACTATAAACATTCATTTGTAGGATTCTGGGTAGACATGAATTTTCAACTTTACCAACATTTGGGTAAATAGCTGGAAGCCCAATTGTTGGATCCTATGTACAATAAGAGGGTGTTTATCTTTGAAAGAAACTGCCAAAACTCCTTCCAAAGGGACTTCCAGCAAGAACAATGGTTTCTTTTTAAAATTAATAATTTGTGGCAATAGTTATTCAATCAATGGGTGTTTATTGTGTCGTGTCTATTTCGAGGCAGGAATTCCATATGCTAACCACCAGGAATTCAAGCAAAAGCTGACACTGATTAGGAGAGATCAATTTCTTGATAATTTAATACATGTCAACACTACAGAGGCTGTGTTCATTTTGCCTTTCCTCCCACACCTGAGTGAGAAGCAAGTGACTTACGCCTCTACAGGAAGACTTACCTTCTCCAGCTGACTGAGGTTTCTCAGTCTAAGATCTGGAACTGTTGGGCTGGAAGGTTGGGAGGGGCAGACCTGGCTCAGGAATCTGCACACACACAGTACAGGCTGCACCGACACATGATGTGACCAATCATCTGTTTTCTTTAAATTTAAGTTTAAGGATTGAGGTACCTGCCCTGATGATGCCTAAGTGCCAGGCACTGATGCCATCAGATGAGGCATCAGCGGGGTCAAGATAGCCAGGAGGCTGATGACAAGTTCTGGAGCCTGAACATGATGAAAATCAGCAACACTGAGTCTGACGGACTGTTTAGATGGACGGATTGTTTACGACTGTCCTTGTCTAACCCATTAAATAAAAAGCGTCAGCTGGACGGCCTCCCTGGTGGCACAAGGGGTTAAGTCTCAGCACTATCAAGTTATTGCCAGCCAGTGCATCGTGAGTTTGATCCCTGGAGCTGACCCACATGGCGCAGCTGCTCCCCTCAGCAGTGTATTCAGTAGGTCCGCCTATTCTGCTCCCCACTCTGTCTCTGGTAACTCCTCTTAGCCCCTAAAACACTGGCCTCCACCCCATTCTTGTATGCAGGAATAAATAAATCTTAAAAAAAAAAAGGTCAGCTGGAGATGAGATGCCAGAATAGTCTCTTCAGGGGGCTAACCCCACTGTTTTCTCAGATCAATGGCCAGATCTGGAAAACAAAAGCACTTACAGATCCAGTTCCTGCTTATTGGCTCTTGGTGGAGATGGGTAGCAGGATCCAGGCCTAGTACCCTAACAGGCGCCCTAGCCATAGGTTTGAGTTATGAGCAGATCTGGGGTAGGTTCCTGAAACCTGGGCCTTTGGTCAGGCACTTCTCCCCGACACCCAGGAGTTGGCTCTTACTGTCAGGTTTAGCAGAGTCTGGTAAAGGGGTCCCACACCTGAGCCTCGGTGCTGGCATTCTCACCCACAGCCCTGACTGGAGCAGCTGCAGGACCGAGAGTGGCACAGGGAGTCCCACGTCTCAGCGCCAAAGAGGTCCCAGCAGGATTCTATGCGCCCGGTAGACGCCTGCACTTCAAGTTGCGGTAAGTGGCGGCTCTGGCCCGGGTCCCGGAGGACTGGGCTCAGTCCCACAGGATGGCCTTCCACTTTGGATGCGGGCAGCGAGTGGGGCTCCCAAGTTGCCCGCCTCTGCCCGGCTGACTACAGAGTCAAGAAACTGCACGACCCCTTTCAGGTGTCACTCAGTGACGCCTCCCCCACGGGAAAGCCTTTACTGCCAGTATGAAAGCTGCAACTGGGAACCGCCAAAGGGAAGTGCACGGTCTCCAGGCGGCCGAACAGAGCTCTCTGCCCCCTCTGATGCTCCTCCTTCCCACTCACCCATGTGCTTGGCTCCCCGGAAGCTCCCTTGAGGTTTGCTTTTCCAACTATAAAACCTCCTATTTCGTGCAAACTGCTGGCAGTGCCTTTCTGTGTGTTCGGCGGGATGCCGCCCTCATAGAACCAACTAGCACCCAACGGGAGTTACTTCCTTTCCCATTGGTCTAAGCAACCCCGGCCCTCCCAGCCTGCACAGAGGCTGTTCTCTGGCCCCTGGCAATGGACCTGAGTGTGTCACACACACACACGCACCCATGCACACCCAGTACCGGATGCTGGCTGAGTGCTGGGTTCTTGGCCTGGTTATACTTTTTTTAAAAAAATGCAATTTCCTTGGAATGGCTGACTTCTTTTTTGTTTAAGGATTTATTTTTGTGTAAAAGAACTGGGGTTTGGGGGTTTGAGAGGATTCCCCAGAGACAGAGTGGGGAGCAAACAGGCAGATCCACTGAAATACACTGCTGAGGGGAGCAGCGGGGAGACAGGAGAGGTCTGCTGCGCCCTGTGGGTCCCTCCCTGGCCGGGGATCGGGGATCGAAATCAGGCCGCTGTGGTGGGACTTCGCCGTGGTAGCGCTGAGACTTAACCCCTAGGCTATCGGGGAGGCCCAGGTTATACCGTTAATGGACTGTGTAACCAGACAAGTCGCTAGTGTTTCCACTTTTTTGGGCCTTGACTCTATGCCACCAAAAAACATGTGCACCAAGAGGACGGTGGGGATCTGTGGCTCACTGATCTGTGTGGGGATCTGTGGCTCACTGATCTGTGTGGGGATCTGTGGCTCACTGATCTGTGTGGGGATCTGTGGCTCACTGATCTGTGTGGGGATCTGTGGCTCACTGATCTGTGTGGGGATCTGTGGCTTCCGCTCTGACGAGTCCTCATCACGAGCACACCGGAGTGTAAAGCACAGGGAAGCAGCCAGTGAGTGTGCGAATAACTTAAAGTTTTATTGTGGGCATAAAGTACTGGTTTAAAGACTCAAGCCTGAAGGCCACTTTCCAGGGTCAAAGGCAGGTAACAGGACGGAGGGTGCCTGAGTCTGGGGCCAGTGCAGGCTCAGGGCCGGGGCTGGGATGAGGTCCCAAGACCCTGCATCCGGACCCACGGAGCAGGAGGGAGAAACACAGGTCAGGGAGACAGAAATCCAGGGGCATGGGAGGGGTGCCTGACTCCCCCACGACCGAGGAGAGAGGCGGGGCTCCACCCATCTACCTCCATCCACCTCCTATGTGGAAAGGGCTGAAACCTGGGCCAAGACAGAGCCCAGTGGGGCACGAGGGACAGGTCCAGCAGGCCCCGGGCAACGTTAGGCCCTGAGCTCCTCTTTCCACTTCTGCAGCCTCTTGTCCATGGCCTGGAGCGTGGCTTCATCCTGCACCAGCGCGGACAGTCAGACCTTTCCCCACACTCCCGGCGGGCCTTGGGACGCGCGGGGTGCTTCCTTCCCCCCGCCCATTACCTTCACAAAACAGAAGCGGATGTAGTGATCAAAGTTCTTCTGGTGTGGTGCGCTGATGAACACGGACACTGGGATGGCTGCCAGGCCCTGGAGGAGAAAGCCCAAGTCTCAGCACGCCCACGGCCCACCAGCCTCGGCTCCAGGGGACAGAGTGGTTCCCAGGATGGAGGCGCGGGGGAAGCGCTTCAGCGCAGCCCCTCTGGGTGCGGAGGCAAGGTGGCAGGGGAGCACCAGAGCCGCCTCTCGAGTCCCTTCTTGTGTAGAGAGGGGAGTTGGGGCCAAGAGCACAAGACAGGGGAGGAGCAGAAGAGGGTTAGAATCACAGTTCTGAGCTGGTGGACCTCAGGGTGATGGGTCTTCTCCTCCAGAGGAGACAGAGGCCGGTGGGCAGGAATCCTGTCAGCACCCAGGACGCCTCTGCAATTAACTGGCTCCCAGGCCTCCCTGGTGGTGCAAGGGGTTAAGCACCGCACTATGAAGCACCCCCAACCATGGCAGCACAAGTTGGATCCCCGGCCAGGGAGGGGACCCACATGGCGCAGCAGACCTCTCCTGCCTCTGGGCTGCTCCCCTCAGCAGTGTGCTTCAGTGGATCTGTCTGTTCTGCTCCCCCCTGTCTCTGGTGAATCGTCTCACCCTCCCTCCCCACACCTCTGGCCTGTACCCCAGTTCTTGTATGAATAAAAAAAAATCTTTTTTTTTTAAAGATTTTATTTATCATACAAGAGCTGGAGTACAGTTCAGAGTTGTGGGAGATGAGATTTATCAGGGAGGCCCAACAAATACATCTTTTTAAAAAAAAACAAAAAGACAAAAAACTGGTTCCCTACTCCTTGACGTGGAGGCACCCCTGTACCAGGGCTCACGGCAGAGGCTGGGCTGGATTTTGGGCAACTTGAGCAGTGCACAACCTGTAAAACTGCACACGGGGGCCTGGCAGAGGCCCAGCTCACCTTGTTCTTGATCATCCACTTGACGAAGCGTCTGTCGAAGGGCTCGTCCCCGTCACCGGGCAGGTTGGGCATCCTGTTCTCTGGGGGAGAGAGGCTGCGCTGAGTCCCGGCCCCTCCAGCCCACCGGCTCTGCCCAGCCTGGTCCGTCCTACTCACTGAAGTCTGAGATGTCTGTGACCAGGAAGTAGCCGCCCTGCGGGACCACGGGCCTCAGGCCCGCAGACTGCAGGCTGCGCATCATGTGGTCGCGGCAGCGCTGGATGGCCTGCGGGAACTGCACGAAGTAGCTGCTGGGTCGGCCGAAGTGCTGCTGCTCCCGCTCGAGGCTCTGGGCCACCGCGGCCTGGGTGGGCACGTGGACACAGTGAGGGCTGCCCCGACCTGCGGCCAGCCTGGGCTCTTCTGTCGCCTGCCCCCCAGGGCGGGGACCCCACCCCTCCGCACCTGGGCCTGCGTGGGGCAGTGGTAGATGGAGTTCTGGTGCACGGTGCGCAGGTGCTTCATGAGCCGATCTGGGCCCAGGACCCAGCCCACCTGGACCAGAAACACAGGTCAGGAGTGAGGAAGCCAGCCAGCGCCCATCTTAACTGCCAGGCCCACCTGGCCTGCCAGGTATGCCGGGGTGGCGAGTTACCCCCACCCTGGTGGACTCACCTTCCAGCCGGTGGTGCTAAAGGTCTTGCCAGCGCTGCCAATGGTCAGGGTGCGGTCCCACATGCCAGGGAGGCTGGCTGCCCAAGGGAAAAGGGGGCAGTTGCCGAGACAGGGCTGCGTGAGCGGAGGTGGGGTGGCCAGGCCTCAGCGGCTCTCCTGGCACCACGCTCCGGACCCCCGGCCCGTGCTAAGCCATCTGCAACCCCACGGGCAGGGTGACTGTCCCCCGCACCCCAACTTCCCTTTCTCGGGGTCAAACCCCCAACCCGGTGCTGTCACTGGGCCCTTGAGGGCTCCCGCCTGCACCCGTGTCCGGGCAGGTTCCGGGGCGCTGGGCTCACCGATGCTGATGTGCTGGTGCCCGTCGAACACCAGCCACTGGTAGACCTCGTCGGTGACACACACCACGTCGTGCTGCTGGCACAGGCCGGCCACCAGCTCCAGCTCTGCCCTGGAGTACACCTGCGGGCCCCTCCCCACAGAGCCTGCTCAGACCAGCCAGCCCAGCCCTCGCAGGGGCTCCTTCTGCCCCGCCCCGTTGAGCACCCGTCGGCAGTGAGATGAGGGGCTGTACCGGCCTCTGCCCGGCTCCTGGCCCAGAGCGCCGAAATCTCTGGACTTTCTAAGTGACGAGGCACCGGGAGCACCTCTCGCTCTAATATTCGTCTTTGAGCCGGTCCTGACTGGGCTCCAGACCCTCGTCAGCCCCTACACGTGAGAGCATCTGTTGTTCTGACCAGGGATTCTGGTGGGGTCCAGAATGGGGACTGGGCACCAGAAAGACCCAGAAGTTTGGCGTTTCAGCTCCCCCACTTCTCCAGAGAGATGAGGGGCTGGAGGTGGAGTTACAAAATTGATAAGGAGGCTTCCACTGAAACCCTGATAGTAGGGGCTGCTGAGAGCCTCCGGGGCGGTGCCCGGGGTCCCGTGAGCAAATTAATCGAACTGAAGGGCCCGTGGGAACCTCCATTGGACAGTGGGGGGCAGGAGCACCGGACCTGCCGCGGCACGGGGCGGCGCTAGAGATGCAGCAGCACCTGCGCGCGTCACATCATCTCCAGGGAGACAGCGTGGGAGCTGGTCAAAGTGACTTCGTCTGTCGGGCCCAGCTGGTGACCCAAGACACGGGGCCGAGTGGCGCGAGCATGGAGTATGTGAGAGCAAAGGGGAGCAGGAGGAGGTGGGCTTCTCAGTGGCTGGCTCTGTCGTGCTCCCATTTGACAAATGGGACGTGAAGCCACTGCCCCAGGGTCACGGAAGGGGATGGGGCACCCAGCCTGCTCCATCACCCCACGTGACATCCCTCCCGAGGACAACTGACTGTCCCTGGGGCCTCTGTCCCCCTCACTTTACAGGTACAGGAACCGAGGCCCCGAAGCAGCCACCTAGGGACAGAGCTGGGACTTGACCCAACCTCGAGGAGCCCCGGCTAGAGGTCTCACGTCACCTTTCCCAGGGGGTTGTTGGGCGTGTTGAGGATTAGGACTTTGGTGCGGGGTGAGAACTTGCTGGCCAGCTCTGTAGGGTCCAGTCGCCAGTCGCCACTGCTCTCCAGCTTCCCGTCCTCAGGGGGGCTCTGGAAGAGGTGGAAGGGGGTACGACACCCCCAGACAGCTCTGAGGCTCTGGCCTTCTTTCCCCCAGAACCGTCCCCATCCTCTCCCCTATCCCGCCCCCCAAGCCAGAGAAACTGGCCTCCTGTGTTTCCTTCCTCCTTTCCCATTTCCCAGGGACCCCTCAGCCCACCCACTCCCCAAGCGGCATCCTCACCGGCCTCAGGGTCACAAACACAGGGCGACCCCCCGCCATCAGGGTCATGGGTTCGTAGCAGTCGAAGTAGGGCTCAATGATGATGACCTGGGACAAGGGTCGGAGATCGGGTCAGGACCACCCTGCCCACCCCCCATCCAGCCCAGACCCTGCCCACCCACCTCGTCTCCTTTGTCCACCAGGGCCTGGAAGGTTGTGAACAGGGCCCCGTAGGCGCCCACTGTCACCAGCACGTTGGAGAGTGGGTCTATCTCCTGTCCGAGCAGCTTCCCGAAGAAACTCGCCAGGATCTTTGTCAGTGGTGGGTAACCCTGCAGGACGCAGGGGTCAGCGCCTGGTGCCCGGGCAGCCCCTCCTGTTCGGCTGCCTGCAGGCACTTCTGCCTCCTCCAGCAGCAGGCTGTGGACAGAGTCAGCTCCTACGGGGTGAATTCTCTTGTCTCTTCTGCCAGCCTTTGCCACGAGCCTCTTCTGTGCCAGGCCTGGCGCCCAGGGCTAGGATTTGGCAGTGAACCAGAGAGCAGAGAGCAGGTCTGCAGGGCACCCGGGGAGCGACGGCAACCGCACTTCACGCGCCTCCATTAGACCTAAGACGCACACAGTGTCATCTGGTCCTCCCAGGAGCCTTGCAAGGGAGCTACTCTTTCATGCCCAGCATTTGACAGGTAGGAAAACCGAGACCCAGAGGAAGGAAATGACTTACCCACGGTCACACACAGTTGAGGTGTAGGATCGGGAACTGCAGCTCGGTGTGCACCCCGTTTTTGAGAGGAAGACCGAATCTGTAAGCTCGTTTGCTGAGGACCCTTATAAAACACTCAAGGCTAAGCCAAGTGCTAAAGCCTCAGCTAAAACTAACTTAAACTAAGTAACTCACAAAGCCTGACTTAACCATGTTTTCTGTACAGCAAAATTTATGAGCAAAGTTAAAAGACGAAGACAAAAAACACTGCAGTATAAGAAAACGAAGCAAGAGATATTTACTATATAACGAGCTTCTGCAAGGCGGTAAGACAAAGATAAGCCCCAAGTGAAAAGTGAGATGGGTCATGAAAGAAAAAGTGTTGACGCCTAAGATGCACGTGAAAAGAGTGACAGTTGAAGGAAAACCAAATAAAAGCAACACTGAAATATTAGACTAGCAGATACGAAAGAGATTCACGATTTTTGCCACAGCTGGCAACAGACAAAAGGGTTCGTCCTCCCTCTAACCCAAAGTATGGATTATCCTGCTGGCTCTGAGCCTAGTGGTTGGGTGGGGAACTTCCTGAGGGCAATTTGACAAACTCTTCACACGTTTATATGCTTAGGCCCTTTGATTCTCTAGTTTCACTTCTAGGAATTGATCTCAGAGAAATACATGTGAGTACAAAGAGGTGGCATAGCGAATAGTGAGCTATCTGAACCAGTCTACCAGCATAGAGCGGGTTAAGTAAACCGTGGCACATCTAGGTGATGGAATACTATGCAGTCATTAAAAATATAAGGCTATTCTCCCCCAGGGCCTCCTCTGAGGCCTGGGTGGGAAGGGGGCAGTACCCTGGAGGCACTGGGAGACTCACAAAAGCTCTGGTGTACTGGTTGAGCATGAAGTCCCCGCTGACGGCGTGCTGAAAGGCTTCCACTGCGAAGTCTGGGGGTGGGAAGTCAGGGAAGCCCTGGCCCAAGTTCACGACATCATACTCAGTGACGAGTCTGCTGTACTCCACCCTGGGGACAAAGGCACTGTCAGCATCAGCCCCTCCTAACCCGCAAGCTGGACTACTGCTGGCTTCCAGGATAAGGGGAGCATGTCCCTGGGATCATCCTAGAAAGACTAGACAACTGGCCCGAAGAGCTGTGTGAGGGTCACACTTTGAGACTAGGTGTGTTGACCACTGTCCAAGTTGCCTTGCCAGAGGTGCTCCAACATTTCTGACTAGGATCCAGGTAAGAAACCACCTTTAGAGCAAACCCCAGAGGGCACTAACAAGGAAGCAACACGGGCCTTCTGGCGTGACCTACTGCGGGATTTCAGCTCTTATTCTGGCCTATGCTACTTTTTTTTAAATTCAATTTTTTTTAAGATTTTTTAAATTTATGCATATAAGAACTGGGGTACAGACTAGAGGTGCAGGGGTGAGAAGATTCATCAGAGACAGAGTAGGGGGCAGAACTGGCAGATCCGCTGAAACACACTGCTGAGGGGAGCAGCAGGTGAGGCAGGAGAGGTCTGCTGCGCCATGGGGGTCACTCCCTGTCCGGGGGTCGAACTCAGGCCGCAGTTGCTGGCAACAGCTTGATAGCGCTGAGACTTAGCCCTGCGCCACCAGGGAGGCCCCTGGCCCATGTTAGTCCTTAGAAACTTAGGCTCCCAGGTGGGATTCGTGACCCAAGGAGACTACCCTTGACTTTTCCACAGGCTCCTAGTTAGTTGGTTGATGGCTCAGTCACATCTGCCCAAAGCCACGAGCTTATGCTCCTGACCAAGTCTAAAGTCAGCCATTTCCTCCCGAGAGCTCCACAATGGCCCTGCAAACAGAGCAGGCAAGGCTCAGAGGCAGCGGCACCCGCAGCACCCAGTGGCAGGGACTGCGTGCTCCCTGGTGTCGTGCTCCCAGGTGTCGGGCTGAGCAGCCAGGCTCCATCGCCCCCGAGACACACCGCGCCCTGGGCTGGGTCTCCAGGGGGCAGGTCCTGGCCCACGGCCCTGGGGTCCCCTCTTGGTGCTTGTCCCTCCTGACAGTCCCCTCCTGTTGCAGCTCCTGCTCCTGCCTTTGCACGAAACAGCTTGGCCTCGGTCTCTCCTTTGTGCAATGGGGTACTATGTCCGAGAGTCTGCTGGGGCTGGGAACCGAAGAGTGGCCCTGTCTCTCCCAGCCTGCCTCCTTGCCATCTCTCCTGCCATCTCTCCCCTTCTCAGTTGGGCTTTATTAGTACTGAGAAGGTGGAGGGCCGCAGCCTGAGGCTCGGACAGTGGAAACCCAATTTGCACGCAGACAATGGGCTGGATAAGGGCCTTTGGTTCTTCCCCCTGTACCTCGCACCCCACAACTCCCTCCCATCCCAGATGCCAGAGAGCATGCAAAGACCAACAGAGCTAGATGTCTGCAAAACACAAAGTGCTGGAGCCTGCCTGGTGGTGCAGGGGATTAAGTCTCAGCACTCTGACCTCTGCAGCAGGAGTTCGATCCCCAGCCAGGGAGCTGACCCACAGGGCGCAGCAGACCTCTCCTGGCTCCCCGCTGCTCCCCTCAGCAGTGTGTTTCAGTGGATCTGCCTGTTCTGCTCCCCGCTCTGTCTCTGGTGACTCTGCTCACCCCCCGTGCCTCTGGCCTGTCCCCAGCTCTTGTGTATATAAGTGTCTTTTAAACAAAAGGCCTCGGAAGGGGACGTCCCCATCGCCACCTTGCCGCTGAGGCCGCAGCTGGGGCGGAGTGTCATGCCAGGGGCCGTGTCCGAGCCCAGCAGGGCTGAGATTTGAACCCGCGGCCGCTGCTCCGGGTCTCAGCTCCTACAGGCCGGGCTGCTCACAGGTCCGAGCGGGGGTACGCTATGCGATGGCAAACCCCAGCCCCCTGGCCTGCCCCGCCAGCCGCCGCCTGCAGGGAGACCCACATGCCCCGGCCCGGCCCGCTCACCACGGGTTGTCGTCAATCCCGTCCAGTCTTCGAGCCTGCAGCCGCTTGGCCATGGTGCGCTGCGGACGAACAAGGCAGGTTGGGCTGAGTCCTGCTGCTGCTGTGGGGCCTGATACTCCCAGGGAGGGGGTGGAATCTAGGGCGGCCAGATCACCAGATCGCTGGGCAGGTTTGGCCGCCTGGGGCCAGCTCCACCCCTTTCCGCCAGCCTCGACTAGCCCTGGGCTCCTCCACTCCAAAATGGCAGCCCTGATTCGGCCAAGTTAAAATTTGACCCCTGAAGGGCAGGGGGCTGAGGAGGGGCTGGAAGGAGGTGGAGGGGAGAAGGGGAATGGAGCAGCAGCAGCCTCTGCGGCCAGAGGTCTCGGTGAGCTCTTCCTTTACTTCTCAGAACAGTCTGGCGGCTGGGCCTGCTTTATAGAGGGGGAAGAGTGGGGGTGGAGTGGGTGGGTCCTGACACATTCAAGGTCACACAACAAATACCCAGGCTCTGACCATTTTGAGACCAGGAGGCCACTTTCTTACTCCTGTGAAGGGGACGTACATTCAGGCCCCACAAGGAACTCGAGGGCCCGGTACTCACCCCGCCCACCCCATGGGTTGTCGTCAATCCCGTCCAGTCTTGGAGCCTGCAGGCCAGCTTTCCCCGCAAACTCAGGCCCTGAGCCTGCCTGGACTGGGTGACCTCGGACAGGTGACTGAGCACCTCCTGACCTCAGGGTCCCCTCACTGTGACAGGAGCAGAGGCCGTGTGGTTCCCCGGAACCTCCTGGCCCTGTGGTTTGAGTGTCAGCGTGTAGCAGGGTGTACCCAAGCGCGAGTGGGCAGGGCAGCTGATGCCCTCGGCCCCGCCGGGGAGCAGGAGTGCGCAGGTGCGCTCGGCCCCGCCGGGGTAGCAGTAACGCGAACTGTCTCACCGTCTTGTCTGGTCCCCACCCATGGAGGTGCCACATAAACCCCACCTAGAGACGAAGACCTTGAGGGCCAGGGGCCTGCCCACGTCAGAGGAGCAGCTGGACAGGACTGGTGGGGGGTGGCTTCCCGTGCCAGCCCCGCCCCAGGGCATCGGCGTGAGAACCAGGTGACCTGCAGCCCAGGACCCCCGCGGAGGACGGGCGGCACCTGCTGGCAGCCTCACCGGCTCGCTCCGACCCCCTGCCGCCCCCCTCCACGCCTGGCACTCAGCACACGTCAGAAGTGTTTAAGATGAGGGTGATTCCTGCTAAGGAAAATCACGGGACAGCCAAAACGTTAGTGGCAGTTATCCTGGTTTGTTGGTTAACATCGTTTTCCTTTCTCCTACTTTTCTTATTTTCCAAACTTTCTAAGCCAAATGTTTTGGCTTGATGATTTTAAAATGTAGGAGAAAAGTCACATTTTAGAAGACTATTTATCAATATGATATACTGATACCAACAGAAGAAGCTGCAAAATAATACGTGTAGAATGGTGGTTTTGTAAAAACGCCCTCATTTCTGTTTGTATATATATAGTGGAATTGGAGGTGATTTACTCTCACGTGTGAGCTTCTCTGTGTTTCTAAGTGTTTTTCTTTTAAAGATTTATTTTATTTATTTATGCATACAAAAGCTGGGGTACAGGCCAGAGACAGAGTGGGGAGCAGAACAGGTGGATCTACTGAAATACACTGCTGAGGGCAGCAGCGGGGAGACAGGAGAGGTCTGCTGCTCCATGTGGGTCCCCTCCCTGGCAGGGGATCAAACTCGGGCTGCAGTGGCTGCTGATATCTTGTCGGCACTGAGACTTAACCCCTGAGGCATCAGGAGGCCCCCTAAGTCTTTTTGAGAAAGTGTGCTGTATTTGGCTGCTTCTTAACAAAGCATTTCTTCTGTGCTGCACTTTCTGAATTCGGATGTCTCAGTTGATGTTTAATTAATGTTTCCCTCTACTAGCCCATAGAACAGTGATGCATCTTACTGGCACCATGGGTTCAACGAGAGAAGAAATTATTTTTGAGTTGGAGGCAGTGTGAATCATATTAAAATATAATGGGGCCTCCCTGGTAGTGCAAAGGGTTAAGTCTCAGCACTATGAAGCTATCACCAGCCACTTCAGCTGAGTTCGATCCCCGGCAGGGGAGGGGACCCACATGGCACTAAAGAGCTCTCTTGTCTCACCCGCTGCTCCGCTCAGCAGTGTATTTCAGTGGATCTGCCTGTTCTGCTCCCCAGTCTGTCTCTGGTGAATCCTCTCAACCCCTGCACCCCAGCTCTTGTATGCAGAAATAAATAAAAAAATCTTTTAAAAAAGTTTGAACAATAATAAAGAGGAGATGGGTACAGTGGGGTGGGGTGAGAAGGAAAGGGGTAGAAGTTAGAGGGAAGGAAGGGTGATGAGGGCTGGGTTTGGGGATGGAATAGAGTGATACAGAGAGGACAGAGGAAGTAAGAGGAGAGGACTGAGTTTAGGAAGAAAATAAAAATAATGGGGGGAACCTGGAAACTTGGGGTACTCGAAAGAGAGACCTTCAAGTATGTGACACAGCACCTGGATAGACGAGGCTGCAGTATCAGTTCGCAGGCTTGTGGGTCATGGATTCATGAACTGTTTACTGAGACCTACTATGTACTGAATGCTGTGCTGGGCCCTGGGAGTGATGGCAGGCAGCGGTAATGCCAACTGTTCACACGTAGAGCTACAAGTTCTGGTTCAGAGACAAGGGCAAAGAAAGGGTCTAATCCAGGCTGCAGTCTGGGAAGTCTTCCTGAAAGAGGCGACCTTGGGCAGTTTTGAAGCCAGGACCAGCCAGCCCCCAGGAACCTGGGGCCTGCCATGGGCAGAGTGCAGGGTTAGAGCACTTACAGTCTGGTGCAAGCACCTGGTGACAGAGGCTCCAGCCTTCCTTCCCTGGAGGGACCCCACCAGCTGCAAAGAGACGGCCGCCGCGTTCCTGAACATGCTTCCTAGAGCTGGGGGGCTCTGCCGACTGCTCCGGGGCAAGGGAGGAGCGCGCCCTGGCCGGAAAAGGCTGGTATTTAGCAAGTGGTCACTGGCCAGCCAGAGCAACATAGCTAGTGCTTTCTTGCACAGTCGCCCCTCAGTCCTTGCAGCTACCCTACAACAACCCTCCCTTCCCCTCGCCCCAGCAACCAGAGTGGCCCTTCACCACGTCCACCCTCACTAATGACAAAATGATCCAGGGGGAGACCCGCGTGGGCCTTGTGATACTGTGGTTTATAAGAAAAAATATATCTGGTCATTCAGAGGACCAAAGTAACCCTTCCCGATGTATTCGGTCTTTGCTCAAGGTTCCAGGGGCGGTTCTCGAAACCCTGGGAATTTCCTAACGCTCGCTGATGAGGTGACTTTGGATGGAGGCATGTTGCCAGGGCAGTCGGACTTGTGGTCAGAAGCTGGAACTTTCTGTCCCACCCTGACTCCCAGGGAGATGAGAGGATGGAGCTCGAACAATCAGCCTGCTCGGTGGTTTAATCGCCCCACCCACACGACCCTTAAATACCCAACAGGACCTGTTTGAGAGCTTCCAGGCTGCCTGAGAGGGGTGGGGGAGAGGGGTGGGGGCTCCACGCCTTCTCAACACACCTCGCCTGTGTGCCTGTCACATCGCTGTGCCTGGACTGCCTTCTTTTATAATAAGTGAGTCAAATGTAAAAAGTGCCCTGTGGTGGCCCTGGGTCTTCCTGACATCCCGCGGCCTCGTGCCTAAGGGGACTCGGCTCTCAACCCCCAGTCCTTAGTGCTGAGGCCTGGCTTCCAGCTCAGCACCGGGTCTTGGATTTTTGTTGTTGTTAAAGATTTATTTATTTATGCAGACAAGAGCTGGGGTACAGGCCAGAGTCATGGGAGGTGAGAGGATTCACCAGAGACAGAGTGGGGAGCAGAACAGGCAGACTGACCTAAACACACTGCCGAGGGCAGCAGCGGGCGAGGCAGGAGAGGTCTGCTGCGCCATGTGTGTCCCCTCCCTGGCCCGTGGCAGGGATCAAACTCATGCTGCAGTGGCTGCGGTTTGCTTCATAGTGTGTTGCTTAACCCACTGCGCCACCAGGGAGGCCCCGGGTCTTGGATTTTTAAAGGGTAGCTGGATATACTGCTAATCAACCCACTCTTCAAGGGTTGTAAGGATTATGTGAGTTAAAAAATATTAAGAGAGGGCCTCCCTGGTGCGCAGTGGGTTAAGGAACGCACTGTGAAGCAGACCACAGTCACTGCAGCACCAGTTTGATCCCTGCTGCCAGCTGGGGAGGTGACCCACATGGCGCAACAGACCTCTCCTGACTCACCCACTGTTGCCCTCGGCAGTGTATTTCTGTTGATCTGCTTGTTCTGTTTCCGGCTCTGTCTCTGCTGAATCCTCTCAACCCCCACACCTCTGAGCTATACCCAGTTCTTGTGTGCATAAATAAATAAATCTTTTTTTTAAAAATATTTATTTATGCACACAAGAGCTAGGGTACAGGCAAGAGTCGCGGGAGGTGAGAGTATTCACCAGAGACAGAGTGGGGAGCAGAACAGGCAGATGGACTGAAACACACTGACTGCTAAGGGGAGCAGCGGGCAAGGCAGGAGAGGTCTGCTGCACCATGTGGGTCCCCTCCCTGGCAGGGGATCGAACTCCTGAGGTGTGCAGCGGATGCTTCACAGTATGGAGCTCAACCCGCTGCGCCACCAGCGAGGCCCTAAATAAATCTTTTAAAAAATTTTTGTTTAAGGGAAATGGTGGGAGGTATATCAGAAGTATGCACTGCCATCGCTCTCATAAAAGAATAAAATAATTTATTGTCCCAACCAGGATACGTCTAAAGGCAAAAAAGAGCAGCATGGGTAACCGCGCAGAGATGGTGGGTCTCGGTAAGGACCCTTCTAGGAAAACCAGGACGTGTGGTGTATCAGGCTCCTGCAGAGAGACCACCGGTACGCCACATCTGGGCACACGGAGGAGGCTCGCTACAGGAGCTGGCTCACGTGGTGGTGGACACCAGGCGGGGCCACCATCTGCAGCGTTCACGCTGGAGAACCAGGAAGGCTGCCGGTGTAAGTCAGTCTGAGTCCAAAGGCCTAAAAACCAGGGAGCCAATGTTATACGTCCCAGTCCTCGTCCAGAGGCCCAAGAACTGGGGTCAGTGGTGCTTACTGAGTATCACTGGTTCGTGAGATGACGTGGGCGCTGGGTGCCGCTGTTCAGACCCACATCTGCAGCAGCCAGCACCGTTCATCACCAGAAAAGCCAAAGAACGGCCCCTTCACTGGCTCTGCCCCGGCTCCCCTCCCCTTCTGTAACCACCGTTTGGGCTGCTTTTTGTTTCCTTGTTGGCGTGGTGTCCTCTCCCACAGGCGTGGAGCCATCCGATCTTTGTCTCTCTCTGTTTACTTTACTCGCCACTGCCCCTCCGGGTCCGTCATGTTGTGCAAACGGCAGGATTTCAAAACGGCGGTGGCGGGCCCTCATCTCCTAAAGGCCGAGCATCTTCTGCCGCGGACACAGCCGCCTCTTCCTGATCTGCTCGTCTGCTGTGGACACTCAGGCTGCTCCCCAGCCTCGGCCGCGCGAGCTGTGCTGTGCTGAACACAGGGCACTCATTTCAGTCTCAGGTTCCAGCAGTAATGGGCTGAAGGAGAAGCTGCACTGGGCCTGCTTGGCCAGAAGAGGTGGGCTGAGCGTCAGACAGAGGCCCGGCCAAGGTAGGAGGATGAAAGGGCAATGCAAATACTGGTGGTGGTTTTTTCATTAAAGATTTATTTGCTTATGCACATAAGAGCTGGGACACAGGCCAGAGTCTCCGGAGGTGAGAGGGTTCACCAGAGACAGAGTGGGGAGCAGAACAGGCAGATCCACTGAATTACACTGCTGAGGGGAGCAGCAGGCGAGGCAAGAGAGGTCTGCTGCGCCATGTGGGTCCCCTCCCTGGCCGGGGATCGAACTCGCGTTGCTGTGGCTGCAGAAGCCCCACCGTGTGGTGCTCAATCCCTTGCGCCACAAGGGAGGCCCGAGACACCCCCATTTCTTCCCTGACCACATACCTAGATAGGCTCCCCTGGCAAGGTGCTGTGGGATCTATGTGCTGGCCTGGCGAGCCCACTTAGGCAGCGCGGGGCGGGGGCAGGGCAGGCAGCCCTCAGAGAGCGTGGGCTGTCAGGCTGGGGGGCACCAGGGTGACACCAGGGTGACGCGTCGCTGAGGTGGGGACATCTGGCCACCTGGTGTATGGGCTCCACTGGGGCTGCGCAGACGCTGGAGCACGTCTGACAGGACAGATGTGAACAACGGGGTATCGCTATGAAGTAATCACTAACTCTTCACTTGTGCTAATGGTGTAGGTTACCCAGATTTAGGGACACCTCTAGAAAGGACCTGTTCATGGAGAAACCTGTGTCTTCCTCACCTGAGACCCCCGGCCTCTCTGCTTGAGGGCCGGCCCGGCCCCTGTTCCTCAGCTCACAAGCCCCAGCTGGCCCCTTGCCTTCAGAATCGAGTCACGTGAATGCCGCGTCCTGTGTCGTTCAGTTGGGTCTCCTCTGTTCACCTGTCTGATGTGCCTGTGTTTGCTCGTCCAGCCCAGGAAGAACCTGGAGAAGTGGGGGACTGTCCCTCTGCACCCCAACAGGGATTTCTTTCTTCCTCTTAGTAGTATTTTAGAGACACAGCCTGAAGTATTGACAATTCACTCCTGGGATTTGCTTCAAAATAACCCACTTCTTCTAGAAGTCTCGACTCAGTGGGCATATCAGCCCCCGCAGGCAGGCCCAGCCGCAGTTTCTCAGCTCTGCAGCGGTGGTGGGGCAGTCCCGGGCAGCAGCCCCCGAAGGAGTGAGTCTGTGGTCCAGGAACCCTGGTGGGAGCTGGCGGTGGCCTGGGGCAGGGACCACAACCTGCCCACACCGAGCCTCCAGCCGTGAGCCAGGTGCAGATAAACAGGCACTTTGGGGCGGTTTATCCCAAGAAAACGAGAACATGAGTTCAAAAACACACGTCCCTATGTTCACTGCAGCTCTCTTCACAACTGCCAGGACTCGGGAGCAAGAAGAGCCGGGCCAGACGCTCGATAAGGACGCTGCGGTTACGAGCACCGAGGTGGACCGTGAGGGGCTTGTGCTAAGTAAGTCGGCCGGGAAAAGGAAGCGCTGATTTCACTCTCTGCGGAGCCAAAGGCGTGAGCAACACAAAACAAACTGTCCCTTGCATTGGACAACAGAAGGCGGTTACCCAGGAGGGGAGGGGAGAGGGTGGCATGGGAGTGGGTGCAGGGTTTGATCCATGGGGTGGGGGGGGGCTGGCCGCTGCAGAAGTTGAGCTCCTGGATGAAACTTACAGGGTGGTAAACTTGATGTTACCCCAATATATTAAAAAAAGGAAAAGGCGCCCCACCCCTGCCCTGTGGTGCAACGGGTTGGGCAGCGCACTGTGAGGTGACCGCAGCCACTGCAGCGCGGGTTCAATCCCTGCCGCTGGCCAGGGGGTGGCCAGGTGGCGCAGCAGACCTCTCCTGCCTTACCCGCCCGCTGCTCCCCTCAGCAGTGTGTTTCGGTCAATCTGCCTGTTCTGCTCCCCACTCTGTCTCTGGTGACTCCTCTCACCCCCCCACCTCTGGCCTGTACCCCAGTGCTTGTATGCATAAATGGATGAATCTTTGGAAAAAAAAGGTGGGGGGAGGGGAGGCAAAGACACTGATAATAATGATAAAATTACAACTATACAGTGAAGGTTAGGAAGGGCTCGGCCCAAGGGGGAGCTCATGGGAGAAACTTGTGCTCCCCGCCACCCCAGCCCCCAGCCCCTGCCACATTCCAGCCCATGGCTCTGGGCACAGCCAGCTCTGGGCAAGGTGGTGCCTGGGGCCGGAGGTGGTCTGGCTCCTGGGGAGGACCTTGGGTGGGAGGAGGGGGGCGCTGGGAAGCGGGGCTGGGGCTCCCCAGCAGGCAGAGGGGCGGCGTGCCCCTGGAGTGAGCACACAGCGCACGCGCGGGCGGCAGGTCCGTGCTGCCTGACTCAGTGCCCACAGGATGCCGGCCCGGAGCAAGTCCCTGGGGGAGGACTAGACCACAGGCTCTGGCCAGGCGGGTCTCGGCTGTGGAACCCGAGGCAGGTCACTTCGCCTCTCTGAGTGTCACTTTCCCTATCTATAACGTGAATAAAAATATGACCATTCGTGGAAAGCGCTTCCTTAGTGCCCGATGGATGCTAATGAGCGCAGG
Organism: Galemys pyrenaicus; assembly: GCA_019455555.1. NCBI lineage: Eukaryota > Metazoa > Chordata > Mammalia > Eulipotyphla > Talpidae > Galemys > Galemys pyrenaicus. Next base: position 516,133 of record JAGFMF010011785.1, on the reverse strand, counting down.
CACAGGTGCAAGCCCCGGGCGACCTGTGGATTCGTCCCCCTGCTGGCAGACTTTGCCATCGGGGCTCCTGGGTGGAGGGCCTGCAATACTTTGAGGGGTCCATAAAAATGCCGAATTACCTTTAAAGAAAGAAAAAGGAGGTGTTTGGGTGCTGGCTGGGGGTGGCTGGTGAGCTTGTTTCTGGACCCGCCAGCAGGGGGCGCTCGGGGCCAGCCCTGTGGAGACTTGGGGTGGCTGGCCTCCCACACTGGAGCACTGGAGGACTTTCTGCCTTGGGAGTGACTGTGGCTGCGCTTCACAGAGGAGGCCCACCGCAGGGAACACGCTCGTTCACAACCACCACCACGGGGCAGCGGGCCTCCCAGCCAGAGCGGTCCCACCAGCTGCAGGAGGCTGTCTCATCGGTGTTGTGAGTACGCTCTGTGACATTCACACAGCGACAAAATTGCCAAATGACGCGCATCTCAGAATGTGTTCCCAGCTTTAAGTCATGAGCGAGTGCAGTACCTACAGTGGGATATTATTCAATCCTGAAAAAGGACGTCTTGCCATTTGCAACAACATGAATGAAGCCAGAGGGCTTGACGCTAAGTGAAATAAGCCAAATGCAGAAAGACAACTATTGCGTGGTGTCACTTATAGGTGGAGTCTGAAAAAATGAAAAAAGAAAGTTGAGCTCATAGAATCAGAGAGTAGAATGGTGGTTACCAAGGGTCCGGGGGATGGAGGAAACAGGGAGGTGTTGTTAAAAGGGTATGAACTGTCAGTTATAAGATGCGTATGTCAGGTTGGTGGTGATCGTAGCTGGTAATCTACCGTATGACTGAAACTTGCTAACACAGTGAGAACACACTATTAAGTTGATGGATGTGGTCACTTAATTGTGGGAATATCTAATATATCTATGTATATCAAATCATCACAAATCCACTTTATAATTTCATTTGTCAATTACATCTCAGTAGCTCTGGGGAACATTTTATTAAGAGCTGCTTGAACAGCGCTCCTCCCTTGAGCCCCACAGCCTAGGATACAGAACAACATCTTTTTTATGTGTTGGTGAATTGTCAGACTCTTTCCTCAGTTAGGATCGACCTCCAAGGTCTCGTCCTTTAGACGTCAGTGTCGTGATAGAAAGAGAGCTCCCTGAACGTGAAGGTTTGCTGGTTTTACTTCCTTTGGGACCTCTGTGCTTCTCATCAGAACCATTTCTGTTGGTAAACCTGCCTTCACTATGTTTCTCTGGCTGCCTCTCTAGCGTTTCTGGAACAGTGAACTGCTGTGGAGTCAACACTCACAGAAAGCTCTTTATCACTCCAGATTTCAGATTTCACTTCTGGAGGTGTCACCGTTTTGCGTCTCTCTAAGGCACATTCACCCTTGTTGGATTTTTGTCAAATGCCTGTGGGTGTGTCACTGGGAGGCGGGAGGCAGCAGAACCACATGTTTTGTGGCTTGTGTCTGAGCTGAATGACATGTGGTGACCGATCAAAGGCAGAATTTGAAAGAGGTTAGAGGGCTCGCCAGCCCTGCTGCACGTCTGTTAGTTTCAAAGTGATCTGTGGGTGGAAGGGCAAGCAGCAGAGTCTACTTGATGCAACGCTCAGTTAATAAGACATGATGACTAAGGCACCCGTGGTTATTGACGCCAGACATAGTAACGGACACTGTCCGCCGACAAAGCAAGGATGGCTTGATCATCTGTGCATGAGGACTACATTATTGATAGTGGCTTTCTCCGGGATCTCGTCTATGTAATGTTTTTTATTTTTATTGTTTTTTAACATGAGAGTGTTTAGCTCTCGAACCAGACAAATCTTAGTCTGAAGTCATTGACTGTGTGATTTCTAGCAAGTGAATAAGATTTCCTGAACATCATTTCTGAAATGAGAATAATGAGTCCCTGCCACATCAGGCTGTAGTGAGAGTCAGTGAGGTCACATACACAAAAGCACTTCATGGTTGCCTGGGAGAATCAGCAAATGCCATCAGTACTGCTATTACTTAAACAGGAGTACTTAGAGAAGCCCAGCCCCAGGGCAGCACCTAAGAGGCCACCCACCTAGAGGGAGGAATGTACCAGATGCCCTTCCAGGCACCAACCAGCATAGCTTCCTAGAATTTCATCATTCAGGCCTCCCTGCTGCCAGGCCAGGCGCCAGTGGCCAGTGCCCTCCCCTAGCACTCACCTTCCCTAGCACGCACCTCCCTGAACATGCGCCTCCCAGAGCACGCGCCTCCCCTAGCACGCACCTGCCAGAGCACACGCCTCCACCAGCCGGGCAGTTACTGGCTACCTCCTCAGCCAGAAGGCACCACCACTTGTGACCAACAGGTGGATGACCCCAAGAGCTGCCTCAGGGATCAATGCTGTAGTGGCTGATGCCCATCACCCCTCCTGTTGCACGGCCTTGCCAAGCAGCATGCGTTGCTACAGGGGAAAGTCCACGGCTACCTTAGCTCAGCCTTTGAACGGGCCTGGGTCCAGCATTGCAACAGACATGCTGACTGCTCTTCAGATGGTACAAACCCTTTGCTCAAGCTGCCTGGCGTGCCCCGCGGCCCCACCCCCACACGGCTTAGCCCCAGCCCTGCCTCCTCTGAAGGCAGAGGGCATTTACGCTCAGCTGGTCCCTGTGCTGGGTCCTCTAATCTTCACAACAGCCTTTAGGAAGGCAGCAGCGTGCTCGTCTTGCTCAAGAGAACAGCAGGCTGGCCGGGCGAGAGAGCCTGAGCTGGGGTCAGACCCTGTTTTCCTGTTTCCAAAGTCTGAACTGTTTCCAAAGCCCCCACCAGCCCCCTGCCTGCAGGAGCCCGTCAGCCTCTGGGGGCAGGAGCCATGCCTCGCCCAGCTACTCTCCGGCATGGCGGTGTCGAGGGCAGGCGAGGTGAGCTTGGCATTGCCGGCTGGTTCCGCGTCACCTGTCAGCTCTGTGTGGCGAGGAAGCTGGGCTTGGTGCTTCTCGACTTGGTATCTGGGGGCGAGATACTCTTTATGGGGCAGACTTATTGGGGCCTAAAAGGATGTTTAGCACCTGCTAACAGCCCCCCGTTTCTGGGACAACAGAGATCCCTGCAGATCTGGAGAAGCAGCCCAGGGAGAGGGGCCGTGCCCAGGGAGGGCCAGTCTGTTCTGCAGACCACCGCCTGAGCTCAGAGCCCGCGCCTGGCCTTGGCCACCGCAGTCCAGCGCCACCTGAACTAGCTGTGGTTGCGCCACCCCAGTCTCTCTGAGGCTCCGCTCTGAGTCATTAAGAAATAACCCCTTTTCCACAGAAAGCATTTCGCCCAGGCCCTGGCCCACAGTAACCTGCCGGTGACAACAGCTGTTGACACTGCCTCTGTCAGGCTCTCCATGAACACAGATGAGCCAAGTGGGACAGCAAAGTCTCTTCAGACGAGGAGTCCTGATTCTCATTTTGTATGTGAAACTGCAGAGCAAGTGGCCGCCCCCCGAGGGAGGGAGCAGGCTGTCTGGAGCGGCAGAACTGGCACCCAGTCGGATGCGGTCCCTGTGGCTTTGCACTGGCAGCAGAGAGGTGACACCTGCAGCGCAGACTGTGGGTGCCAGGGCCCGGAGGTATGTGGCGGACCCAGGAACGAGACTGGCTACAGGCACCCACCCCATCCCTCCTGGCCGGGGTCCAGATCCAGAATCACACCATCTCTCTGGGGGGAGTTCTGGACGCACATTGTGCCATGGGAGACTTGAGAGCCTGTCAGTTTGACAGCCTGAGAGACACTCAGGGCAGGAAATGACTTACCCAGAGTCGTCCTAGAAAAGGGTGCCCCGGCTGTGAATCCGAGCTTGAACCAATGTCCAGGAATGAAGACGTGGGGTGAGAATGTGGGAAAATCTCAGGCCCTGCGGTGCCCTCAGTGTAGGTAGGATATGGTCCCAGGTGTGAGGGAAGGAGTGGCGGTGAGTCACGGGAGTGACTTTGACCTGCTGGCTACAGAAAGGGGGACAGGTTACAACCAGCTTAGCACGCGCACAAGCTGAGAACCAGGCGGTGAGTATAGACAGCCCGGAAGAGAGGAGCTTCCTGTTCGGACACACTCACTCGCTTGGATAGTTTCTGCGCTGGCCACGCTGGGGGTGGCGAGGGGGTGTGGATGCCAAGGACTTCTTGCTATTGACCGTTCCTTTGTCGCCCCCATCTGGATTATAAATCCAGGCAGTTCTACCCTTCCAGGCGAGGGGCGCTGAGGGAGGGAAGCCACAGACATCCCTGGGGGAGGCAGGCGTTCCCCAGGAGAGCCATTCATGCACAGGCATTTCTAACCGGCAGTCCCGTCCTGTCCATTATCCTCGGGTATGAGTCTCTCCAGCCTCATCATTTCGCCATCCAGACATCTCTGTATCCTTTTGTCACAGATTAAGAGTCCTCTCAGACTCCTGGGACTAGGGGCTTGGTGCCCTCCTGGTGGGGGTGCAGAGCGCAGCACAGCTGCCACCTGCCAGCTGGGCCGCCCTCCTGGGGCTCCGGGAACAGAAAGGGTCCATCTGTCTGTCCTGTTTTCCTCGGGATCCTCAGCCTCCAGCAGCACTAGCGCACAGCAGGCCCCCCTGCATCAGTGCTGGTGGGCGCAGAAAGTGAGGCCAGTGGGGAACCCCTCTGGGGCAACTTTCCAAGGTCTGTGCTTTACTCGCGCTTCTGGAAAAGGGGCTAGTCTCCGAGTAAAGCAAAGGGGGCAGAGGAGAGCACTATGTCTGCAGCCGGGGTTGTGGCTGCCAGCCCTACGGTTTCAAGGCTTGAAAGGGGCAAGCACTGGCCTTGGCTCTGGGCTCTCTCCACACATCAGCTTTGGCTCCTGTCTGGTCGCGTGTTGTGCTAATAAACAGCCAGTCCGCAGTTACTGGATAACTGCAGCTTGCCAGGCCCCACGCTGGGTGCTGACTGTTGATAACAAAAAACTTCCCAGTAGGGAGGAACTGGAACTGAGTGTTAAAATCCTTCAGGGCTCAAATTTCGGCTTTTCCACCTCCTGGCACGCTATTATTGCTAGAGTCTCTGGGTCTGCTCCCTCCTCCAAGAACAGGGAAAAGTAAGACCTCCCGGCAAGACCGCTGAAACCAGACGCGGGCTCAAGCCCCGACGGGTGAGAGCGGCGATTATCCTCATCATCCAAGTTTTAAAACGACCAGACTGCCGCGGCAGTCAGCTGTCCCGGTACCCAGTTCTGTCTCCTGTCGGGGGCAACCCCAGCGAGCAGCTCCTGCTGCACTCACTCACCGGCGGCCGTGCGCACACCCCCAGACGCGCACACCCCAACGCGTGCTCCACGAACGGCAGGGAAGGGCCGATGGACGCTAGTCCTTTCCGCCCACTCTCTCCATCTGGGGTCGTGGAAGTCGACCCACGTGCGGCGTGCCGTCCCGTGTCAGTGCACACCGAACACTGCTCGGTTTAGGGGCCGCGCAGTATTCCGCCGGACCGATTGTTACCGTGGCTGCCATTCAGTTTGGGAACCGGGAGGACACCGGGCTCACAGGGCTGAGAGCCGGGGTCTGGGGACGGCCGGGGGTGGGGATGTGGGCGCAGAGCGGACTACCCTGAGGGTCCCAGCGTCCGAGGGTCGATCAGCATTAAGCGGGCGCGACTTATTCCCGCGGCTGGGTCAACCCTGCTGCGCAGTCCCCCAGTTTTACCAGCACCACTAAACGCAGCGAGTCCTCAGGCCAGTCGAACTCGGAACCATTCTCAGGCCCTCCGACCTCGGGGCAGTCACGCTCGGGTGCCAGCTACTCACCCCCGCTTAGGTCGCGCCACCCTTCGTCCCCCGGCGCACCCCGAAGGTTACAGCTGTCTCTGTCCCTTTAAGGGGGCCGAGTCCCGGCTCCGCTACTTCCGCCCCAAAGCAACATGGCGCCACCCCGCGGGGGAGAGGTGGGCGTGAAGGTGCGCCCCTCAAAAAGATGGCGGCGCCCTGGCCTCCGCGTTCGCGCCTGCGGTGACGTCATTTCCGGGGCGGAGGCGGCTGAGTGGTGCAGTGAGGGACAAACAAAAGGAGGCGCCGGAGGGGCGCAGCGGCCGGCGGCGGGACAGAGCGGCTGGGGCCCGGGGCTGCCTGCGGGGCCGCCGGGCGCGGCGGGCCCAGGTGAGTGGCTGGGGTGGGACAAGGGGCGCGAGCTGTCACCTCTCGAAACCCACTCCAACACGCCCCCGGCCAGCTGCCCGGCCCCAGGTGCCCGGGGCTGCTGGCCTCTCCCCTCCGGGGCTGGCTCCTCGGGGTCCTCCCGCGGCAGCTCGGCGCGGCCTACCTCCCGGCTCCCCGCTCCCCCGGGTCTCCGGGGCCCCACCCTCTCTTCGGTGCCGCGGCGCGCGAGCCCCCTCCCGGGCACCCCAGTGGCTCCCTGCGCTCTACATGCCGGGATTTCCGCCTCGGCTCCCCTAGGTCCCCTTGTCATCCCCTTGGGTTCCCCCAGGTCCTCACCCCTCCGAACCCACACTGCCCCTTCCTGGAGCTTTCACTCCTGGGCTCTCTCCTTGCCAACTCCTGGTCGTTTTCAAAGATTGTCCCTTCTTGCTTCTCTGGGGCTCCCGGCCCCCTTCTTTCCCCTTACACCCCTTTCTCCCTCCCTCTTGCTCTGGCTCTGGCGGGAACAGTGCCCTGACTTGGGGCAGGAGCCCTGGCTAGGTTCTGGGCCCTGTCTGGGCTGGGGTTTCTGGCAAGATCGGAGTGGGGTCGGAGTCCCCGTGGGGTCGGAGTCCTCCGTGCCTGTGTATCCAGATGGGTCTGAGAGCCAGATCTGCTGAGGTCCGGCTGCCCGCTGTGGGTGAGCTGGAGACACAGCACAGTTGCTCCTGGCTGGAGGGACTATCCTAGGCGGTCAGCGTGATTCTGCTCCTTTTATTGACCGCTGTTCCCCTTCGCGTGGACCAAGATCGGGCTGGTTCTCAGCTGATGCAACTGCTGCCTTTTTTGGAAAGGAGGGGATAGGGTTTTTTTTGAGGGGGTATCAGGCAGCCTCCTGATGAGGACTTGGCTGAAAGGGTGGGGCTGTCCTTGGTAGCCCCTCTTTCTCGACCCTGATCTTCAGGAGCCCAGGGATGAGGTGTGAGGACAGGAAGGGGAGAGTCCTTGGTGAGGGGAGGGGATTTGGGCTTAAATTGTAGAGGAGGGACTTGGGGAGCTGAAAAGCCTGGGGACCTCTCCCCACTTTTTTACCTGGTGTATCTTTAACCCCGGCCAAACAGTATCTTGCCCTCAGACAGACAGACTGACAGGCAGACTTGAGGCCGAGGGAGGTCTGCTGTGGAGTGGGCCCGGGGGAGTGGGAGTGTGTTCAGAGACTGGGCAGTACCTTGGCATCGCCTTCGTGAAGGTCAAGTGCCTTCCTCTGACTCACGCAGGGCGGCAAGGACAGATGGCGGTGCTGGAGAGATGCTCAGCCCCAGGCCCTGTCCTCTGCCTCCCTGTTGTCCCGTTCTCGATTCCGTGGGCTTGGGTCTGATAGCCCTCGCCTTCCAGGGCCCCGAGGAATGTTTGTGACAGTCCCCCCTCTGCCCTAACTCAGCCAGACACTTTGTACTCCATCCTTTGGCCACACCCACTAGGAGACAGTTCTCTCTGCAAACTTGGATTGGCCTTCAGGACAGTTGGGGCTCTGAGGGTGTCCCCACTCCGCCAGAACTCAGCGAGTCTGGGACGTGGCTGCTCCTGGCTTGGCCTGCAAGGACCAGAGGGAGGACTCAGCCTGGCTTCTGCCCTCTCTCCTGAGAGGGCTGCTGAGGTCAGGTTTTCGCACGGGGACACTGAGGCACCGGCCTTGGGCTGAGACCTTGTGGGGAATCACGTGGGATGGACACCAACCCTGGAGCCCAGCATACCATCCCTCTGCCATTTGCCGCCTTCTTTCTTTCCTTCCGCTGTTCCTGTAGTTAGTCCCATTCTGGATCAGGGATGCTGAGAGGGAAACTCAGTCCCTGGCCCGCTCGAGCTGCAGTCTGGAGGAGGGACAGGCAGGAAAACAGTGCCCCGGTGGCCAGTGTAATAATAGAAATGTTACGGAGGCCGCCGAAGAAGTAGGCCTTGGCTCTGTGACTGTCGGGTGGGCAGTGTGTTTCCTGGAAGAGGAAGGAGGGGATGAATCAGGGACAGAGTCCGGAGCCAAGTTCTGGCCTGGCTCTGCCACAGGTGAGTGAGTCAGCTGGCCAGCCTCCGCGGGGATCCCCTCCTCGTCGGGAGGGTGGGCAGGGTCAAGGCCGGTGCCCGTGGCCTCTGGGCTGGCAGCACTCTGGTTGCGTGGCCCTGAGTGGAATGGCCGGGGTATGGCCTGGCTCCCCACGAGGCTGGCGGCCGTCCCTGCGGCTGGGCTCGCAGCTCAGTGCCCGGCATGGGGTGGGCATGAGCAATGTTCCTGGTATAAAGGATCGGAAGGCTCACCAACCCCCTAAATCTTATCAGGTTCCTCTGTCTGCCTGTGCTCCCCAGAGCCCCCCTTCCTGGCTGACTCTTGTTTATCTGTTGACCTTCCCTGGATGGACCCACTCAGCTCCTGGCTGGCTGAAGTGCTCCCCTCTACTCCTCTTGTACTCCCATCACATCTCTCCCACCCCGTTAACTTGTCGAGTCCAGTGAGTTCCGAGCAGAGCACCTGGCATGCCGTGGGCGCTTACTGAACGCCCCTTGATGAAGGCTGGTGGGTGGATTGGTGTGTGAGTCCAGGCGCGTGTCTTTGCCCAGGCCTGGCTCGGCCCAGCGTAGCCCAGCGTGGCTCATCTCACCGATTCTCACCTCCGTCCTGGACGGAGTGGCGGAAGTGCTTGGCACATTCTCTAGATGTCGTGTTCTCTCCCCTCCAGGCAAACATGTGCTGTGCCTTCTGCCTGGAATGTTCTCGCTCCAGCTCCCACCCCTCCTGAGACTCAGCTCTGGCCACACCTTCCTAGGGGCCCTTCCCTGGCCCCCCTCACCTGGGCCTGGCACTTATCCTGTGTTCCCGCAGGCCCGCTGCCCCTGGGCTCCCCAGGGCCAGCTGGAGTTGTGGGCTTGGCCTCTCCGCAGGAGCAGGCCCCTCGGGCTGTCCCTTGCGCCTGGAGCCCGGCCCAGGGCCCAGCTCCAAGCAGGCCCTCAGTCACCCTGCAGCGTGGCAGGTAGTTGAGCTGGTCCCCCGCGTCCCTGACGGTGGCTCTCGCTTCCTCACAGGGGAGCATCTTCCATGGAGCTCGGAGAACGCCAGGACCCCGCCGGGGCCGACGCAGGCCAGCCTCAGCAGCGGCAGCCAGCGCGCAGATAGCAGCACCGGGTGTCCGCGGGGTAAGACGGGCCTCCCTCCAGGCAGCCATGGGGGGGGGCAGCCAGGCGCCCCAGCCCAGGGGGCAAAGGGCGTCTCGCCATCTCCGCCACGGTCCTTTGCTTTTCTCACTGTGGGGCGCCCCCGCGGTGGCTGGCTTGCGGTGCGGGGCTGTGCTCGCCCTGTGCCAGGGTGGCGTTTCACTGCGAACCTCTACTCTAGGTTTTCTCCCTCAGCCCTTCAGCCGGGTTGTCATGATGCTTCCTGGCCGGGGACCCCTTCCCCAGGGGTGTCCTGTGAGCACTGGTCTCTGGTCACAGGCCTCCGAGGAGGCCGCGCACAGCCGCTTGTCAGTCTGGTGACAAATATGTCTCTGTGGGAGCCAGCAAGCCTGTCCCCCACGGTCGTCTTGTCACGTGACCGCCTTCGGGACTGGGGTTCCTTGGCCTTTGGAAAGCGGTTCCCGAAGGCTGGAGAGGCCCTGGTCAGGTCCAGTCGGGGTTGGACCTGGTGTGTGCGTGGCTGGGCTCTCTGAGCCCCGGTTCTCCCTCTCAAGGGCTGATGGTGCCAGCATCTCCCTCCCTGGACCGCGTGTTGTGCGTGAAGGGGTGTGGTTTGGAGGAGGCACTTAGAGCGAGTGTCCCAGAACCCGCTCCCCAGTGCTAGCCGGGGTGCATAGGCACCTCCTTATCAGTGACCCCTTTGATCATGAAGGAGCAGGCAGTGGCCTTTATCCGCCATTTACAGAATTGGAAACTGAGGCTCGGAGCCTTGAAGCCACTTGTCCACGCTCATTGGGAGGGGAAGGGGGCGAGGGCCTCGCGCCAGATCTCCGCCCGCTGGGCCCCCTGTTCTCTGCCCACCTCGGCTGTCCTGGAGAGGGCGGCCTGGCCTCCCAGCGGGGCTTTCGAAGAAATGGCAGTTTTGCTTTTTGTGTTTACTGGCATAGTCGCAGGTTTATTACATGCTTAAAACCACACTTTGCTTTTTATTGCCCGTTGAAAGTGACTGTCCCCGTAGGTTCCTGTCCCCAGAGGCGAACGGGAGCGCCCCACGTGGTGACGGCGCTGACTTTGGCAGGCCTCGGTGCCCGGTGCCCGGTGCCGGCGGGGAGCTCCTGGTTCTCACGTGTGGGCGCGTCCCCCCAGCTGTGGCGGCATGTGCAGCAGCGGGGATGGGAGGTGCCCACCGCGGGAGTCCACCGGCTCCTGTTTACGGGGACTGGGGCGGCCAACCTGCTCTGCCCAGTTGGAGTTTCCTGTTGGTTTTGAGGAACTGAACCCGGAGGGGCCCGAGCTGCATTCTCTCCAGTGTGGGCAGGAAGCCGCAGCGGGTCCTCCTTATCTGGATCAGAATTCCTGCCGTGCGGCCTCTCGTCCAGGCTTTGGCCTCTGTCTGCCCGGGGCGGGGCCGGTGGAGGCGGGGGTGTCCTGGAGTCAGGCCCACCTTACACGGACAGCCCCCGCTGGGGCTCGCGGGTGCCCTTTCAGCTTGCAGCCTGAGGCTGGGCACCTGGGCAGGCAGAGGGGCTGCCCTTTGGCCTGGGTCTGCCGCCGTCCCCGGCCGTGTCAGAGTGAGTCTCGGCAGGAGTCCCTTGAGTGGCCATGGGCTGCTGTGGAGTGGGGACAGCAGGGCCTCGCCAGGTCCAGGCAGGAAGGGGTTCCCGCCAGAGCCCCTGGTGGCCCAGTGCTCCGGCCCTGTTTCTTCCTCCCATTCTTTCCCTGGAGTCTTCTCTTCCTTCCCCCAGGGGACACCGCCTAGGCCCCTTTGCAGGGAGCTTGGGGTTCGGCCCCACCTCCCTGCAGCAGGGTCTGTGCGCCCACAGCTGCCTCGGCGCCCCGCGGCACAGCCTCCCTGCGGACAGAGGGATGAGGTCTCGGCCAAAGTCGTGCAAGTTTTAGGTGGCAAAGCCAGGGCTCGCGCCAGCTGGGCGCCTGTGCCCCCTGCCCGACCTTCATTTTCCTTTTGCTCGGGTACGGGGTGGCTCTTCAGAGTCACCGGGAGTTCATTTATGATGCTGTTCCCCTGAGCCCACCCGACCTGCCCTGCGGAGTGGGAGGGGGTGGGCAGGGACCTAACCTTTGAAGTCCCGGCTGGGCCGTCCCGAGGCTGGTGTCTGCGGCCCAGTGGGGCAGGGGGATCAGCCCTGGGAAGGCGCCCTGGCTGCCCGCACCCATGCTGGGGTGGAGGCGGGGCTAGGAGCTCCGTGGCCTCTCAGTGTGTGTTGGGGGTGGGGTCAGCAGGCCCCTGAAGACTGCCTGGGGTGAGGTTTCCAGAATGGCTTGGACTCCTGTCCATGGGCGCCCTGCCGCTCTCCCGACGCTTCTGGATCTCATGTCTCGTAGCGAGCGCCGCAGCGAACTGTCCCTTGAGGACTTGAAACCTCAAAATTAAATAGACTGGAGCCTTGCGCCGGAGCGGCCTTCCGCGGGCGAGAGTGGCTGTAAAACTCCATGGCGCTCAGGGTACCGGGCACCGCAGAGGTGCTCCAGCCAGCTCACCACGCCGGCGTCGGCCCCTGGTGAGTGGGGAGAGGGCCTGGCGTGGGTCTCCGGGCACCACGCCCCCCGCAGGCTCCTCCGGCCAGCGCGGCCCTGGGGCGGCCCCCTTCAGCCCGGGGCTGGGCTCAGGCAGCTCACCTGCAGCCAGGCCCCTGGTCCTGCCTCCCTGCGGTCTTAGCAGGAGATGTGCCTCCCTTGGGTGCTCCTCCCACATTCTGTGGGCGGGGTGGGCAGGCGAGGAAGGCCGCACTCATGTTGTAGCAGCTCAAGACCCGTCTCCACTGCCCTTCCGCTCCCCTGGACCCAGACCGCACCGACTCTGGATCCAGGCTCTCCCCAGCGTGCCTGAAAGAGCCGGAGGCGCAGCGCCTGGCCTGCGAGGGCCTGCAGGGCCTTTGATTCACTGACCCCCAGAAAAGGGGTCTCATGGGGAAGTAGCTCCAGGGCCAGGGCGGGTCTAGGAGACCTGCTTGCCTTCCGGCCCTTGGAAAGTCAGGCCTGGGTGGTGTTTCCCGCAGACTTCTAGGTGTGTGGCCTGGGGCAGGTAGCTTTGCCTCTCTGGGCCTGTTCAGGGGCTGGCAGCCCGACCTCCATAGCAGCAGAGCCCACGTCTGCTTGGTGCTTGCTGGCACTGGGCCACACTTTCCCACGACTGCCACCAGGAGCGAGCTGCGCGGCCCCTTTCACAGTTGTGGGGACCGGGGCTGCCCTAGTGCTTCTGGAGCTTGGGAGTCTGGGCACAGGAGCCCGTGAGCCGCCTCCTGCTGTCCCTTAGCTGAGGCCCTTCAGCGGAAGGCAGGCCACACCCTCGCGCTTTGCATGAGGCCCAACCTGTTTGGGAGGCTCAGTCCGGACCTGAGAGTAGTTTGGAACTGAAACTCCTCAGCTCCTCGCAGGCTGCCTCCCGCTGCTTTCCCCAGGAAGTGAGGGCGTGTCCTTCCACGCAGGGGGAGCGCCAGGCCAGGCAGGCCCCCAGCCCCCGCAGGCAGCCTGACTCAGCCCAGCTGGGTGGGGGCCCTGGAGCAGTGCCCTGCCCTGCTCTGGGTTGGGAGGCTGTAGGCCTGATTACGAGCTGAGCCTCCCCTCCCGCCTTCCACTGGGACCAGACCAAGGAGCAGAGTCACAGCCGGAGCCCTCCAGGAAGGACGGGTTGGTGGCCTCTGGGAAGGGCCCGCCCCCTCCCCCTCCCAGAGGGTGTTGGAGGGAGAGCCTTCCCAGGGCTCCGAGGGGTGTCAGCCTCCCGCCTCCCCTGGGGCCCGGGAAGTTTTCCCAGCATCTCTGTTTGGGCTTGAACAAAAGGCTCTCTGTGCCCTGTTTACCCACCGCCCTGCCTGCCAGCCTCAGCCTCGAGCAGGTGTGGGAGCCAGATCGCTGCGGGCTGCTGTGGGGGCCAGAGTACGAGTGGGTGGTCTCCCTGGGACGGAGGGGCCGCTGTCCCTGCTCTGGCTCCCAGCTGGCAGAAGCATCAGTTCAGCCAGGTGGGCTGGGCTTGATACTTCAGGCTGATTCTGTTTTTGTTTTTATTTTTGTAAAGATGTATTTATTTGTGCACACAAGAACTGGGGTACAGGCCAGAGGTGTGGGGGTGAGAGGAGTCACCAGAGACAGAGCAGGGAGCAGAATAAGTGGATCCGCTGAAACACACTGCTGAGGGGAGCAGTGGGCGAGGCAGGAGAGGCCTGCTGTGCCCTGTGGGTCCCCTCCCTGGCGGGGGATCGAACTTGCGCTGCAGTGGCTGCTGATGCTCCATAGTGCGGTGCTTAACCCCTTGCATCGGGCTGCTTCTGGAGGGGCTCCTGGGCCTCTGGGTGCCTGGTCAGTGCTCTGAGGTGGGTGTGCCCAACTCAGCCCTCACCCCCACGTCCTCCCCCACTGAGCTCTGGGTGGGTTTCCTCAGGGGTGGTGGGAGGGCCTGTGCAGTACCCTCTCTGGCCGGGCAGTGGGTGGGCACTTAGCTGCTCTCAGTCTTACTGCTCACCGCAACCCCGATGGCTACTGTGATATTCCCTTCTGCACTTGTGGAAACTGAGGCTCGGAGAGGCAGGGTCTCACATCCCAGGGCTCTGATCTTACCCACCCAAAGCTTTGCCTCCCCAGGTGAGGACTGGGCCGGCTGAGGCTCGTGTCCAGACGGCACCAGGCGGGCCAGCCTTCCCGCGACCCGAAGGCAGGTGCTTGTGGCCCTATTACAGCCAGAAATCACACGCGAGGAGGGGCTTTTGGTTTTCCCCCAGGTGTTTCTTCTGCTCATAAAAGTACCAGATTGTAGCAGAAGAATGACGTAGCCAGCCCTCGCCAACCTCACCGCCTTCAGACCGAACGCTGATGGTTCTCGGTAGAGCGTTCCAGTTTTTTTTTTTAATTTTTACTTATGCATATAAGAGTTAGGGTGTAAGCCAGAGGTGGGGGGGCGGTGAGGTGGGATGAGAGGATTCACCGGAGACAGAGCGGGGAGCGGAATAGTCGGATCTGCTGAAATCCACTGCTGAGGGGAGCAGCGGGGAGACAGGAGAGGTCAGCTGTGCCATGTGGGTCAGCTCCTTGGCCGGGGATCGAACTCATGTTACAGTTGCTGGCGAGAGCATGATGGCACTGATCCATAACCCCTTGTGCCACCAGGGAGGCCCAAGCTTTCCAGATTTTTCCATGCACACAGTAATGAGTTTGCACTGACATACTTCCTAACTCCATGCTTTCTTGGATGTCATTGGGTCCCTGTGGAGAGAGCTAGGAGTAGGTAGCATATTATTTGACAGCTGCAGAAACAGAGACGTGGGCTAAAGAATCTGCCCGGCGTCATGGAATCACTTCACGTGCGGCTGGGTTGGAGCCCGTGTCCCCCCAACTCCGAACCTCTTGCTCCTTGTACTGACCTCACCTGCCACCGAGGGCAGGGTGGGGCTCTCTGGGTAGCTCATCCGACCCTCCCACCCGAGGCACACTCCGCCCCGCAGCGAACCCTGTGGGGTCCCCTCCCCCAGCTGCTGGAGGTAAACTCGGACCAACCAGAGTGCGCTGTGCTGTGCCAGTGGGGAGCGGCGGGGGGAGGAGCTGAACCTGCTCCCTCTGTAACTGGTGCAGTCTCGCGCTGCCTCCAGCTGAGCGAGCGGGCAGGAGAGCCTGGAGGTGTGAGGGCAGCAGAGACCAGCAAGCAGGAGAGGCAGAAGTGGATGACTGTTTCGGTGAATTTTGTACCACGAGATAGTTGATGCTCACGGAAAAGTGTGAAACCAAACAAATTCTCGTCCCAGGATCAGCTTTGTCAGAGCTGGGTGTTTGTGGCGATGGCTCGCTTCACAGGCCATCAGATTATTTGCTCTTCCAGGCCCTGTGGGAGCCTTTTCCCCTTGACGTCGGGGTGCTCCGGCATCCTTGTCCCTCCTCCACCCTTGCCCGTGCGCACGCACGGTGCAGAGAGCCTGAGCTGCTGGGCTCTTCCGGCTGCTGCTCTGGCTCCACTGGTTCGGAGCTTGGTCCTCGCAGCTGGAGTCCGGGGGGTTCTGGGCCCCGCTGCTCCCGGGTCGCGCTCCTCCCACCGAGGGCGGTGGTCTTGCTGGTCCCTGGCACGTGTGCGTGGCCCTGTGAGATGTGCTCTGGAGGTGCTGGGGTGTGGGGGTGCGTCCTCACTCGCCTTCCGGAGCGTTGCCAGTTCGAGCTGGCAAGATGGCATCTTGACCGATTTGCATTCCTTGCCTCCTTCTGATGTCGTGAGGTTGTGATGTCGTGTAGGGGTTTGCTTCCCAGGCGTTTGCTTCTATCTGCGCTCCCCCGGTGCTGTCTGTTCGCACGCACTGCCGTTTCCCCGCGTCTGGGTGGCCTGTGTTCTGGGCCGCAGGCCCGCAGCCAGCCCTCAGGACGGTTTCCACTGCCCGCAGTGCCGGCCCTCCTCCTCCCATGGTCGTCTGTCCTTCTTTTCCTACAAGGTTCTGATGTCTGTGATAACCTCTTTTTTTTTTTTCATATATGGACACAAGAGCTGGGGTACAGGCCAGAGGTGTGTGGGGGTGGGTGAGAGGAGTCACCAGAGACAGAGTGGAGAGCAGAACAGGCAGATCCACTGAAGCACACTGCCGAGGGGAGCAGCGGGTGACAGGACAGGTCTGCTGCGCCATGTGGGTCCCCTCCCTTGCCGGCGGGGATTTGAACTCTGCTGCAGTGGCTGCAGTTTGCTTCGTAGTGCGTTGCTTAACCCGTTGCGCCACCGGGGAGGCCCCTGTGATAACCTCTGAAAGACGCCAGACTAGTCTCTTAGGCTTTTCTTAAATGCTTTCAAGTTTGGCTTTGATTCATTGGAATCTACTTCACGGAGGTGCTGATGGAGCTTTGCCTTCTCCACGTGAGCGGAAGCCAGTTCTGCTCAGGAAGCCGGTGCTTTCCGCCGACCTCCAAAGCCGAGAGACGGTCTTGTCCATGATTCTGAAAGATGCGGGATAGGTCCCCTCCATCCACCCCTGAACCCCACCACAGGTCACCTGGCAGGCTGTCCCCACCTACCTTGTTTCTCTGGTCGTCTTAGCTGTTCTGGTCCTTTGGACTCTGAGACGCTCTCTTTTTCTCATTACTGAAGTAACGTGCTCGTGGTGGGAGGGGCGGTGAGCCTGAGGCGAAGAGAGCAGTTACATCTCAGCTCTGCTCCAGCGCTTGTTTATCTGGAGCTCCAGCCTGGAGCTGCCACACCTCAGGCTGTCCCCGGCGCCCCCAGCGTGTGACCGCTGGCCGCCTCACAGGACGCAGCACCTGGCCTGCGTCCGTCGCCCTGTAATGGGCTTCTGGGTGGTTTCCAGTTTTCCTGGGGTAGAAATAACTCTGTGATGAACATTCCCGTAACGGAATCTGCCCTGAGTCTCTGCCAGACCGTCGCCAGCCTCCCTCCTAGCGCCTGCTCAGGGCAGGGCGGGGGGCATTGGCGCCCCCCACGCCTCCCTGCTTTGCCTGAGTTCAGCCAGAGCTCCCCTACCTAGCGGGTGGGTGTTCCTCCCTGGCCTCTGGGGCCGTCTCCAGCTGGGAGGGCGCAGTGCTCCAGAGGGGAACGAACAGGGCCAGAGCCCAGCAGGAAGCAGGCACTTGCTCTCCTGTCTTTGCCCAGCTGGCCCCTTCCCGCGGTCCCGCGTCAGGGCTCCAGGTGCTCCCTCTCTGCAGGCAGAACCCCGACTTGATGGGTGCCCCAGCCCTCCTGGAGGTGCCCCCTAAGCACCGTAGAGCACACCCCCACCCCCGGGCCCGTTTCTTCTTCCTCTCATTTTTTGGGCTCTATTTACTTTAAATTCTACTTTCAATCCCAGAGATAATGCTGGTAACTATTAGAAGTCTGGGAATGGAAAGTTAGGGGAAAACTAGCTTCCTTTTATTTACTTCCTTCTGTTCTGCCTCTGTTCCCAAGACAGAGCCCCTCCCCGCAGTGCAGGGGGCGCTGCACAGGGGCTCCCCAACCTGCGGAGGTGTTTGTTTATAATTCCGGGTCTTGCTGCTTTTCAGAATGGCGCTTCCCACGGAGCCACTTCATGCCCCTGAAAGGCCCTGTCCTGTTGGGGCGGCTTCCTTCCGGAAGCCTCCGGGACACTTGCGGCCTGCTAGTACCGGGCACTCTCGCCTCCTGGCCGAGCGGCTGCAGCCCCTGCTGGGCTCCCTTCTCCCAGTGTCTTCCTTCCTGCTCAGGGTCCGCGCACTCTCAGGCCCTCGTTTGCCAAGTGTCGAAGTCGGGCTGCTTAGGGGGTCCCTGTTGCAGAGGGCATGGGGGTGAGGCTTCTCGTGACTCAGTGGCAGAGCCCAGACCGGCCTCTGTCCTGCCTCCCTGAGCGCGTGACACACCCGGGGCTGCCCCCGCCCGCGGGATGCCGCGTCTCCCTGGCTTCTCGGAGGGCTGGGAGCGGAGGCCCTGGGTCATCCGCCCGGGCAGTGCCCCCTGCGCCCCGCCAGCTGTAGGCCGGCAGGGCAGGACACAGGGTCTGGAGCGCAGAGTCCAAGACCGCGGTCTGCGCTGAAGCCGCATTGGGGCAGAAAGGCCTCCGGAGTGGCAGAGGCCCAGCCACCCGCCTCGGCACCTTGACTCCCGTTGACAAAATGTGGGCACGCCCACGGCAGACGGGTGCTGCCCTTCACACGGGGAAGCCGGCCCTGGGCAGGGTCGGCCCACGCTGCCTCAGGAGGCAGTGCCAGTGCTGGGGGCGCGCCGCGCCGGACCCCTCTCCCGGGGGCTGCTGACCACCGCCGGGTGCCGTCCTGGCGGGCTCCAGCGAGGCCCACCTGGGGCGCCTCTCTAGGCGGCCCACGTCCAGGTTGGAAGGGGCCTCTGCATGTGACGCACGCGGGGCTGGGCCGGGGGCTCCTCTCCCAGCCCCACCGTCCCTGTCCGTAGAGGGCACCAGGGCCAGCGCCAGCGCTCGAAGGGGACGCGCCTGGACGACACGGCGCAGAGAAGCAGCCCGTCGCCGTGGACACGTGCAGCCGCCGGCACGGAGCAGCGGTCCTCGCGGGGCAGGCGGGCGGCGGGCTGGGCTGACAGCCACAGTTCCCGTCTAGCCAGGTGAGGGGGTTGGGTGGCCCGCGGGGCCGGCCTCACACCAACGGAACGTCCTTAACGCTGCCGAGCTTCGAGCTCACGGACGGTTTGGGCGGCCCCTTTTACATCTCGTGCGTCTCACTGCAGCTGGAAAACGGCTTGAGAACCGGGGCGCCAAGCCAGGGCACACCTCCCGGGCGGGCGAGAGTCTGGGCCTGGTTAGTCACCTTGAGTCACCAGCGCCTGGGCGGCCCCTGCGCCGGGGGACAGAGAACCGTGTGATGGGCGCTGCCTCTCCTTCCTGGGCCCTGGGGTGGGCCAGGAGTGGGGAGCACAGAGCGCCCAGGACGGCTTCCTCCCGCTGCCTCCTTGCCCTGCCCACATCCACCGAAACCGGAGGTCCACGCCCTTCCTGCACCCTCACGCTGGTCCCCCGCGCTCAGGAGGCTGAACAGGGCACCTGCTGTGCCGAAGGGCCTGTCCTCAGGGAGTGTCCTAGGGCTTGAGGGCTGGCCAGTGCTGACCGCCCCCAAGGCGCCATTCTCCCAGCAGCCCTCGGTCGGGGCTGGCCGCGCGGCCCTGGCTTGGCCTTGCTGTCCCAGCGCTCCCCCTCCTCGTCCTGGAGGGAGGCTCTTGGGCACGTGGTGACTCATTGTCCCTGCAGGCCTCAGCCGAGGGCCCGGTTTGGGGGTCAGGGCCACCGCCTCCCTCTCTGAGCCCCCAGCGCCCTGCCCGTGGCGGAGCCTGAGCAGTCCCCGCGCAGACCCAGGGCTCAGGAAGCAGGGCCCAGGCAAGCCCAGCTGCAGACGCTCGCTGCTGCGGGGAGGGTTTCCCCGCCCCTGACACACCCGCTCCCCTCCAAGCAGGGAGGCCGCGACCACATCCTGCTTGGTCATGCGCCGCCCACCCCCGGCTGGCGTCCTGCCCTGGGCAGTCTCCTCCGGACTCGGGGCGGGCAGCCTCAGGCCTCCGGCCTTGGCGCCTCCTACCTTCCTGTCCCCGTCCCTGGGCGCCTGCCTGGGCCTGGCCGTGGACCGGGCGCTGAGGAGGGAGGGACGCGTGTCCAGGTGCCTCTGCCAGCGTGTGATTCAGCAGGCCTTCCCTGGAGTGCCACTTTCCCCCCCTGGCGTGTGGGTGGTGTGAGGAGCAGCCGGTCATTAGCGGATCTGGGCCTTCCTGTGGGGCGGGCACTCACCCTGGCCTGCGAGCCCGGCCTCACGGGCCCGAGCCCCGGCTGGAGCCGCCGGCCCAGGGCTGGTGTCTGCTGGCCCTTTGGTGACCTGAGCTCTGGGACGGGGGGGCAGCTGGACTCCGGGGCTCGGTTTCCCTTGGCTGCACCCCGTGTAGGGCCTTGGACAGGTGGACGGTGGGCCCTGCGGCGGGGAGGACCTACGGGGCACGGGGACAGGCCTAGTTTGGGCTCAGCTCGCTGCTCGGTAGCTGAGTGACGTTGGGCGAGCGAGCCATTTCTCCTGGGCCGCGGTCCCCGCCCCTGGGAGACCCCAGAGGGGCCCTGCAGGGGGCTGGGAAGGCACCCCACGAGCAGGGGTCCACGGGGAGCACTGGCCCGGGACCTGCTGCCTCTCGGGACCGGGCAGCGCAGCAACCGCCGTGGCCTCTGCCAAGTGTCCGAATCCCCCGCACCCTGGTCTGCTCTCCTGTCCCCACTCGCTCCCTGGTGACCTGGAAAGACAGGACGGAAGCACTTCGCGTCTGCAGGGCGGCCCTGTTTGATGAGGGGCTTGTACCATTGTCATTATCAGTCCTGCCAGTCACCAGAACAAGGCGCCCCAGCTTCATCGCTCGCTCCTCTCCCGGGGGAGCAGACTCAAGGGTCCAAACTGGACGCTCAGACTCCAGACTGAAAGCGGATGCTCGAACAGCGACGCAGGTGTAGAGCCCACTCGCGGCCCTGCTTGCGAGCGGATGTCCAGACGGACAAGAAGGGCCTAGCCCCTTGGGACGCGGTCGGCGGGCGGCGGCCGAGGGGCGCCGAGGTCACCGCTCTGGTCCTGTGTTCCGCGGGTCCTCCCAGCGGCCTCCAGCAAGCAGCCGGTGCCTTTCTCCCTCCCGTCTGCAGGCCGTCGGTGACCGCAGCCGCGCAGCCGGGCGCCCGCAGCAGGCCCCTCAGATGTCCCCTGTTGAGCACCTCCTGCAGGCGCTGGCCGGGCCTCCTGCGTGTGGCTTCTTGGCCACAGCCGCTAGTGCCACCAAAGCCACGTGCTGAAAGCCAGTGGCCCAGGCCTGCCGGATCCGACTCCAGGGCAGAAGCGGCTGCTGTTCGCAGCTCCTTCACACACCGTGGACGCACCCGCCGGAGGTCACTTCACATAGATGCGTAAGTGCAGGCCTGGCGCGGGCTCGTCCCCACCCCCGCCGGTGCCATCTGCACCGACCGTCCGTCCCCCACGTCCCTCGGAGCTCGTGGGCCCAGTGTGGGCACCACGCACACACGCACACAGAATCTAAGCTTCCCTCTGTGTCCTGTGGAGAGCGACTTCATGCCCAGCCCCCTCTGTGCCTCGCTGTGCTCAGCCTGTCCGAGGTCCCCTCGGAGCACTGGCTCGCGTCGCGGGGCCGGCGCCTGTGAGCCGGGCTCTGGGACGGCCCCTCCGGTCTGTCTGAGCCGAGCAGATCGGGCTCCACGCAGGGGCTCCGGGGGCTCTGCCAGAAGGCGGCGGTGCCCGTGTCGCCGACCCAGCTCCGTCCCCCCGTCTGCCCTGTGGGGACGCAGGGGGCTCCCCGCCCCACCGGGGACCACCTGGCTCCTGGGGAAAGAGCCCTCTGGGTGCCCTGAGAGTGGCGAGGCCAGGACCCCGCGAGCCTGGAGGTGGGAGCTCAGACCGCGGCCCGTCGCCGCCTGCCCTGACCCTGGGCCTCGGCGAGGCCGGCGGTGACCCCGCTGTGGGCCCTTTCAGGCTGAGCCATGATTCCCGTGACGGAGCTCCGCTACTTTGCGGACACGCAGCCGGCCTACCGCATCCTGAAGCCCTGGTGGGACGTGTTCACCGACTACATCTCCATCGTCATGCTGATGATCGCGGTCTTCGGGGGCACGCTGCAGGTGACCCAGGACAAGATGATCTGCCTGCCGTGCAAGTGGGTCACCGAGGACTCCTGCAACGACTCCTTCCGGGGCTGGGCCGCCCCCAGCCCCGAGCCCGCCTCCTCCAACTCCTCCCTCCCGCCCGCCCCCGACGCAGGCCCCGCGGGCATCAGGTACGACCTGGACCGGCACCAGTACAACTACGTGGACGCCGTGTGCTACGAGAACCGCCTGCACTGGTTCGCCAAGTACTTCCCCTACCTGGTGCTCCTGCACACGCTCGTCTTCCTGGCCTGCAGCAACTTCTGGTTCAAGTTCCCGCGCACCAGCTCGAAGCTGGAGCACTTCGTGTCCATCTTGCTCAAGTGCTTCGACTCGCCCTGGACCACGCGGGCCCTGTCGGAGACCGTGGTGGAGGAGAGCGACCCCAAGCCGGCCTTCAGCAAGATGAACGGCTCCATGGACAAGAAGTCGTCGACGGTGAGCGAGGACGTGGAGGCCACTGTGCCCATGCTGCAGCGGACCAAGTCCCGCATCGAGCAGGGCATCGTGGACCGCTCGGAGACCGGCGTGCTGGACAAGAAGGAGGGCGAGCAGGCCAAGGCGCTGTTTGAGAAGGTCAAGAAGTTCCGGACCCACGTGGAGGAGGGGGACATCGTGTACCGCCTGTACATGCGCCAGACCATCATCAAGGTGATCAAGTTCATCCTCATCATCTGCTACACCGTCTACTACGTGCACAACATCAAGTTCGACGTGGACTGCACCGTGGACATCGAGAGCCTGACGGGCTACCGCACCTACCGGTGTGCCCACCCCCTGGCCACGCTCTTCAAGATCCTGGCGTCCTTCTACATCAGCCTGGTCATCTTCTACGGCCTCATCTGCATGTACACGCTGTGGTGGATGCTGCGCCGCTCCCTCAAGAAGTACTCGTTCGAGTCCATCCGCGAGGAGAGCAGCTACAGCGACATCCCCGACGTCAAGAACGACTTCGCCTTCATGCTGCACCTCATCGACCAGTATGACCCGCTCTACTCCAAGCGCTTCGCCGTCTTCCTGTCGGAGGTGAGCGAGAACAAGCTGCGGCAGCTGAACCTCAACAACGAGTGGACACTGGACAAGCTGCGGCAGCGGCTCACCAAGAACGCGCAGGACAAGCTGGAGCTGCACCTGTTCATGCTCAGCGGCATCCCCGACACCGTGTTCGACCTGGTCGAGCTGGAGGTCCTGAAGCTGGAGCTGATCCCCGACGTGACCATCCCGCCCAGCATCGCGCAGCTCACCGGCCTCAAGGAGCTGTGGCTGTACCACACGGCGGCCAAGATCGAGGCGCCCGCCCTGGCCTTCCTGCGCGAGAACCTGCGGGCCCTGCACATCAAGTTCACGGACATCAAGGAGATCCCGCTGTGGATCTACAGCCTCAAGACGCTGGAGGAGCTGCACCTCACCGGCAACCTGAGCGCCGAGAACAACCGCTACATCGTCATCGACGGGCTGCGCGAGCTCAAGCGCCTCAAGGTGCTGCGGCTCAAGAGCAACCTGAGCAAGCTGCCGCAGGTGGTCACGGACGTGGGCGTGCACCTGCAGAAGCTGTCCATCAACAACGAGGGCACCAAGCTCATCGTGCTCAACAGCCTCAAGAAGATGGTCAACCTCACGGAGCTGGAGCTCATCCGCTGCGACCTGGAGCGCATCCCGCACTCCATCTTCAGCCTGCACAACCTGCAGGAGATCGACCTCAAGGACAACAACCTCAAGACCATCGAGGAGATCATCAGCTTCCAGCACCTGCACCGCCTCACCTGCCTTAAGCTGTGGTACAACCACATCGCCTACATCCCCATCCAGATCGGCAACCTCACCAACCTCGAGCGCCTCTACCTGAACCGCAACAAGATCGAGAAGATCCCCACCCAGCTCTTCTACTGCCGCAAGCTGCGCTACCTGGACCTCAGCCACAACAACCTGACCTTCCTTCCCGCCGACATCGGCCTACTGCAGAACCTCCAGAACCTGGCCGTGACGGCCAACCGGGTGAGTGGCCCGCCGAGCGGCAGCCGGGCTGCGACTCGGGGCCCGTGGCGGGGACACGCCGTGTCCGGGGCCGGCTGGCGCCCACGCTTGCTCGCAGCTCCCAGACCCACGGGGGCCGGTGGGAACGGGGGGTGGTGCAGCCGGCCACGGGTGCTGCAGAGCTCTGCTGGACGGATTGGGGGCCGGGCAGAGCCTGTCCCCGAGGGGACCCCGGGGCGGGTTCCCGGTGGCCAGCGGAGTGCATGGCCAGAGTCCCAGGCCTGCGCTCCTCGGCTGGTGGGAGGTGGTGTCAGCCTGCAGCTGGCTTTTCCCCTTTCGCTCATCCTGCGCTGGGCGGGAGCCAAGGGGACACTCTGGGGCCAGCGGGGCCGGGAACTGTGGGTGACTGGTGCTCGCCGAGGTGAAGCTCACTGTCCCCGCCACGCCCAGCGCTGTGCACCCTCCCTCCTTACTGCTTCTCGGTGGGCCGGGCTTGTCGCCACCTGCTTTTCTGGGGAGGAAACTGCAAAGGGCTGCGTAGATCTGCCCTGGGGGAGGCCACACCCTGGAGACTGTTGGCCCCTCGCCTGGCCTGGGGCCCCCACCCGTGGGCCCCTTGGAGGCCAGTGGGTGGTGTTGCGGGCCTGCGGCTTTGTGGTCTGGCCTCTGTAGTGGCAACGAAGGCACAGCTTTTGGGGCCTCCCCTGCCCAGTCCCGGGAGCTGCAGAGAGGCTGATGAGGAGAGAGCTGTCTTCTGGGGCCTGACTTGGAGGGTGGAGGCTCTGGCGGTGGGTGGGCGGGGCTGGGAGCCCGGATGCAGCCTCTGCCTCTGTGCACCCTGGCAGGCAGCGGCTGGCGCGGCCCCGGCTGTCCCGGGCACCTCCGTGGCAGCCCCGTGCTGGGCCCCGGGCCTGGCTGGGCCGCCCAAAGCTCCTGCCCCAGGAGAGGACCCTCCTTCCCCCGCCTCACTCAGACAGGAGAGTTCGTGCACCCCAGAGCCTCCCTCCCCTCTGCCACGGAGCGGGGGTCCGGCGGGCCCTGTCACACCAGTTCACACCTGGGGGTGGGGGCTGGAGTGCGCACGGGTGGCACCTCTGAGCCGCTCCCGGGGCCACCCCCAGCCGGGCTGCTGACCTGGGAAGCTGGACTCCTGGGAGAAGCCACACCGGGCTCCCGACAGACCAACCCTCCCTCCCACGCACGGGGCCCACCGGCGCCGCCAGAGCTCGGAGATGCACGGCCCAGCGCTGCCTCAGGCTCGGTCTCCCCTGGCCCTGGAGCGGCCTGTTCTGTGCAGGGCGCGGCGCCGGCCGGGGGCAGAGGCAACACGGGCCTGCCGGCAGCGAGGCCCCGACCGCTTCCCGCCCCGGCTCCGTGTCGTGCCGCGCGGGCTGAGGTCACCCCTCAGGAGCGGGGCTGGCGGTGGGCAGCCGCCCGAGGAAGGAGCCCCTCTGCACGCCGGGGCAGCGTCTGCTTCGCGTCCTTTCCCCGCCCTGGGGACGCCGGAGGCCTGTGCAGGGAGAAAAGTTCTCTTGGGCCGGCCCTGACCAGGCCTTGTGCTGCCCGCCACCCTCCGCCCTTCGCCTGGCGGTTCCCTGGGAGCTGCCCGGCGGGGCGCTGCAGGCCCTGGGCTGCTGTTTTCCGGGGCTGAGCTCAGCTAATGAACACCTTGGTAAGACGGGCCCTCCACACGCACTGCTGTTCTCACTGGGTGCGAGGGCTTCCATGCGCTCCTAGTGTGAGGAGCCCCTGGCCCCCTGAGACCCCCCCCCGAGCTGTCTCATGGGGAAAGACGAGCCCCGGCTGCTCAGCACTGAGGGCCAGGGCCTCGCGGGGGCTCGTGGCTGCTGGCCGCAGGCCTGACAAGGAGGGACTTCCCCCAGCCCGAGGGCCTGCTGGTGAGCTCGGAGGAGGTGGCCCGGTGAGGAGAGGGCGGCTCCTAGGTTCTGTCACGAGAACTGACGGCCGGGGGGTGGGGGCGTGGCGGTGAGCACCCCTGGAATTTGGACTTTTCCCTGAGGTCAGGGACCTCTGTCCCAGCTGCTGGAACGGTCTGCATCCTGTCTACCTTCTTTCGAGGCCCTCCCCGGCGGGCAGCGCCGTCCTCTGAATTCCCGCCATCGTGTGGGAGAGGGACGCCGGCTCCCGGCAGAGCTGTGCCCTGCTGCGGCGTGAGGGCAGGATGAGCCCGGCTGGCGGCCCTGGGAGCAGGCGGGGCCCAGGCCAGCGAGGGCGCCAGGGCTGGAGCACGGCCTTTGGGAGCGGCCTTGCTGGAGAATCCACAGGACGTGGAGCTGGGCTGGACCTGGGAGCAGGGAGCGGCCATGACTCAGGGCTTCTCCTTGGCTGCCTGGGTTTGTGGAGGATCCTTGACAGTGCCCGGGGAGGCCTGGAGCCCTCCGAGGAGAGGGCGTGTCCCGCCAGGTGTCTGGGCTCCTGCTACGTCAGAGGGCCCAGCTGAGTCAGCCTGGAGCACGGTCGTGCCCCCGGGGCTCACGGTGATGAGTGCCCGGGGCCAGGTCACGGGCAGGGGCGGAAAGGGACGCGGGAGCCAGGCAGCGCTGTGGGCACGCAGAGAGGAGGGGTGGCACACTGCCTGCCCGGTCGTTTCCGAGAGTGATGGGAGAAGCCAGCTCGCTGAGGGCCTGAGGGGACAGGCCGTGTCTTTCCCGGTGGTTTGTCGGGAAGGGGGAGGCCCCGGACGACGGCACCACCCAGAGCTCCCTGGGATGGAGGTCTTGTTTCCAAAGACCAGGAAGACTGGAGTCCGCTTCAGTCTGTTGGGGGAGCTCCTAGGGTCCAGAGGGGTAGGAGAGGTGGGTTTGGGTGGCAGGAAGCTCCCGAGGGAAGGACAAATTGAGGACAGGTGCGGCCAGGTGGGAGCCAAGCCACCGACACACCTTTGCATCTCTGTGGGGCCTGGAGCAAGCTTGCTGGGCAGGGGTTCTCTGGGCGGCGGCTCTGGAGCCAGACCGGTGACGTGAGCCCCAGAGGCCCGCTCGCAGGCCTTGAGCCGTCCGTCATGGGGAGGCTGCTGGGGGCTCGGACCCCTGGTCCTAGGAGCCCCTTTCCGCCCGCACACTCCCCTCGTGCCTGAGCTGCAGCCTGCGGCCGTTCCTGCCCCGGGCACTCAGTGCTGCTTGGGGACCGGTGGGGCCTTGAAAGCATCCACGGTGCCCCCGGCGGCCTGGCCTCCGGAGGTTCGGGCTGCCGAGGCCTGGGCAGGGGAGTGGCAAGTGGGGCTCCTCACCCCGTTGTCCTGCTCCCTGGTCTGGAAGCGGCTGGGGGGTGGGAATTTCTCAGCAGGCCTCTGCCATCAGAAGTGATTCATCGTCAGGCATCGGCTGCCTGGCTCCGGGTGAGCTGGCTGATGGCAGGAGCACCCGGTGCCAGGAGGTGTGGGCGACAGGCAGGCCCGTCCTGCCGCCCAGAGCCACAGCCCCGGCCGACTCACCGCCGGCCCCGGCACTGCAGTAAGAGCGGCCCTCCGGGGGCGCACGTGCCAGGGCTGCCTTGGCGCACGGGGTCCCGGAGGAAGGGGTCCCGGGCAAAGAACTGACACCTGGAGGGGACCGGACCTGCGCCCAGCTCGTGCTGTGCCCAGGGCCGGGAGCTCGGGGCCTCGGACGAGGTGGCCGGCGGCTCTCGGGCCAGGCCTTGCCCCCTGCCCACGCCTCACCCGCCCCTGCTCCTTCCTCTGCAGATCGAGGCGCTGCCCCCAGAGCTCTTCCAGTGCCGGAAGCTGCGGGCCCTGCACCTGGGCAACAACGTGCTGCAGTCGCTGCCCTCACGGGTGGGCGAGCTGACCAACCTGACCCAGATCGAGCTGCGGGGCAACCGGCTGGAGTGCCTGCCCGTGGAACTGGGCGAATGCCCGCTGCTCCAGCGCAGCGGCCTGGTGGTGGAGGAGGACCTGCTCAGCACGCTGCCGCCCGAGGTGAGGGAGCGGCTCTGGAGGGCCGACAAGGAGCAGGCCTGAGCCAGCGGGCGGCCAGCGCCGCGGGACCACCGCGGTGGCCTTGGCCCGGGCCCCTCCCCCAGGACCGGGGCTGAGCAGGAGCCTGGGCTGGGGCGAGCTGGGCCAGGCCAGCAAGGACCGTGCCGGAGGGGCTGGCCCGTTTCTCCCTGCGAGACTCATCCAGAGCCGGCGCCCGTGGGCAAAGGGGAGACCTGCCTTCGTCTCGGTGGTCGACATGCGCAGTGTTTGGACAATCAGGGCCTCCTCCCTGGAGGCCCCTCTGCCCCCGAGGCCAGGCTGACACAGAGGTCCAGGACGCCCACTTAGCTCTTGGTATTTATTTTCCTCCACCTCTCCCCCGCCCCCCAGATAACTTATACATTCCCAAGAGAACTCCCGCAAGGTGGGGCATGTGTGAGGGGCGAGCCGTGTCCCCGGGCCCCTCTGTGTGATGTCATAGCTGTGTGCCCCCCGAGACCGGGCCGGCGGCCGAGGCGGACCAGCAGTGGGGCGGTGGCCCCCGGGGTGTCGGAAGGGGATCTGGCGCCCGGCTGGCTGTGGGGAGCCTGCCCCCAGGCAGAAAGGCCGGCCTGGGGCTTGCTGTGTCCGTTTTAAATTTTTTTTTAAGTAAAAACACATTTTTTTTAAGCTTAAAGTTGAAGGTTTGGGTATTTAAAAGAAAAACCCTTGAAAAAGAAGACACTAAAGGCCAGTGAGTCGGGGTCCCAGGACCGGCCGGTTCTCCAGGAGCAGCGGCGAGACTTCGAGCAGTGTCCCCGCGGCTGCGTGACCTCGTTCCGGAGCCCTGTCTGCTCTTCTCCCAGCGCGGGGGCTTCTGTTTGGTTTGGTTTGGTTTTTTGGTGTCTTGTTTTCTCTCTCCTCCGCGTGTCTTGGCAGGCGCTCCTTTCTGTGGCTGGTGGCCAGAGGAAATGTTCTGGAGCTGCCAAGGGAGGCGACTCGGGCCAGCTAAGCCCGGACGAACGGTGCTCCGTCCTCCGGTCCTCGTCAGTATTAAGGAGCTGAGCAGCCGGGAGCCGCCTCCCGACCCCGCTCCCCTCTCCCCTCTCCCGGCCGCCGGCTCGCCCAGTGCCAGTGCTCGCCTTGCCCGCCGGGGCGCTCCCCGCCCCTCTGGTCCTTCGAGCAGGCGCCAGAGCTGGGGTTGCGGGCAGCTGCCACTGCCGGGAGGACAGGCGCCCCGGGTCTGGGCCCCAAGCTAGTTTCTGTCCCAGGTGCCCGGCCCCAGCACCTGGTGGCAGGAAGCCACCTCAGTTAGATGGATCTCCGGGGCCCCGCTTCGAAGGGTCCCGGCCTTAGATCGATCACTTGGACACTAAGGCACGTTTTAGCGTCTCGTCTCCATGAAGATGTCCACCTGTCCGTCCGTCCATGTTCTGCGTCGTGTCATCAGGTGTAGCCCTCGAAGCCGCGTGCACCGGGCTGACAGCCACGCCACTGTCCGTTACGTGCGGGTCTGGACTTGTAGACTCGCTTCAGATATCAAATAAACATGTAACAGGAGGTGCCTCGAGTTCTTCGCGTCGTGGGGCCCTGCCCTCAGCTCTCTGCGGCCTGCCGGGCCTCTGGCCTGGCTCCTCAGTGACCGTCTGTTGGCACCCACAGGGCGGTTAGCTCCGCCCGTCCCCACCCGCCGAGGCCACGCTGCCGGGGGCCGCGAGCAGGGTGGGGCGCCCAGTGCGGGTGCAGCGAGGCCCCGGCAGGTTGCCCACAGCCCCGGCATCCTCTGCCGGCCCAGCCGCCTCGGTTTGGGCCCTCGTGGGCCTTGTGGTCTGGCGGGGCCGGGATAGGAGCTGGCATCTCAGGTCTCAGCCAGCCCTGGCACTCCTGCGTGGGGCTGGGCAGACCCTTCCTCCCTGTGGCCTCCACATCTGGGCCTGGGCGATGGGCGTTTCTACTCTCTTACCTGGGTCCCCTGTAGGCCACTCGGAAGGACCACCCCGTGTCCCTGCCCCCTTTCGTCGGCTGAAGGTGGGGCTGGGGCAGAGCTGCCGGCCTCCATCGCCGCTATGCCACTTACCTGCGACAGGGCCTCGGTTCCCGCGTGCGTGGAACGGGGGTGGCGTGGGAGAGCTCCCGGCCTGCCCGGGTAACACGCGGCGGGTGGGTTTCGTGGCAGAGGGCTTGGGTGCTGGCACCCAGTGAAGCACCCGTCTTCTGCCTGCACCAGGCAGCGGCCACGGGGCTGACGTGGGGCGCCCAGGGCAAGGTCTTTGGTGAAGGGGAAAGGCGACCTGGCCTTGGAGGGAGTGAGGCCTGAGTTGCTGCTGGGTCCCTTCCAGGCCAGGGCGAGGTCTGTCTGTCCTCCCTTCACGGGCCCCTGGCCCCTTCCCGAGACCGCAGAGCCCAGCCGAGATGCCCTCCCTTCCGTGCCCTCCCACTGGAAGGCCGAGCAGGTGCCTGTGACCCCTTCAGGTCTGATTTAGAGGTGGCCTCCTCCCCACCCACTCCCCACTCTCCCACCCTTCTCCAGCCTGGGGCACCCAGCCCCAGAGGGAGCAAGAATGTTCTGTGGAGTGCACAAGCTTTGGGAAAAAACTGCAAATGCCGGTCTCTTCCCAAAGCCCGAGCAAATAGTAGGAGGCCCAGCCCTTCTCCGTGCCGGCCAGGGCCATCCGCTGCTTACAACCGCCCAGCCCTCGTGGTCTCTCCAGCTACAACAGTGAGTCGGGAAGCTTGGGAAAGGGCAGGAAGTGAGATTAACCCCTCGTGCCCACCACAAGGCCCTGCTGACATGGGGTGGGCCTGGCGACTCCCACGTGCCCTGCGTGGCCAGGCTGTCCGCAGCATAGCAGCCCCTCACCTGGCTGCACTTCCCGCACCCCGGGTTTACAGGTGGGGAAAGGAAGGCCTGGGTGGGGTGCAGGCAGGACCCTGTTGGCCTCGCCCAGCCCCCTTAGCCTTTGGTGGGGCTCCCAGGGGAGTTGCTGCTCCAAAGCGACCGTGAGGGGCGTCTGTCCACCGGCCTGGGGCTGTCGGGCCCTGCAGTGGGCGGGCTGGCCTTGGCTGTTTCCCCAAGCGGCCGGTCTTCTGCCTCCCGCCTCCACCCAGGGACCTCCTCTCCCTCTGGCTCGCCCCTCCTCCAGCCCCGCAGCCGCAGCTTGGTGGCCCAGAAAACACAGCTTGACTGGGGGCCAAGGCTCCCGAGGTCTGAGCAGTGTCCCCTCCCTCCCGAGACACCCTGTCCCTGCGCGGTGCAGAAGTGTCATTTCAGGGAAGGCCGGGCGTTGTCAGAAGCTGCAGCCAGCCGCTCGCTGGGCCAAGGCGAGGGTGGGTGTGCTCGCGCTGCCCCACAGCAGCCTCTGCCGGCCGGACGCAGCCCGGCACCCGGCCTGAGGGGGTCGGGAAGCAAGTCTCTGGGTCCGCCTCTGAAGCTGCTCTTCTCTTACCTCCCTCTGAGCTGCAGACTGGTGGTGGAGACTCCTGGCCTCCGGAACCAACCTCGCATCTCAGGGTCAGAGCCGGCAGTGCTGGCAGTTCCCTTCCACTCTTGGAGTGCAAAGCCACCCGCTTGTGCTGCCCCCGCCCCCCTGCAGTCCCCTGCCTGGCTGCTATGCTGGAGTCCAGGCAGAGCCTCTAGTCCTTCAGCAAGGTCAGTGAGGGGTCAGGTGTGGGCTGGCCAGCCGGGTCACACCTGGTCTGGATGTGCCTACCGCAGTGAGCCAGCTGGGGTGGCTTCTGGGAAGAAACGGGTAGGGGCTGTTACAAACTGGCCATCGGGAAGGGCTAATCCTGGATGAGCAGGACCAGTGGGTAAGGGAGCTCCGGCCGGCTTGGGGCTGTGCCACGAGGCTGGGCTGGGGCTTCCGTGGGTAGGGAAGGGTTAAGTCTCTGTGGCAGCCCAGCAGCTCTGGCCACACTTTCTGAACTTTGCCCTCTCCAGCATTTGGTGCACAGCCTTGCTGAGCCCTGCCTAGTCCACATGGCCAGCCTGAGCCCCACGCAGCTCCGGAAGGTAGGGGCCTGCAGGGGCCGTGGGGGGAGAGGGCTGGAAGGGCAGATGGGATGGGAGTCCTCTCCAGACCCCTGGGGGTCCCCTGCTCCGAACTCCACCCCACCCCCTAGCGTTTCACAGAAGACAGAACTTCAGCCCAGAGAGTTGGATTTCCAACCGTGGCCTTCAACTTCCCCAGCCTGGGGCGTCCAGGCCACAGGACCCAGGGTGGGGTGGGAATGTGTGTGTGACCAAAACCAGCAAGGCCCCAGATGGACATTCCAGGCCTGGGGAGGGGGCGGCAAGGAGGGGCGGGGCTGGGGAGAAGGGACCGCCCCGTCTGGAGCCTGTGTCCCAACAGGAAGAGCTAGGGGTGGGGGGGGATTTACCACCACACAGACTTTGAAAAAACATGACTTGTTTGTTCCTGATGGCAAGGAAAATGCAGAAAGTTACTGAAAAGCTCAAAGAAGCATGTTAAAAACCACCCATAAATTCAACACTCTGAATTAATGCTTTGCTGGGTACAGCCCTGCAATCTTCTATAAGAGCCATGGTGATTCCCACAGCTCACCAAGGGCTGCCTCGTGCTGTAAGGGGGCGCCCTGCCCTCCCCCTTGCTGGTCTGAGGGCTGGAGAGGGTGAACACGCGCCCAGGTTCTCAGCGGCACCGAGATGCTACTGGTGCTGCCCTTTTTGGCCACACTGCAGTGTGTCGGGAGCACGGCCCCAGGTCAGCGGTCCTGTGCACACGTGATTTTTAAGATTGATTGATTTATGCATGCAAGAGTTGGGGTACAGGCCAGAGCCACGGAGGGGGGGGTGAGAGGAGTCACCAGGGACAGAGTGGGGAGCTGAACAGACAGATGGGCGGAAACACACTGCTGAGGGGAGCAGTGGAGAGACAGGAGAGGTCTGCTGCGCCCTTGGGGTCCTCTCCCTGCCCGGGGATCAAACTCGCGCTGCTGTGCCGCGGATGCTTTACCATGCGGTCGGTGCTCAACCCGCTGCACCCCCAGGGAGGCCCGGCCTTGCCCTTTTTGGCCACACCGCAGTGTGTCGGGAGCACGGCCCCAGGTCAGTGGTCTTGCGCACACATGGTCTTTGCCAGCTGTGCCGTGTCCAGGTGCACGAAGCATGCTTCATTGATCGAATGTGCTCGGGCTGTGGGCAGGTGGTCTCCAGCCCACTGACCAAGGCTCAGTGAGTACCCCCACGTGCACGTCTTTGCCTCGTGCCTGCTCAGGTGACCCACCTGCCGAGGAGGCTGGGCGCTGATGCTGAGGTGGGCATTTCACCTCCACCCTGCCCGGCCGCCCAGAGACAGCAGCCGCCGGGGGGCGGGGGGTGGAGAGGGCAGTGGTGACTGTCCCAACATCCTGTGTGCTGACGCCAGGCTGGGCATCCACGGGGGTGGGGGCAGGGCTAGGACTAGGGCCAATCACTGGAGATCAGATGTCACAGTGATCAGAGATGGGACGTGCAGTGTCCCCGCCGAGGGTAAGACTGTAATGCTCTGTAAGCAAAATGCAGGCTTTCTCTCCCACCTCTTAGTAACCTCGGAATAGGAGGACTGCAGGCAGGTCAGAATGAGCCATGTGTTTTAAACCCCCCACTGGCTGCCCTGGCACTCAGGGAAAGCCAGCTCGTGCCTGGTCCAGTCCCTGCACCCCAACCCCCACCTCCACTCAGCCCCCCAGCCTGCCCTTGTGGCCAAGTCCTTGTGTCCCTCCAGAGCTCAGGGGCTCCAGGCATCTTGTTTTCTTGCTCTTTTTTAAGATTCATTTTGTTTATGCACACGAGAACTGGGGTGGGGGGGTCTAGGGCCAGAGATGAGGGGGGTGAGAGGATTTAACAGGGTGGGGAGCAGAACAGGTGAATCCACTGAAACACACCGCTGAGGGGAGCAGCGGGGAGGCAGGAGAGGTCTGCTGCGCCACGTGGGTCCCTCCCTGGCCGGGGATCGAACTCAGGCTGAAGCGGCTGCTGTGGCCTCACAGTGCTGTGACTTAACCCCTTGCGCCACTGGGGAGGCCCACCCTTGCTCTTTCCCCGCCACTCATTATCCGATGGGCCCTTCTTTCTCTGCCACTCCTCTCTAGACCCTTTCCCGCCCTTCCCGGTGGTCACGGGCAGCTTCTGCCTTTGGTTCTCACGCCTGCCCTTGCCCGTGCTGTATGGTTGCCCATGTGCTGGTCTCTTTAACGCCGCCTGCACTAGTCCATGAGTCCCCGGAGGGCAGCCTTGTGAGGGGTCTGCCCTCGCCTCCATCTCCTGCTCCTGAAGACGCAGCAGATGCTCAGTGGGTGTTAGCTGAGGAAGTGAACGAGGCCGCCTTCCCATTCAAGCCCACTGGCTGGGAGAGTGGGGAATCCCTCCCGCCCGCCCCCTCAATGCCAGCCTTCCTCCTGTCTTCCTTCAAGCCGATTTCCATGGCTCCTCACCGGGTGTTCAGGGTGGGCACAGGGTCATGGCCAGGACACTCGGGGCGCCCCACACAGCTTCAGATCCGGGGTGTGCTCACAGGGCACGGGAGGGCAGGGGGAGCCTGAGTCTCCTCCCTGTCTGCAGTTCCGGGAAGATGGATTCCTGGTGCTGGAAGGATTCTTGTCTGCGGACGAGTGTGCGGCCCTGCAGCAGAGGGTCGGCGAGCTCGTGGCTGAGATGGATGTCCCTCTCCACTGCCGCACAGAATTTTCCACCCAGGAAGAGGAGCAGCTGCGAGCCCAGGTGGGTGGCTGGGGCAGGTGAGTGGGATCTGCTCTTTGATGGGGGGCTCGGCTCCAGCCAGAGCAGCAGCCCGGGCGGGAGGGCCCGAGCCCTGGGCTTGTTCTGCCTGATGAGGAGTCGCACCCCAGAGCCTTCCTGTGCCAGGCCCCAGGCCTAGAGCCTACGAAGTCATCCCCCTACTCCACGGGCCGGGAAATGAGGCTTGCTCCCTTGACCCTGGTCGCACGGTTACACCTGCTTTGAACTGAGAGCTGATACCAGCCCCTGCTGATGATGTCTCCTAAGGAGTTCTGTGCAGCCAGCAACCCAGAAGGAGCCCAGAGATTCTAAGGGGCTCAACTGTATAAATCTTACCCCCCAGTGAGGCTAGAAACTCTGCTATCCTCCACTCCCACCCCACAAGTTACCTAACCGGCTTGATGCAGCCTGATCTGTTCTCTGAGACTTGGAGTTCAAATGCAAGAGCTGCCAGGCCCAGCCCACCTGCAGGCCAGGGCCGGCAGCCCCTCAGGGCGCACTCACACACGCCGGGGAGCGCCTGCCATCTGGTGGGCGCAGAGGGAATTACAGGGGCCCGAAGCTTGGCAATCCTATGGAGACTTCCCCTGGAAAAGCGTTCTAGGGTGACAGTGTGCTTCAGCCCTTCTAGCCAAGGCAGAGTTGGGGTCCTCTGTTCAGAGACAGGCTCTCAGAGGCTCTGAAGGGACTGATCTTTTGTCCTCCAGGCAGCCTTCTGAGAGTGTCCTGAGACCAGCAGGCAGGGAGGGGTGGGAGGAGAGCGTGTGCCTGTCTGGGTTAGAGTGCCTGGCGCCCGTGCACCCTCACCATTCACGCTGATGTTGGAAAGACTGAAACGTGTGTGAGGAAAAAGGCCAGCCCTCCCTTCCCCCTTTCCTGTGAGCTCTGGTGAGTCCTCACTTAACGTTGTCCACAGATTCTCGGAAGCCACGGCTTCAAGTGAAACAACATGGCGAAAGCTTATTGACAGGAGCACGGGGTTCCTAGGACGTAGCTCTGTCACTAGACACCAGCGAACTGTAAATAAGACCCGCATACCGCTGATCGGGAGCAGTCATTTGTGCTCGTTCGTTCATTTCCCAGCCCCTTTACACCAATTCAGGGTGGGGTGACCGGAGCCTGTCTCTGGGCGCAAGGCAGAAACCCGGACAGGACGTCCACGCGGGGTGCACCACCCCACACTCACTCAGGCTGGGTCTGTGGGGACCCGCCGTGAAGGCCCCGGACCCATCTCTGCTGTGCTGGAGGACATGCACGCAGACTCGGGAGAACACGCACACTGCAGCCCGCGGCCCCCTCAGGAACTCACTTTTGGGGTTCCTGGCCCAGTGATGATGCCGAGAACAAAACACTGTCCGGGACTGTGTCACAGTGCCGCACAGAACTGATGGCCACGCGGGTGGCCTCACCCCCTGAGCTGGGGAGGCTGAGCCCGCAGGGCGCGTGGTTCCCCTAGGGACCGGTTCTGCCTGGTTTGTGAATTCCCTTCGGCTGCCTTCCTGCCTAGGGGGTGTGCTCTGGGATTCTCCTTTCAACTGGCCGGACCGTCTCACTGGTTCTGGCACAAGAACTATTTACTGAAGAACACGCTTAACGTCGTTCTCTCTGTTTCGGTGGCTGATGCCACCGTGGTCCTGGTGAGGACGATCTGAGAATGTTGGCGGGAAAACCACGCTTAGTTTTCAGTGGGATGGCCTTTGAGAGGGCCGGGCAGGATGCTGACCACACAGAAGGGGGCTCCCACTTGGGGAACCCAGGTCGGGGGTTGGGTTGGGGGCCACCACGCAGCAAGGCAGGAGACGTAGGTGGGTGGCGGAAGCCACAGGGAAGACACAGCATCTTCCTGGAGCATCATTTCCACAGGATGCTAAGAAACATCAAACATGGCATTAAAACCACCAAGGCAAGTTTAAGAAAACAGAAGATGCAAAATAGCTTGTCTGCCTTCACGAGGCGGGCCCCTGTGACAGTAAAAAGCAGGTGCCCACGGGGCACTGAGTACACTGCCAGGACCGCTCTGGCACCTCCTAGTGACACGTCATCCTGTCATCAGGCCCTATGAGACGGGGACGGTTACAGCATCTGTGTTCTGCGCGGGGGGGGTGCCGTGGCCATGGGCGCACAGCAGGTCGCTGGCAGCCTGGCGTGGACCCGCGTAGTTAAGCTCGGGGTGTGCCCTTGGTGGCTCTAAGACTTGGCCTCTCCCGAAGCCTCCAGCAGGCCCAGGCAGGTCAGTGCTATTAGCCCCCTCTACCGATGAGGAAACTGAGGGTTTGGGAGGTGAAACCAGTGGCCCAAGGCTCCCTGGGAAGCAGGCCTGTTGGATTTTAGCACCCTGAACCCCAACACTAGCAAGTGTCTGAATCATGTGATTCGGTTTCTAGAAAGTTCCACGCCAAGCTCGCAGCTCTGCTGCTGCCACATGGGTTTCCTGCCCCTGGTCTGTCCGGGTGGGCACTGGGAGGCCCTGGAGCTTTGTGGCCTCTCGGAGGGCGAGCCTCTGAGTCCTCTGCCCTCTGCCAGGCCCCGCTCTGGCCCCAGATGTTCTCTCAGCCCCCGATGTCCCCTCCCGCAGGGCCGCGCGGACTACTTCTTGAGTAGCGGTGACAAGATTCGGTTCTTTTTTGAGAAAGGCGTTTTTGACGAGAAAGGTTCGGAGTTGGGCCGAAGCGGTTGGGTGCAGGGGCTGGACTCAGGCCTCTGTCTCCCAGGCGGGAGGGTGCTGAGGTGCAATGCCCGTGCGAGGCCGGCTCCAAACACCCCACATTACCCTGTTCCTGTGCCACAGGAAATTTCCTGGTGCCTCCAGAGAAAGCCATTAACAAAATCGGCCACGGTAAGGAGGAGCCGGGGGAGGGGATGGGAACGCCTGAAGCGTGGTAGGGCTGTCTCCAGTGCCCATGGCAGGTCAGTGGCAAGTGGCACTTCTGGGTCTCGGGACGCCAGTCTCGTGGCATGGCGCGGGGAAGCGGGTCCACTTGAGCCTTCCCTTGCCCCAAGGGGAGCATGTGAGGGGACCCTCAGCCCCCCATGCCTGGCCTGGGGAGGGGTCCTGGGTCCGGCTGCTTCCTGGAATCTCCTTTTTAAAAAGATTTATTTATTAATTGAAGGATTTTATTTATTTATGCACACAAGAGCTGGGGTACAGGCCAGAGGTGTGGGGGTGAGAGGATTCACCATAGACAGAGCGGGGAGCAGAACAGGCAGATCGACTGAAACACACTGCTGAGGGGAGCAGCGGGCGAGGCAGGAGAGATCTGCTGCGCCCTGTGGGTCCGCTCCCTGGCCGGGGATCAAACTCGTGCCTCAGTGGCTGCAGATGCTTCGCAGTGTGGTGCTGAGCCCTTGGCACCGCTCGGAAGGCCCCTGGAGCCTCTTTAAGGAGCCTTTAACATGTTGACGTGGCTCCTGTTCTGAGACCCCAAAAGCAAGCCAGAAAGCCCTCTCTCCCCAGGATCACATATATCATTTATCTTATAGCCTGCTTTTTTTCTTTAACAAGAGAAGGAATCCACTTGTGTGTATTGGCTTTTCCAGTAAGTTTCCGTCCTTGAGGGACACTGCATGACGCGGATCCTTGTCCCACAGCCTGAGCTGGAATGTGGCTGAGGCGTGCCTCCGTTTCCATGGGAACGCACCCCCTTTCTCCGGGTCGCTGCAGTTTATCCTGTCTGCCACTGGAGCCACGGAGTCCGCCTTTGTTGAGTCCATGCAACACATCTCTCACCCAGACAGCTGTTCTGCGCCGCGCAAGCACCTTCGGCGCTAGATGCTGTGGGCTGCCCTGGCTCCAAAAAGCCCGCAGAAGTGGCCACGGACCTCAGCCTTCCAGCGTATTTTAGAAATGCCATTCCCAGTGACCCCATCCCCACCCCGGGCTCACGTTGGTAGCAAGAAGCTGCTTATTTTTGTTTCAAGGCCCACCATGGTGGCTTCCTAAAAACACTGGACACCACACCGCGTCACATTTGCCAGCGTGGCCATTTTCAGGCGTATTGTCAGTGGGATTGAGTCTCTTTGACACTTTTTTTATTTATTTATATGGGCCTCCCTGGTGGCACAACGGGTTGAGCACTGCACTGCGAAGCATCCTCAGCACAGCAGCGGGAGTTCGATCCCCGGCCAGGGAGGGGACCCACAGGGTGCTGCAGACCTCTCCTGTCTCTCCGCTGTTCCCCTCAGCAGTGGGTTTCAGTGGATCTGCCTGTTCTGCTCCCTGCTCTGTCTTGATTCCTCTAAACCCCCCTCCTGCCCCATGCCCCTGCCCTGTGCCCCAGATTTTGTATGCATAAAGTAAAAGATTTATTTACTTATGCATACAAGAGCTGGGGCACAGGCCAGAGGTGTTGGGGGCGAGTGCCTCAGTGGCTGGCCATAGCTGTATA
The DNA here is from genome assembly GCA_019455555.1 of Galemys pyrenaicus. NCBI lineage: Eukaryota > Metazoa > Chordata > Mammalia > Eulipotyphla > Talpidae > Galemys > Galemys pyrenaicus. The sequence goes on along the minus strand of JAGFMF010011785.1, from coordinate 477,790 downwards.
ATGCGGTGCTTAACCCCTTGCACCACCAAGGGGAGGCCCTCAACCCTTTTTATAATAACAATAGTGCAGATAGTGGTCTAGCGCCCTGGGCTGTGGCTGCGTGGCTGCTTCGTGGTGGCCCCGCCAACCCTGTGGCCTCCTGGGCGGCCGCCCTGACTGCCAGTCCCGCTGGACAGAGGAGAAAGCAGCCTCCAGCAGAGAGACAGGCAGTCCGTGTCACAAGGTGAAGTGCAGCACTGAGCCTGCTGCCAGGTGAGGGGCCCTTCCCGGCCAGGGCCCTGGGGCTTCCCCGATGGGTGCAGTCAGGTAAGGTCGTGGGCGGGCGTGGGGAGCATTGTTGGCTCTGAGAAGCAGAGACCTTGACGCTCACCATGGGCGGTGCCCACAGCACGGGTGTCCAAGGGGCGGTGGGGGCTGGGGCCTGCCCGTGAGCCCACCTCTGTCCTGCAGCTCTGCACGCCCACGACCCTGTCTTCAGGGGTGTCACACACTCCCCGAAGGTGCAGGTGAGCAGAGGTGTGGGTGTGGGTGGGCCAGGTGTGAAGAGACAGAATGCGTGAGCTGTGCCCCTTCGCAGGCCCTGGCCAGAAGTCTGGGTCTCCAGATGCCCGTGGTGGTGCAGAGCATGTACATCTTCAAGGTCAGCTCCTGCCCTCCCGGCCTGTCTGCCCCGCTGTCGGGTGCCCCTGCGTCCAGGGCCAGAGGTGCTCCCTGGAACGGTTGTTTCCAAGTCGGGGTCAAATGTAAACTCAGTCTCCCCGGCCAAGGCAGCTGGCACTTCTGGGAGGAGGGGGGTCCCTAGGGCGCTGTCCTTCCCTGCTGAAGTAGTGCGCTGGATCTCACGGCCCTCTCCGAGGGTGCTGTAGGGATGTCGGGCCAGACTGGGCCTCCCTGTCCTGCGGGCAGTTTTGTCTCATCAGCCCTCCTGGCCCTGGATCCCAGGAGGTGCTTGAAGGTGGGGTGCTAACGTGGAATGCTTGGGGGGTAGCACAGATGGCCAGGGAAGAGCACCCCACGAGCCAGAGTGGGCCTCGGCTCCCTCCGATCCCCTGTGGCTCACTGGGTACTCCCTCTCCCTTGCAGCAACCTCACCTGGGTGGCGAAGGTGAGCCTGGAACAGGCTGTGGGTCCCGCCAAGGCCACGGTGGGAGATCTGAGACATGAGCGCTTGCTGGGTCATCGGAGGGAGGGGGAGCGAGTGTGTGCTGAGAGGTCTGCGGGCCTGGGCTGAGGGGCCACCCCACCTTCCTGCAGCTGGGGACTGGGAGGTGTGCTGGAGTCGTGGCTCGGGGGTGCTGGACTGGCAGCAACTGCTGGCCGGTTAAAAACAGATGCCTGGACCCCGCTTTTTGAGTAGGTAGGGGCTGCCAGATCTGGGAGTCTGTATTTTTAAAAAGATTTATTTTATTCATTTATGCATATTTATGCATGCAGGAACTGGGGTGCAGGCCAGAGGTGTGGGGACGGGGTGAGAGGATTCACCAGAGACAGAGTGGGGAGCAGGACAGGCAGGTGGACTTAAGTACACAGCTGAGGGGAGCAGTGGGGAGATAGCAGAGGTCTGCTGTGCCCTGAGGGTCAGCTCTCTGGCTGGGGATTGAACTCGGGCTGCAGTGGCTACGGATGCGTCACTGTGCTGAGACTTTAACCCCGTACCACCAGGGAGGCCCTGGAATCTGCATTTTTAACCAGTCTGCTGGAGCACTTAGAGGTGGCTGATCTAGGCCCAAACCCCACTAGGTGCACAGATACCCTTTACGGCCTTCCTGCGGGCAGTTCTCTGCTTCTGTTCAAACACCCCGGTGATGGGGAGCCCACATGGGCCTCCTCCAGAGTGCCCCCCCACCGCGCAGGTCAAGGGCGGTCCCCTGAGAGGTGACCAGCCTGTGTCATGGTCCCCACTTCCTCTAGTCATTCCTCCTCCCACTGGAGCCTTCTGCATTAGGACACCTTCCTCCAAAGTCCAAGTGCCCTGTAAGTTGGGGAAGAAAACACAGAGCTCCCCAGCCGTGGGGGCGAGACGAGCCCCCTCTGCCTTGTCACTCCAGGCTGAGGCCCTCTGTTCGCTGCCTCTGTCCTGCTGGGCCCTGTGTCACACGGGAGGGTGGTTAGAAGGGGAGGTTTGCCAGTCGCCCCTTGGAGCCCCACCTCCCGGCCTCATGCCTGGTGCCCAGCGGCGCTGCTCCCTGGCGGGGAAGGGTGGCTGGCTGGGATTCAACTACGCAGCTATGCGTTAGTGAGTGGTCGCGGGCAGGAATCTGTACTGGGCACTTTTCGTTTGTTATCTCAGGGTGCCTCGGGGGGGGCCACTGGATGGTTTGGGAAGTGGGAGGTTTGGGGTGCTATCTCTGGCCCAGACTACCCAGCTGGCCTGCCGGGAGGTGTGAGATTCTAAGGGAGGGAGAGGCGGGGCCTGGAGGCTCAGGACAGCGGGAAGGGGCCCAGGGAGGCAGGCCGGCTCCTCACACCCAGCGGTGCCCCAGTCACGGCCCACCAGGACGCCTCCTTCCTGTACACGGAGCCCCTGGGCCGGGTGCTGGGCGTGTGGATCGCGCTGGAGGACGCCACACTGGAGAACGGCTGCCTCTGGTTCATCCCCGGCTCCCACACCGGTGAGGACACCTGCGGTTCCTGCTGCCCGCCAGGGAGAGGGGCAGAAAGGGACGTTAAAGGTTCACCTGGGCCCACAGGCGGCGTGTCCAGAAGGATGGTCCGGACGCCAGCGGGCTCAGAGCCAGGCACCAGCTTCCTGGGGGCAGAGCCAGCCTGGGATGACTGCCTCTTTGTGGCCACACCTGTGCCGAGAGGTCGGTGCTGGCGGCAGAGGGCAGAGGGCTGAGGGCAGAGGCTCGGGCCAGGAGCTGTGGAGTCACAGGAGGGGGGAGGCGGGCGGGCGGGCTAGGGTGTGGGAAGCGCCTGGGCTAACGCAAGGCAAGGTCCCCGAACATTGGGCTGGGATCCAGACTCTGAGGGACAGTCTGAACCCGGCCTCAGTTTCCCCCAATGTAAAGTGGGGAAGTGCACATCGGTGAGTCGAGGGCCGCGGCGCACTCACGGGCACCTGGACATGTGAGTGTGCCTCTACCTCTAGACAACTCAGGTCCCCCTGGGGTTCGCTGGCAGGGCCCGCGCCTGGCAGTCCAGGGAGCCTCTGGCGGATGCTGGGAGCACCCACGGAAGGGCTGTGCCTGCTGAGGCCGGCCGGGGCGCAGGCCACAGCCGGAGGGACCTGATCCGGGGAACCGTGTGCGATGGCTGAGCCTCCCGTGCGAGCTTTCAGGGACAGGAACGGACAGGCGACGGGAGGAGGCCCAGGTCCCCGCTGCCCTCAGGGTGTGGGCCTGGGTCCTCCTCACCTGCTTGCGCCCTGCAGGGGCCCTGGTCCTCATCCACGGGGAAGTGGTGCACAGGAGTGAGCGGAACCTCTCGGGCCGCTCCCGCCACGCCTACACCTTCCACATCATGGAGGCCTCGGGCACCGTCTGGAGCCCTGACAACTGGTAGGTGGCGAGGTGCTGAGTCCAGGGAGTCCGGAACGGCCCGAGGCCAAGCGCAGGACACCGGCACCTCAAGGTCATCTCCTCGTCCCTGCAGGCTCCAGCCAACAGCAGAGCTGCCCTTCCCCTCTCTGTACACCTGATGGCCCGGTGGGCGGGGCACGGGCTCCTCCTGTCGAGCGTGGCCAAGGCCGCCCCTTGTCCCGGCTGCAGCGGGAGGTGGCATCTCTCCTGGGCTTTCCTGCTACTGGCGTCTGGGCCCCTCGGCCCTGCAGCTGGGCAGGCATGAGGTGGCAGCAGGGGCCCGGGCTGGAGACTGGTTTTCCGAAGCCTTCTGCCTCTGTCCCTGCCCCTCGCACAGCCTCCCGCTCGGCCACAAAGCGCCCCCCCTCGCTTCTCTCCTCTTCTCTCGGTGATGATTGAATAAAAGACACTGAATAAAACCACCCCTGAACATACCTTCTTGGTCTGTCTTTCTCATGCAGCCAGGCTCCCAGCCCTGCCTGGTGAGGCCGGCCTCTTGCATCACAGTGATTGCCACTTAGTGGGCACTCGCTGTGCCAGCAGCGCTGTCCCACCCACGGGCTTCCCAGCAGGCGAGCTCAGTTCTCTGCGTGTGCAGAGGAAGCAGCGGAGGGGGCGTGGGCAGGCTTGAGTGCCTGGCCAAGCCACACAGCCTCCTGATGAGAGGTCGGCCTGACCCAGAGCAGGGCTGATGCTTGTACCCCTTCTTTAGTGGCGGTGGGGAAGACCTGGGCTGGAACCCAGAGCCCTGAGTTCTGGTTCGGGGCTCTGTGATCAGCTCCATTTCTGGCCTCAGGCCCTGTTTCGGGGCCCATTTCCCACCTGTACCCTCAAAGGACCAGGCTCGGGCTCCCACGGCACCCCCGCGGTCCAGGCACCCAGGAACCACCACCCCATCCGACACCGCTTGGCTGGGGGCTGGCCAGACACCGCGAACGAGGGGCTCACTGGCCGATGCCAGACCACAGATGTTTGGCCTGGGTCTCAGTTTTCTGAAAACCATCTTAAAATTGGGAGATTTCATTTGTGGGTCCAGGTCTCTGAGCTTCCTTCACTGAACCGGGGCCTGCGCTCCCCAAGAGGAACGCTGCGCTCTGGGTCACCTGTCCCGTTCCTGTTCACTCAATTACCTGCCTGGCCCCAGTGGCCACACCAGCTTGTGACCTGATCTCCAGCGCTGCGCGCCCCCAGAGATAAACCAAGACCCAAAGGTCAGAGCCGCGCCAGGCCCCCGCACCCCGGGGGGCGAGGCCAGTGCTGTTCACCACCATCTTGCCGCCTCCTTTGGCAGCAGCTGAGGGGCCCGGAGGGGCAGCCCTTTCCCCCAGAGGAACACCCCGTACTTCCCTCAAAGGAATGGGACTTGGCAGCAGCACCTGGCAGGCAGAAGCACCTCCCTGGGGCTCCGCTCCTGGCTTCTGGCCTTGGTGGCCAAAGTTCTCATCTGCCTGCTGGGCCACTCCCTGCCAGGTGGGGTGAGGACGGGGAGAGCCTCGTCTGCGCTCGGTGGGCGCGCTGCGTCCACCCCGTCATCGAGCACCTCCAGAGTCCTGCTGGCTGGCACAGGGGCTGCGCTGGAGGTCAGGCAGTCCAGACCGCAGGTGCTGCCCTTCTGGAGAGCGGGACAAGCGAGGGCCCAGGAGAGCCGCTGCTGGCCTCGGCGCTCGCTCCTTGTGAAGAGAACAGACAGGGCTGGTCTTGACAGGCCGGTGGAGCAGCTGTGGGAGGGACCCCGAGCTGACCAGCCCGTCCTTCAGCACAGCACTCAGCCGGCAGCAGCAGAGGCCTGAGGTGCGGGGCGCACTGGCTGAACTGGCAGTCAGGCTGGGGCCCGATCCTCTGCCCTTAGGCACGCAGTGAGCCCATCCGACCTCCCCCTGCAGCTCTTGTGGGCCCTCGTGGGACAAACCACGAGTGCGGGACTACTTCCTCTTGGGTTCTCTTCCAAAGGAGGCCAGGGGAGTAAAGGTCACTCTGGCCTCCAGCTACAACCCATAAAACCCCTTGGCTTGCCAGGCTGTTTGCCGAGAGAGGACGGGACTTGCCCTTACTGATGTCCCCCCCAGTGGGCCGGCCCTGGCTGGAGACCCTGCAAACCTCACCCCTGGGCCCTCACAATACCCCGGAGGTCTGGACTCTTACTTCCATTTTGCAGACTGGGGAACCGAGACGCAGCGCAGTGAAGCAACTCACCAGTCAGTTAAGGGGATTCTGACCAGATTAGTTTTGGAACCAGCACCTGAGGGTTACCGAACCATTGCTCGGACTCCTCCAGCGCCCACTGTGTCCCCCCTGGGGACTGCAGGGGGAGAGAGGAGCTGGCGGCACACTCTGGTTCCTTGAGTCGTGCTATCCTTCAAGCCTGTCTGCTTTTTAAATATCAGTAAAATGAAAACCAGGAGAGCTTGCTTTTTATTTTTAATCTCAATCAACTGAAAAATCAAATCTGCTTTTCACTCCTTGGCTCGTCACACCCAAGTGGCTGGCCGCTGCGGGGCCACCAACATCCCCTCTGTGTCCCCTTCCCCCTCGCTGCTGCCCAGCAGCTAGGCCATCAGCAATATCAGGAGGTAGAGAGGCAAAAGGAGATTGTCTATCTGTGTTGTGTATGCTTCTAAGAGGGACACCGTGCTGATGGACCCCAAAATCCACGCATAACTGTAGTTGAGGTCCACGCCACTGTCAAAGATTAAGATCAGAGCTACAGAAATGATCTGAGCAAATATAGACGTCATGGTCCCCTCGAAAGTCTTTTTGGTTCCAGGCCAGCGGATTTCCCCGATGGTGCTGCCGAAGATGGAGGCCACCGTATCTCCCACCCCCACGGCCAGGACGCCCGCGTAGGGGACTAGGGCCCTTGCCCCACCCAGGCTACCTTTCTGCGTGCAGGGTCTGGGGACCAGCCAAATGGGAAGAGACATGCCCAGGAGCAGGTAGATGTGCGTCAAGATGAGTGGTCCGCTGTCTCGTTCATCCAGGAAGAGGGACAGGAGGCTCCGCAGAGTGTGGCCCAGGGGCTTAATGCGGAAGTAGCGCACGTACTCCAGGAAGATGAAGACTGCCAGACACACGGCGGCCGCCACGTAGAGCAGTGGCCGGTCAAAGATGATACCTGGGACGTAGGTGGCCACCACAATGAAGTGGAAATACTTCCGGGCAACAGTGGGAGCCTGGTGCTTCTTGGACTCAGATGACCGCTTGGCATTCTGGTACAGTACCACCAGGCAGGCCAAGGTGGCCAGCAGAGACCAGTAGGCTAGGAGGTAGATGCGGGTGTCCGTCTGGAAGAGGAACTGAAGGAGCCAGAGCAGGGGGTTCCTGCGGATGAGCCGGTGCAGCCACGGCAGAACCACGCCCAGGCCCAGCACACAGGTCATGAGGTGGAAGAAGATGGAGGAGGCCCAGGTTGCTGAGTCCATAAAGACAAAGAGGGCGCTGAAGAAGATGCCCATGAGCACCATCCCCACCACCACCACCAGCAGGAAGAAGTCCACGGGGTCCCCCTGGCTCTCCACCACGGTCAGAGAGCGCTTGATAAGCTGGTTGAGCACGAAGCTGATGCCCCCCAGGACCAGCAGTGCCTCCCCGGGAGTGAAGCAGCGGGGCAGCAAGCACAGCAGGATCATGTTGAGGTAGACGAAGATCAGCAGGACCTCCAGGACCTCAATCACCTCTCCCACGCTCAGCGAGTGCTTCATGATATAAATGATGACCCCTCCAGCCAAGCCCGAGATGACGCACGTATTGGTGGGCACCGGGCGAGTGATGCCCAGGGCCAACACGGATGAGAATAGGGCCACTGCCATGCCAGTGGCCGCCACCACGACTCCAAAGCGCTCGAAGTAGGGGTTCTCCGCAGCCTGGCAGCGCTCCTTCATGACCAGTCCCAGCAAAGGCATGACCATCGAGGCGGGCAGCAGGCCACTGTTCGCGGACATTCGGAACTGGAAAACCGCACTTCCCTGCTGGAGCAGCCGGTCCCACTTGTACTGGACGTAGAACGCCTGCACGGCCAGGGCCACAGCGCACCACGAGTATCGGTCCCAGACGGCTGCGTGGATGCTCAGCACCATCGCGAACACCACTGCCGCCTCTGCCAGCACCGAGCCGCTCAGCGGAGCCCCCGCCCCCGGGGCCGGGGAAGCGCACTCCCGGGTCATGGCGCTAGACCTGGGGCCCCCGAGGTGACGGGGACGCCGTGGGCTCCGGGCCCCTCAGTCCCGCCAGGTAGAGAGCGGCAGCTTCAGCCAGCCAACACCGCCTCCCTCCGTCCTCCCGCCGCGAGGGCTGAGGCTCCACCGTAGGCCACTCTCTGCGGCCCGGGAGCTGGCGCTCCGCCACCCTCCACCGCCCCCCGCCTACGCAGCGGCGCAGACGTCGCCGCCCGGCCGCCTCCCTCACGGCCTCGGTCGCGCTCGCCGTGGCTGCCTCACCTCTTCGGGCCTCGCCATCTTGGCCCCGCCCGCCGTCACGTGACGGGAGCCCCGCCCACGCGCCTGCCGGAGCCGGGCGTCACGTGGGCCCCGCGCCTGGGGGCGGGGCTGGGGCGCGCGCGCGCGAAGATGGCGGCGGCCGCCGGCGGACCGTGTGTGAGGTGCGGTGCGGGCCGAATCGGCTGGGGTGGCTGTGAGGCGCGGGGTCGGAGCCGAGCGGAAGCGGGGCGGGAGTTGGGTGCGGGAGGTGGCGGCGGTGGCGGGGCGAAGCCGGCTGTGGGGGGCGGGCGAGGAGACGGGAGGCAGTTGCGTTCAAACGGTCCCCGCGCGCGGGGATCTTGAGGGACTGCTCCCAGAAGGGGGCCGGGGCTCACCCCTCCCCTCCGCGCCGGCCTCGGGGCTCCCCACCCAGTCCCGTTCCCTTCCTCTCTCCCACCGGCGCGTCTCTCGGTGCCCCCTCCCCCGCGCTTCCTTGTCGGGCCCTGACGCTCCCTCGAGGCGCGACGGGGCGCTTGGCGGTCGCGGGAGGAACCCCCCGCGGGTGCCTCCTGTAGCTCCCGTGCCCTGCCCACGACGCTCCCCGGGATCCCCATGTGCTCTCGCTTGGGGCCCTTTCGGGTGGAGCCGAGCACCTCCCTGCAGTTTCTGCCCTGTCTCCCGGCGCAGCCGTTCATTCATCCAGCCATTCGTCTCGGCGTGCATGATTCCCCGGCCGGCACCCCCAAGCCCTCCGCTGGGTGCCGGCCTTTGGGGTCACGATGATGAGATTTTTAAAAAGAAAGCTGCGTTTCTTCCCAGAGCGCTTACCGGCGCCGATCGGGGCGCGGGCGAGGTTTCGAGGCGTCAGCTCACTGGCTTCTCCCAACTCCGGAGGCGCCGTGTGTTTTACGGATGACTCGCAAACAAATGCAGCTGAGAACTAGCTAAGTTTGTAAAGCGGATTCGAAGTCTTGCCGACTCCAGAGCTTCAGCCCGACCGCCACACTGCCATCTTCCACCTCAGCGTTTCCAGTGCCTTCCACGCTCCCTGCCAGCCTCCTAAACAGAGACATCCCTGCCCCGTACTGTCCCCGGTGCCAGCTGTGTTTCCCCACTTTGTTTGGTCTCGTTCACCCCTGTATCCTCAACACCCGGGAGCATGTAAAGGACTTAGTGACTATTTACTACAAATACTGCCCATCTGTCCCTGCTAACACTCCCAGTTCTAGTGAGGTTTTCTTTGAAATTCCACTGAGCCTTGTGATGACTAGTTTGCTTTTCCACCCTCTGTGGTTTTGCAACTGCTTTCATATCAGGCAGCGTTGTGGTCACTACGCCCTCCTTCCTTGCCCTCATTTGATTCACTGTGGAGCTTGGGTACAGGAAGGTGTGTTCTTTGATGAATCAGAACAAGGGAAGGAGAGTGTAGGTTTGCCTAAAAGATGCTTTGATCATCTTGGGGAGCCTATCAAACTCCTGTCTGAAGGTGGAAGAAATGACTAGGATTTTGAGGTGCTGCTTGGGGCGTTTCCTCACCCACTGGGAGGCACAAGCTATTCTAGCAGTTGGGACCTTGCTGTGCAGCAGCCTTCCGTTTGAAGTCCCTAGAGGTCTGGCCTAAGGAGAACTTAGATACTGTTCTGGTGCTTGCTGCTTTGCATGACTTCACCCTGGGACCTTACATTTGAACCTGTTTCTCCAAAAGTGAACCCTTTTCAGAATAGTATTGAGGGCGCTATGAAGCATGTAAGGAAGATAGTGGCTATTTAACTTTTGTTTTTGTGTTTTAGAATAAGTCAAAATGGAATACTATTGAGTCATCAAGAGCATTCAGGGTTTGGCAGAAAGTCAGTTGGAATGTTGGCATTTTGGGGTGTCACTTGTGCTTTTCAGTTAGTGTGTTTGTGCAAGTTTGAGTGGTATGTGTGCTACAAAAAAAAAAAAAAAAAACCAGAACCGTGGTTTGAAAAGCTTGCTGCTAAGCTTAACTATCAACTCTCATGGAGAGATGTGCCTCATCTGTGGGGCTAGAGCATCCTTTCACCAGTGGCTGCTTTTATTTATTTTCTCCACGTGGAATAGAACTGTTTCTCGAAAGAATGTCCCAGAGTAGCTTGGCTGTGTCTTAGCTTTCTCCTAAAAGGACTCCATTGTAGAGACTGTTACTCCGAACCCAAAAGTTTCCAATCCTGTGCTCTAAGGAAGATCATTTCCAGTTGCCATTTACTCCAGCTCTTTTAGGACCAGATTTTCATATTGTGTGTTAGAAGATTAGATTTTTTTAACCTTTACCTTTTAAACTTTACCTTTGAGACAACTTACTTAATTTCTGTGCCTTAGTTTCTTCCCCTGGTAGTGAGCCACAACTGTACATACAGAGAAGATATTCCCGTGAGGCTTTGGGTTAGACGTTGCTCTTCCGGCCTTGCCTGTCTTTTGCAGATCACCTGCTCAGACTTTCAGGTCCCAGTTTGAGGTGGTCTTTCACGGGTCCTGGGGTCGTTCCTAGTGATGGCTCTCTTTTTTCTGTCTTACGTGGGTATGTTCCTTTGTGGTATCTAGTTATTAGGCTCATACCCCTTCGTGCTTTCACCTGTTTGCTGGTTGTGTCACCGACTAACGTCCGTTGTCATTCCCGTTGTGAACATCGTGGATGTCTGAGACTCGCTTGCAGCCCGTCACTCCTAGACCATGAAATCTGTAGGAATTGAGGAGCCAGTAAGGAACTCATTTTCCCAGAGATTCCCTTGCTGATAAACTACCATTTTCTCCTTATTAAGCCTTTGGCGCTTGTGCATATATTATCTGGGTTTTTCCCGAATTTATTTATTTTTTGTTGCAATTAGACTGCAGGTCTAAACAGACTCAGTGTCATTCTCCTTTGTTGTCCTTTCATCAGTATGTATTTTTGGAGTCTCTCCTGTGTGCCAGCCACTTTGTTAGGGTGTGATGGTATGGGCTGCCACGTAGAACAGAAAGTTTCACCTCAGGTTTGCTTGCAGGATGGATTCTCTCTCTTTTAATCTTTGATTAATACTTTTTAAAAAAAGATTTTTATTTTTATTTATGCATATAAGAACAGAGGTATTGGCCAGAGGTGTGGTGGGTGGGTGGTGGTGAGAGGATTCACCAGAGACTGAAACACACTGCTGAGGGGAGCAGCAGGTGAACAGGAGAGGTCTGCTGCACCATGTGGGTCAGTTCCCTCGCTGGGGATGGAACTCATGCCACAGTGGCTGGTGATAGCTTGACAATGCTGAGACTTTAACCACTGTGCCACCAGGGAGACCTGCAGCATTGATTGTTTAGCCCTGAGTTCAGTATGTGTTAATCTTGTAGTCTTAGGAAAGTTACTTAGCCATTCCTAAACCTCAGTTTCCTCAAGAGGCGACAATAGCAGCACCTGCCTCTTCAGTTGTCAATACTCAAAGAATTTTGAGTACCTGCTTACCAGGTTGCCTGACATAACTGCTAAATAAACATTGGCTATTATTTTCTTTTTTTTAAAGATTTATTTATTTATGCATACAAGCACTGGGGTACAGGCCAGAGGTGTGGGGGGTGAGAGGATTCACCACAGAAAGTGGGGAGCAGAACAGGCAGATCAACTGAAGCACACTGCTGAGGGGAGCAGCGGGCACAGCAGGAGAGGTCTGCTGCGCCATGTGGGTCCCCTCCCTGGCAGGCAGCAGGGATCGAATTTGTGTTGCAGTGGCTGCGGTTTGCTTCATAGTGCGTTGCTTAACCCACTGCGCCACCAGGGAAGCCCCTATTATTCTTATTTTCAATAGATATTACTGGTTTTGACACTATAAGAAAAAGGCCACAGCATGACATGACTTTGCCAGTGAGTTTTTTTTTTTCTAGAGAAATCACATTTTTGTCTTAAAGTAGATAAGTATAAAGTTGTTTCTTACTTGATGAGCAACAAATGTTGGCAGGGCTGTGGTAAAAAGGGAACCTTTGTGCACTGTTGGTTGGGAATGTAAATTGGTGTGGACACTGGAAAAAAATGTGGAGTTCTTCAAGAAAATAAAAATAGAACTAAGATGTATCTAGCAATTCCACTTCTGGTTATTAACCCAAAGAAAATGAAAACACTATTTGGAAAGGTATATACACTCACATGTTCATTACAGCATTATTTATAAGAGCCAGGATAATTATGTGTGCAATGATGGTTGAGTGGGTAAAGATGTGCTAAGATATAAATACTACTCAGCCATGAAAAATAATTAAATGTTGTCAATTTCAACAGTATTGATGGACCTTAAAGATGATTATGCTGAGATAAGGTAGGCTATCTTAGGATTTCACTTTTATGAAAAATCTAAAAACCAAAACTAAACTACACTAAAGACAAAAAGAGATAGGTGATTACCAGAGGAGAGCAAGATGGGTGAAATGGGTGAAAGAGGACTAAGGAGTACTAACTTCGAGTTATAAGATAAACCAAGAAGATGTAGTGTACAACATGAGGACGCTGAACAATCATATGGTATTGCCGGTTTAGAAGTTGCTAAGGAAAGATGGTAAATAGACTTACTGTGGTGATCAGTTTCCGCTGTGTGCAAATGTCACATCATCATGTTGTGTACCTGAAACTGAAGTAGTATTTGTTCATTATACTTCCAAAAATATTACTGCATTACTCTGGGGTGGTGATTTTCCATCTTTTTTGATAGCAGGATCTTTTACTCTTAAGGAAAAAAACCTAAGGGCCCTCCTGGGTACACTATGAAGCATACACAGCCACTGCAGCTCCAGTTCAATCCCCGGCCAGGGAGCTGACCCACACGGTGCAGCAGACCTCTCCTGTCTCCCCGCTGCAGTGTATTTCAGTGGATCTGCCTGTTCTGCTCCCCAGTCTGTCTCTGGTGAATCCTCTCACTCCCTATCCCCCACCTCTGGCCTGTACCCCAGTTCGGGTATGCATAAATAAAATAAATCTTTAAAAAGGAAAAAAGGCCTGCCATATCAGATAAAAAAGACTGAAAGAGCCTTGGTTTACCAGTGCCTCTGAAGCAAATTGATGCCCTGGAGCAGCTCATTTGGCTATTCAATTTAAAATATAGATTTTCCAAGCCCAGCCTCTGAGAAGGAGCAGCTGTCTGGGCGGCCTGGACTCTGGAGTGTTGCTTTTTTGTGCCCAGGTGATTTTGCTGCATGTGAGCTGAGGACCAACTACCTTTTGAAAGTCTTTTTTTTTTTTTTTTTTTTTAAGATTTTTTTATTTATGCACACAAGGACTAGGGTAACAGGCCAGAGGTGCGGGAAGTGAAAGGATTCACCAGAGACAGAGCGGGGAGTAGAACAGGCGGATCTACTGAAACACATTGCTGAGGGGAGCAGCGGGCAGGAGAGGTCTGCTGCGCCCTGTGGGTCCCCTCTCTGGCCAGGGATCAGATTGGTGCTCCATTGGCTGTGGATGCTTCCTAATGCGGTGCTTAACCCTTTGCGCCACCAGGGAGGCCTCCCTTTTGAAAGAGTCTTTTAGGAAAATATTTTATTTATTTTTAAAACTATAGATAGTACTTAAGAAAACAAGGAATTCTGGATCCTGGCAGTTGGTCCTTGAGTGTGGCGCGAGCTCGTCTCATCTCTTCTCTACTATTTAGCTAGAGATGTGAGTTCTGAGCAAATACAGATAAATTAAAGTTCATTGAGTCCCAGTCTTTTCATACTTGGAAGCTGGATGATTAAGAGTGATTTAGTTAGACTTCAAAACTTTCAACTAGTGATAAATGCCTTCCCGTAAATTTTAGCTCATTATTAGTGGTGAGTTTACCTGATCAGTTTTGTGCAAGCCCGAAACTGTGTTCTTGTATTCACATGTATACATAGAGGGCGTTTGAAATAATGTCCTTCCTTTATTTTTCTGATTCAGATGTATTAAACAAGTTAGGTGATAATAATTTCCTTTACAAAAGGTACTGTTTCAAATATTTCTTAAAAATTTCTTGAAATGGTGAGCTTGTATGTTTTTAATTACTTAGGGGTTGGTTTCCTTATGCCTTTGTATGTATCACCAGTATAAAGGGACGTAGCTGTTTCACTGATTGGATCTAATCCCCTAATTATTTTTGAAGAGTGAATGCTATCTTGTCAGAAAAAATGATTCCACAGTGCATTTGTGGGAGTTAGTGGCTCTTTGTCAGAATCAAAGTTGTCTTCTTGAAAGCATTAACTCTAGGAAAGGATTTATAATTCTTCAGTGTATTTAAGATTTAACATTTTTGGTTGGGAAATCCTGAAAGACAGTTTTTAAGTAAGTAGAGTTAGTGCTTTATGTTACAGTGTTAATGGATAAGTCATAGTTTATCTTTGTAGTTAACGCAGCTTGAGTTCTTTTTGTTAAATCTTTATTTTTATTAAATCTTTAGTATATTTTATTATGAGTTATTTATCTAATGTCTGCAGAAAGGCTTTCTACGTAGTGTTAATTATTTCAGGTTTCTATTCTAGGGCTAATTTCAGATAATTGGAAAAAGAGGATCTCAGAAAATATAATCCCTATATTTTTAAAACTTTCTTGAGAGAGCTTAATGTTACTTTTTTTAAAAAGATTTATTTGTTTATGCATACAAGAGCTGGGGCACAGGCCAGAATCGGGGGTTGGGGTGAGAGGATCCACCAGAGACAGAGTGTGGAACAGAACAGGCAGACCGACTGAAACACACTGCTGAGGGGAGCAGCGGGCAAGACAGGAGAGGTCTGCTGTACCCTGTGGGTCCCTCCCTGGCCAGAGATCAAACTCGCGCTGCAGTGGCTGCGGGTGCCCCACAGTGTGGTGCCCAACCCCCTGCTACTAGGAGGCCCTTAATGATTCCTTTTTGAAGTTTAATTGTGGACTTAAAAATACCCCCAAAATGTGATTTTTGAAATTTTATGGCTAAGGGGAGGGACTGGGGTACTCATGCTGAGGATTGTATTTGAAGCACTCACAGAGGCCAAGGACTGTTGTCTGTGTTTTTAGTCTTACGTCTCTAGCACTGTGTGAAACATCTAGTCAGAATTCATTAATAAGTAAATGAACATAGTGTCATTCATGAGTTAGATTTGATTTGACTGACTGAATTTTGCATTTAGAAATTTTCTAGAGGTGGGCCTCCCCTGGTGGCGCAGTGGGTTAAGCAACGCACTAAGAAGAAAATCGCAGCCACTGCAGCACGAGTTCGATCCCTGCTGCCGGCCAGGGGGGGGACCCACATGGCGTGGCAGACCTCTCCTGCTGTGCCCGCTGCTCCCC
>JAGFMF010011785.1:375831-462558 GCA_019455555.1 Galemys pyrenaicus | reverse complement strand
TCTGCTCCCCGCTCTCTGTGGTGAATCCTCTCACCCCCCCACACCTCTGGCCTGTACCCCAGTGCTTGTATGCATAAATAAATAAATGTTTAAAAAAAAAAAAAAGAAATTTTCTAGAGGTGATGGGGGTATTGAAATATCTGTTGTTCTTTTCTAGCTTCTCCTTACTACAATTTAATGAGACAGGAAGAGAGAGAAATACTAAATCGGTGTGTCTTAACTTGGAAAATATAATTTATTTTTACATTTCATTAATTCTAACGTGTAATTGTATAATCATGTGTCCTGTAGTTAATGGTGTCTGAAGTGTGGTGAGGATGGTGAACACCCCCATTTTTAAGAGTATTCACTTTACGATCTGAAGAGAAACCAGAGTATTAGAGAGTATTCACTTTAAATCTTACACTTTACTTAATTTTTATTTTGTATATCAAACTCTGAATTTTTAAAATATTTAAAAATTTAAATCATTTTAAAAAATTTTAAGTTTATATAGTAGTTTTCCTTTCAGATAGTAGCCATGACAGCATGAGAAAGCTTAGCCAAAATCTGAATAATCTAAAAGAGCAAAGTTACCTCTGTTTCCTGTCATTTTTCAGGAGCAGTAGAGAACTGTGGACAATTCTGCTCGGAAGGTCAGCTCTGAGAGAACTGGTAAGTGGTGACGTTCTTGAGTGGGTTTTATGGTGACATGTAGCTTATCTGACAAAACATTGGCCTTTTAAGTAGCGAGTAAACACTTTTATTCCTAAAACTTGGTAATCTGTGCATTCCCTGCTTCTCCCACTACAATGCAGTGTGTCTGTGGCTTTGCTGCTGACATTTTCTAAATCCTTACTTTCTTTGTACCTTAGTGGTTCCTTTTCTGGAAAGACACCAGGGCTTCTTGACTGGCTGCCGAGGTAGCAGTGCAAATGCGATCCTGGTGCCTTAGTCTAACAGAGATTCTCAGGCCTTTTCTCTGACTTCCATTTTTCTTCTTTTTCCATATGGCAACCTCCTTGGATCACCAAGGCTGTGTTTTCTAGAACATTTCTAAGCATATTATTAGTAAAGGAGAGCTCCTTTTGTTGGTTCTCTGTTGTTACCCTGTGAGAGGATAGTGTTAAGACGACAGTAAATTATTGCAATGAACATAATGAATATTTTAGAGCCTTAATGTTTTTTGATATGCCTTTGCCTGATAATTCCATTTCTAGGAATAGAACTTGAAAGAAATCCTGCAAAAATTTTGTGCAGTAAAGCTCTTTATGATAGCATTCATGTTAATAAAGAAGAATCAGCTTCAGTGTGTCTTAACAGTACAGGATTGGCAAACAAGTTATAATATAGCTGTTTTTTTTTTAAGATTTATTTATGCATACAAGAGTTGGGGTACAGGCCAGAGGTGAGGGGGTTGAGGATTCAACAGAGACAGAGTGGGGAGCAGAACAGGTAGGTTCATTGAATACACTGCTGAGGGGAGCAGCAGGTGAGAGAGGAGAGGTCTGCCAGGCCATGTGGATCAGCTCCCTGGCCAGGGATTGAACTTGTGCTGTAGTGGCTGCAGATGCTTCATAGTGCAGTGCTTAACCCGTTGTGCCACCAGGGAGGCCCTATAGTATTGCCATTTGATAAAATATGCAACTACCAGAAACTATTATCACTTTGATAATAAAGTGAAATAATTGCGTTGGAATGTTAGGCAAAAGAAGAGAAGGCCACAGAAGTCTAGATTCAAAATGATTTCAAGTGTGGGGAAATGCATATTAAAAATACACAAAGGAATATGTTATCCTCAGTGTGATCCTGAAGTCTGATTAAAATCACATCTCTATGATTTTCTTGTTCTTTTCCAGAATCAGATTGAAGCAGAACTGAATAAACATTGGCAGCGGCTGTTAGAGGGACTTTCTTACTATAAACCTCCCAGGTATGGCTGTTCCACGCAGAGGCATAGAAGAAACCACCTTCGTGTATGATTTTATAGTAACGCTGGGCTAGGTGACTCAGTTAGAAGACACTTAGGTTGCCAGTGGAAAAGAGCAGGGCACATTTTTTGTCTGTTGAAGAAGGGAAATTCCTTTGAGAAACGCGGTGTTTTCAGATCCGGTTATATACCCTAGTGTCTGGGGATGCACGTTGAGTAAAGATTCAATTGTTATTCCTGATGCTGCTCCATGCGGTCTGTTAGTTCGTGTGTGGTGCTGTGAGCCCCAGCGCTGGTGCCGAGTACCACAGTGTCAGCTGCGCCGACGTGGTGTGTCCTGGGCGCCAAGAACTATTCTGAGTTCCTGACACGTAGTAACTTCGTTCATTCTGACGACAGCCCATTGAGATAGGTACTGTTTTTTCCTTTGGTTGAATAGGTGGCCTGCTTGTTTTTTACTGGGCAGTGGGAAACAAATTATAAGCTATAAAAAGGGGCTACGCCTGCTAGGATTAGATTCTCGCCTTAATCCCATGCCTAGAGCTGAGCCTGTCAGTGCACTGTAGTTCTTACACCACTCACTTCACTTTGGAACAACTTGACTTTCATTACATCGTTACTTTCTGTCTTCATTCTCTGAGGTTAGTGAAGAACTTAGTGAATAACTAATCCTTCCCCGACAATTATTTTGTTTTTAAAATTTTAAATTATGTTTATTGAGGAGCATTGGTTTATACAACACCGTGTATGTTTCAGGGGCATAGGTTTATACTTCGGCAAACGTCTGTTAGCACACCACACGCACCACCAAAGCCCCCATGATTATTTTGAGGTAACAGGTCATGTTACTTTATCTGTCAATCTTTACTGTTTCTCTAGAATAATGAGTTTTTAAAACAAGTTAATATCATATTTGGGTCCTTTTATTATTGTTTCCATTTTACAGATGGGGAAACTGAGGCACAAAGAGGTTAAGTAACTTGCCCAAGGTCACACAGCTAGTAAGTGTTAGAACCAGGATTTGAACCTGGCAGTTTTAATCCAGTGTCTGTGTTCATAATCATTTTATGTTGCCTCTTTCAGAACTGACAGTTTAATCTTATACTAGTCTTTCTGTTGTGGATTTTCTGTGAAATGTGAGCCTTTATAGAAAAAAATCCAACAAAGGCAACATAGATGTTGTGGCATATTTTCTTTTTTTAAAGACACAAACTAGCATTGCAGTCGCATGGGGTCTGAAGTCTGACAGGCTGGTTTCTTTTTTTTTTTTTTTTTTTAAGATTTATTTATTTATGCATACAAGCACTGGGGTACAGGCCAGAGGTGTGGGGGTGGGGGTGAGAGGATTCACCATAGAGAGCGGGAAGCAGAACAGGCAGATCAACGGAAGTACACTGCTGAGCGGAGCAGCGGGCACAGCAGGAGAGGTCTGCCACGCCATGTGGGTCCCTCCCTGGCCGGCGGCAGGGATCGAACTTGTGCTGCAGTGGCTGCGGTCCGGTCCGCTTCATAGTGCATTGCTTAACCCACTGCGCCACCAGGGAGGCCCAGGCTGGTTTCTTTTAACCACAGAGTTAAAAATTTAACCGCTGTTGTTGTTCCTTTGTGTCCTCTTTCTGCTCCAGAGGCCAGTGCAGGGCCCCACGCTGCATGTCATGTCATGTCTTCCTCACGCTCAGCTCAGATAGCATCACATTCCCTTCATTTTCATGGTCATGACTCGTTTTGGAGGAGACTGGTCAGGTGCAGAATACCCTCAGTTTGGATTTGTCTGGTGGTGTTCTCAGTAGATGGGGGTTCTGGGTTTGGGGGAAGAACACACAGAGGTGAAGTGCTGTTTCTAGCCCATCAGACGAATTGTCTGTGTGAGGTCTCTGGTGCTGCCAGCCTCGCTCGCCTGGCTAAGGTATGTTTGCCAAGTTTCTCCTTTCCCTGTTCTCTCTCTTGGAAGTGAGTCACTAAATCTGAGCCCTGCTAAATAAGGAATTAAACTCTACCTCCTGAGGGGGTAGTAACCTCTGCGTGCATTTGGAATTATTCTGTAAGGAAGATTTCTCCCTTTCCCCATTTTATTCACTCTTCCTTTGTATTATTATGGACTCATTTATTCATATGTGTACTCTGCCTTTACCTGGGTTGGGAGTCGGTCATTGAGGGTTCTTTCAGGATGACTTCTTGTGACGTGCCCTGTCTGTGCGTTTCGTGTTTCCCTTCTTCTGGCGTTACAAGTCGGTCTAGGCTTGTCTTGTATTTTCCCTGCCCCCAAGTCTAGAATCAGTCATTTCTCCAGGCAGTCTTGGTGTCTTCTATTAGAGAACGGTATTGCTAGGACCCCGGATCTGGGCTCTGGGTGCACTCGCTGCTGCTGGGTGCCGTGGGAGCTAGGTGACGGGTTTGTCCATGTGTACTAGCTGGCAGACAGCTGCTGTTCAGTTTCACCTCAACCTTTGATAAGGTGTGGGATTTTTGGTAAGTTACTTACTTTTTCTAAGTGTTGGTAATTCCATTTGTAAAATGGGGATAGTAATATTAACTTTTCAGGATAGTAACTTAATATATCTGCGAATAATACTGTTATGACTACATCTAACGGTTTGTAACAGATTATACTATATTACATAAGCACGAATAGTGTGTTATAGACTGTGTTATAAAGTCCCTCGGAGATAAATCGTGAACGTGTTTGTATGTGTTGTAGGCACCTAAGGGTTGTGTGTGTGTGTGTGTTTGTGTTGTAGGCACCTAAGGGTAGAAAAAGGTTTGTGGTAAAAATATCTCCATGTATTTTTATTTTAAATTCCTGGGGTCATTAAGAATGAGGAAGTGATTCATTCTTCTTTTCATAGTCCAAATTCAGCTGAAAAAGTGAAAGCTAATAAAGATGTGGCTTCCCCACTGAAGGAGCTGGGTTTAAGAATCAGCAAGTTTTTGGTGAGTAAAATTAGCACTGACTGTTTATTACCTACTGTGTGGATGTACATGGTTTTACTGTGAGTGGCTGTTAGTGAATATTCAGTTTATTTCAGTTCGGCAGATTAAATTGAGAAAATACCCAAGTTGCAGCTCTTCTTGCTAAAAGTCATAAGTCGAGTTGCCTGTTATTAACTACCTATCACCGTTTTCTTCCGCATATGTTTGGTATTCTTTAAGTTGATGGCTTTGTATTTAAATACATAGCTGTTCCTTTTTCATTTTGAAAAGCCGGCTCGTCTGTAGCTGTACCATGTGCTTGGTGGGTGAGCACAGTTGTTTCTGGCATGTAAATTAATTGTCACGTAAATTACATCTTAGTGACCTGCTCCCTTGTTTCTTTTTTGGTTTGCAATTGTTATGTTGTGTAAAATCTTCTAAAAGGATTTTTGTTTATTCAAGTTCTGTGTTTGTGCCAAGAGACAGGTCTTTCAGAACGCATTTTTGCATCCCGTGTGCTGTGTCTAAATTTACGGCCTTGTGCTTCAGGGTCTCGATGAAGAGCAGAGTGTGCAGCTACTGCAGTGTTACCTCCAGGAGGACTACAGAGGAACTCGAGGCTCACTAAAGGTCTGTCGTTGATCGAGCGCCTTTCTCCTGCCTTTTCCTTCTCCTTGTTGGTTTTTGGTACCAGCTCTTTGCAACAGATGCAGGTCTATTATAGTTACACATCTGATGCGGCTGTTGTTCTGACGGCTTAAAGAAAAACATACAGACTGGAGGGATGGAGGTCAAAGGCTGACTCATGAATCATGGCTTGTCAGCACATCAGATTTGGAAAGGGTCTGGGAAAACATTTAGCTTGCTCATTTCCTCAGGAAATTGAGGCCAGAGGACGGGGGACAGGGATTTGAGCACAGATGTGGATATACTTTGATAAAAAGATATTTCTGGAAATGAAGGGGCAGTTGAGTCTTGAAGGGTAATGGTAATGTTGTTTACCTTTTTCTTTGTTAACTCCAGTTTTATTTATAAGGTGACTTCTTGACTCTTCTGTTTTTCAGACAGTACTTCAAGAGGAGAGGCAGAGCCAGGCCTTGATCCTGAAGGTCAGTGGTGGCCACCGTTTCCGGTCTGTGTGTTGTGGAATTGGGGACCGCTGCTTGACCTCGTTTCCCGGAGCCTGGCTGAGTTCTCTCTGTCTTTTTGGGTGCAGTGAAGATGCCTGTTAATTCCTTTGTGAACACGAGGCTTTCATCCATTGCACCCAGCTGAGGCCTTTTTCCAAAGGAGGTTTCTTTGGAGTGAGAACTAGTTCATGGATATTTTTCCCTCTGGATACAAATACAACAGGACTATTTTGTATCTATTTATTCCTTTATCCTCTCTACCCTCTGAAGCAACCTTCTCACTTAGAATCTCATTCTAAAGTGGACTTTGACTTCTGAAGTGGTTTTCTATTTGGTATTTCGCGAGAATTTAAGTGCTTTGGTTATAAGCGAGGAGGACATGCGTCAGTGGTGTGTTGTGTTTGCCTTCATGCGTTTGGCCTGTCGGCCGTGACAGGATGCGTTGCCTCAGTGCTCTCGTGAGCCAGAGAACTGTTTATGTTACTGGATAATTCCTTTTATCTTATGTAACTTGTATGTATAACTTTGGGAAGTTGTTTATATCATTGAGCAGTTCCTTTTCTCTTACATGACTTCACTTATATTCTAGTTCATGAAGGACTTTTGCTTTGTTTTGCTAATACTGTTTCCTTTACTGTGATTGCTGCTATATGTGGAACTTTTCTATTCACATCTTAAGTAATCTTTATCAGTACATTTAAAATTGAGTGTCTCCTGTACAAAGACAAGTAATTGATTTAGAATCTTTGGTTTCTTGCCAGATTGCAGATTATTACTATGAAGAAAGGACTTGTATTCTTCGTTGTGTGCTGCACCTTCTCACTTACTTCCAAGACGAAAGACATCCCTATAGGGTGAGTTCCTTCAGTCTCCCTGATTCCATTTACCCTGTGGAATTCAACCTTTTTTAAAATAATTTTATGTTACTTATTTGAATTTTCACCTTTTACTCAAGGTATAAGTTACTCTATTTTGGATTTTTCTTTTAAGGTTGAATATGCAGACTGTGTTGACAAATTGGAGAAGGAGCTAGTTACAAAATATAGACAACAGTTTGAAGAGCTTTATAAAACTGAAGCACCAACGTGGGAGACACATGGAAACCTCATGGTAGGTGGTCACTGCGCCCTCCTATAAGGTGATTGTATACACTGCTGTATGCTCATAAAACCCAAGCTAAATTACTTATTCATGTGTGAACTTAAAACATTTACAGGTTATCAGTCTTCAGAAAAGTTTAAATATGTAACAGGGAGCAAAGCACTGATGACTAATTAATAGTACTTAATTGTGGACATTTTCCTTTGAGTTTGTCAATCCAGTTAAGTTTACTTTCTCCTCTTAGCTTATACTTTTAGAGATTATTAGAATGAAACCCAAGATTTTATAGTCTTAATTAAGTGTGTGACTCTGGTCTGATTCTTTTATCCTAAGTTTCAAACTAATATACATTTATAGATTGGAATGTGATCTCTATGAATAGCATACATGTTAAAACAATTCAAAATATAAACAGTAGCTATTTAAAATAGTAAATAGAAGAAAAAGGCTTGGACCTCCCTGGTGGTTCAGCGGGTTGAGTACCGCACTGTGGAGCTTCCACAGCCACTGCAGTGCAAGTTTGATCCCCAGCCAGACAGGGGACCCACATGGCACAGCAGACCTCTCCTTCCTTGCCCGCTGCTCCCCTCAGCAGTGTATTTCCACCAGTCTACCTGTTCTGCATCCTGCTTTGTTTCTGGTGAATCTTCTCATCCCCAGCCTCTGGCTTGTACCCCAGCTCTTATATACATTAAAAAAGAAGAAAAGGGCGCATTTATAATAGTACCAAAAGCACAAGTTTCTCAGAAATAAGCTAATATCTAAATGGGAGAAACTTTAAAATGGATGTAAGTGTTCTCCTGCCCATCTGTGACCATGCAGGTACCCATTTTTTTTGTTCTCCTTTTTCTAATAAACCTATCCTTTTAATATGTAATAAATAAATAAAATGGATCTAAGAGAAGTCCTAACCAAATACAAAGACATACCATGTTCTTGAGCATAAACACACAGCACAAATATCAGTACTTGTTATATTAACCTATAGCTCTAATGCAGTCCAAGAAAAAAATAATATCAAGTGTTTTGTTTTTAATTTGGAACTGGACAAGGTGACTCTAAAATGTATATGGAAAATAAGACAATTTTGTAAAAGAAAAATCTTATGTCACATAACAGGCTGTAGAGGTGATAGTGCTGACACTTAACCCCTGGGCCATAGCAAGGCCCTTTATAACTTTTTAGGGTAGAAACTTAGAAAACAGAATTAAGAACTTTTCTAATAACTATAAATGTTGTTTTAAGCATTGCTTTTAGCTGTATCCCACAGACTTTGATATGTTGCTTTTTATTGCCACTTAGTTCAAAATAATTTCTGATTTCCTTTTGGGTTTTCTTTGATCCTTGTATTATTGAGAAGTGTGTTGCTTAATTTTCCAAATGTTGGATGTTTTCTTAGATACGTTGTTATTGATTTTTAATTTGATTGTTATGATCACATAACATATTTTGTATCATTTTCTCCCCCCCCCCCTTTTTTTTTTCCCCCTTAAGATATATTTGTGCATACAAGAGCTGGGGTGCAGGCCAGAGTCCAGGGAGGTGAGAGGATTCACCAGAGACAGAGCAGAGAGCAGAACAGGCAGATCGACTGAAACACACTGCTGAGGGGAGCAGCGGGTGAGACAGGAGAGGTCTGCTGGGTCAGCTCCCTGGCCAGGGATTGAGCTCGTGGTTGCAGTAGCTGTGAACAGCTTCATAGTGCCGACACTTAGTCCCTTGAGCCACCAGGGAGTCCCTCATTTCAGTCTTTTAAAGTATTTACTGTCTTACAGTTTATGGTCCACCATTTGATCTGTTTTGGTCAATGCAGCATACTTAGGAAAAGAGCTACCGGCCAGGTCACGATTGTTTAGGTCTTCTGTCTTCGCTGATCTTTTCTGTCCAGTTCATCTATCAGTTATATTGCATTGGCTTTAATGGCACAAGATTGATAATAACTGAAATGCTCATTCAGGTGAGCTGCTTAAAATAAACGAGACATTGCCACACAGCAGAGCACTGTGACATCAGCGTTAACGAGGGGACTGGCTGTTACATCCCTGAGCAGCTCTGAAAAGGAATGAGTATACCTTTAGGGAGGTGGCCCTTAGGGTCCGTTGTTAGGTGAAACAGTGAGACCCTGCAGTTCGTGCGCAGGTCACTCGGTGGGTGGCTGCGCCGGGATAGGGGCAGCCGACAGAGTACTGTGGGCCGAGCACGTGGCTCGTTGCTGGAGGTGGGCACTAAGACAGCTCACCGTTGTTTCTGGGGAGAAGTGTGGCAGGAATTGTTGTATGGAAGGAGACATTTTCTATCTTTCTGTTCTTGTACTTTTTCAATTTCTTATCTGTGCATGTATCACTTAGCAGAAAATAGGTTAAAGATTTTAAGTGTCTCGGGCCTCCCTGGTGGCGCAGTGGGTTAAGCAATGCACTATGAAGCAAATCGCAGCCACTGCAGCACGAGCTCGATCCCTGCTGCCGGCCAAGGAGAGGACCCACATGACGTAGCAGACCTCTCCTGCTGTGCCCGCTGCTCCCCTCAGCAGTGTACTTCAGTCAGTCTGTCTGTTGTGCTCCCCGCTCTGTCTCTGGTGGATTCGCTCACCATCCTGGACTCTGGCCTGTACCCCAGCTCTTGAATGCATAAATAAATAAATCTTAAAAAAAAAAAAAAGATTTCAAGTGTCTCCTAACCTGACAACTTCTTTCCCATCTTTTTCTTCTTTGGTTGTGCAGACTGAACGCCAGGTGTCTCGCTGGTTTGTTCAGTGCCTTCGGGAACAGTCCATGCTGCTAGAAATTATTTTCCTTTACTATGCCTACTTTGAGATGGCACCAAGTGATCTGTTGGTACTAACCAAGATGTTTAAAGAACAAGGATTTGGTAGTAGGCAGACCAACAGGCACCTGGTGGACGAGACCATGGATCCTTTCGTGGAGCGAATTGGGTAAGTCTGAAAGAACTGAGGTGATAGGACTTGCCCGCGCTTTAGAGCGCAGTGGCCCTGGGGCTGGATGGGGGAGTGCTAGTTCTGCTTTACGCTGAGTGGGTAAGGAACTAGCCGGGTCTGCTGCTACGTCCTAGGTCACACAGGGAGCCAAGACTGAGACTGAGAGGAGACATTCTCTCAAAAATAATTGTGTTCTACTCACTGTCTTCATGTAAGACTTTCATTCCCGCATTAGATTAAAAACAAATGTTGAGCAGCTACAATAGGACAGGCTAACATGTGCTAAACAAGGTAGGTGCATCCCCTGCCCTCTTGGAGGTCGTAGCGTAAGGACGGAGTTTCACGGCAGTGAATGCAGTGACCCTCCGTCTGCAGGTGCAGCAGCCTCAACCACAGATGCTTACAGCAGTTCCTCACGTTGCATCATTTCATGCAGCATTGATTCATTGTGACACTGACAGGGGAGGAACTTGGTTCCTGGCTGGGGCTCTCTGTGTGTTTTGCATATTCTCCTCATTTCTGCATGGGCTTTCTCTGGGTATCCAGTCTCCAGGATATCCGAAAGGCGTGTCTGCGGACTGTCTCATGGGCCCAAAGTGAATGGGTGTGAGTGGTTAGCGATGCACTCGGGTAGAAGGGCGTCCTGTCGAGGGCTGATTCCTGCCTTGCTCCGGGCTGCCAGGACGGGCCATGTCCATCTGCCTGAACTGGGATAAATGGGTTGGACAATAAATGAATACAAAGGATTATTTAATATTAGATGTGTTTGGAGCTTTATTTAGAAGTTTGGTGGTTAATGACCAGGAATATGCCGTGGAAGCTTAAACTCTGGTTTATGTCAGCGAGCCTCTGGTAAACCTGCATCAAGTCAGAGTTGCCGAGACCTAATAGGGAATTCAACGGTACTTGCCGTGCTGTGTCACTAGGCCTGGGATGGCAGCGCCTGCGCTGAACCTGTGCGGCCGCTCCTTGTCGTCATCCCCTGAACGGCACCGCGTAACCGCGCCTCACAGCACTTTTATCGTAGTAGCAGTGACAGGTATCCAGAGGTGAATTCAGGAATGTGAGAGGGTGCAGATGTGTAGAGGTGTGCAGGCTGCTTGCAAATACCAGCTGCTCTAAGGTCTAAGGGACGTGCGTGCCCTTGGACTTTGTATGTGCTGGGGCCTGGAACCGCTTTCCTGTAGATGCCGAGACGGCTGGCTTCCGCATTTTAGGCTTTCTCCATCTGTGGACAGAGGCGCTTGTACGGTGAGACGGGGCCTCTGGGGCAGATGGGTTGCTGGCTGCAGAACCTCCCGCACTAGAGCTGCGCTCTGACACACAAGGCTCACGTGACGGTGGGGCATTCAGCAGTGACTGTTCAAGGTGAGCTGTGCTTGGAAGTCTAAATGCATACTGGATTTAGAAGAGTTAGTGTGGAAAAAAGGTAAAGTAGTTCATTAATAATTATTTTGGTAATGAAACATCTTGCTTTTCAGCTTACACGGCAGTGAAGTTCAGAGTGGCGTGTAGTCACGACCCTGTTTTCGTTCCAGCTACTTCAGCGCCCTCATCCTGGTGGAAGGCATGGACATCGAGTCCTTGCACAAGTGCGCCTTGGATGACCGAAGAGAACTGCATCAGTTTGCCCAGGATGGCCTTATCTGTCAGGTGGTTTTGGAATAGTCTTCTCTTTTTTCAGCTGGTTTATAGTTAGTAATATGTTTTTATCTACTAAGTTCTACTGCCACTTTAAATTTGCAGTGCTACAGAATTTGAGGGTCTACATTGTTGAGAAGTTAATTAGATCTGGAAGAAATCTCAGTTTTGGCAGTTGTTCACACAGAGGTGGTAGATGAGTCTGTGAGGAAGAGGGAGTTCCCTGTGGACAGTCTGAGGATGAAAGCCTGGGCCAGAGCCTTGGGGCTCGTCTGCACTTCAGGAGCCTCTGTCAGAAGAGGACAAGGGAAGAATGGTGATGTGGCAGGGTTAGAAAAACTGAACCAAGGCTGCGGGGCGCTGCCCCACCAGCTCTCCCGCAGTGCACGTTCGTGGTGAGCCGCCGTGGCGGCGCGCCTCCTCCCAGCTGTTTGCGGCCGCGTCCCGGAGAAGGCAGCAGTACGCTGTGAGCAGTGCAGAGAAACGATTTGTTATGAAGTTTCCTGCCTTCATAGAACTGTTCCAGGATTTATGTGCCAGGATGGGAGAGAAACTGGATGAGAATTTCATCCTGAAGTCACATGTCCTGGTATCTCGTCCGTGGCAGATGCTAGACCCATCACAGCTTCACATCTGCCCGCAAGCCCGGTGGCTGTGTGGGAAGCGTGTGCTCTTCGGCAAGGTGCAGGAGGGCGTGGGCACTGGGGACGCCAGCAGGAAGCCACCATTGCTGACTGTGGACACATGTAATACGTGACTCGTGTTTCATCTTGACCACCTGACTGTGCCTTCTGTGGCTCAGGGAGCGCCCCTCCACCCCTCTTCTCAGAATACCCTGTATCCTCGTGTTCTCCCTACAGTTCTTTGGGTTCCATGTTTTCCTTATCCGCTTCCAGGTCTTGCTGGATTGCAGTTACGTTTATGATTACAAAATAAACAACAAAAACAAAAATAAAATCAGAGGCCAAGAAAGATGAGACAAGATGTTTAGTCTCCACAGTATTTGAATATCTATTTTATAACCTGACATTAAGACTACTTAAAATCAGAAGGAAGAAGTTATGGATAAAGGGAAGAGTAATTGAGGGGTTTATTAGTGAGGTGGCTGGGGTTGGGGAAGAGTAAAACATCGGAGTGGTAGAGGTCACCAAGGAGGGACAGAAGTCTCGCTGAGCTGATGAAGACTCCTGTGTCGGGCTTGGGACCCTCTGTTTAACGGCCCCGGGCTTGTCTTCTGTTTTCATAGGATATGGACCGTTGGATGTTGACCTTTGGGGACATTCCACACCATGCCCCGGTGCTTTTGGCTTGGGCTCTTCTTCGTCACACCCTGAGTCCAGAAGAGACAAGCAGTGTTGTCCGGAAAATCGGTGGCACGGCCATCCAGTTGAATGTGTTTCAGTACTTGACCCGCCTGCTCCGCTCACTGGCCAGCGGGGGAAACGATGTGAGACTGGGGCTTTCGTGTGGCGCATGGGGACAGGCGCGAGCAGACAGAAGCTCCTTGATGACTCATGACCCTAGTTAATAAGAGCTGTAGCAGTAACGTCCAGTGATGCCAATGTGCTGACTAACCCTGGGAGCGCAGGCTATGGCCAGACGCTCGACGCTTGTTGTGTCTGCTCTCATTCCATTTCTACAGCTCTTCTTTGTTCTAAGGATCGTTTTGTTTTACACATTAGGAACTTGGGACTCTGGGAGACAGTCATGTGCCCATAAGAATCCCCGTCACCACTTAGTGGTGTCTGCCTTTATGCCAGTAGAGCGTGCTGTGCCAGTGTACCCCCTCGGAGATAGCGTGGGCCTTACGGCTGGAGAAGTCTTTTGGAGGGGCGTCCTCATTCGGTTCTGGAACATTAGGAGTTAGGAGCACTCTGAGTCTCGTGTTGGGTGTTCATGTCAGGGGCGCCATTTAGTACCTTGTCCTGATGCTCAGGACACTTAGGTCAAACAGCCCTACTGTCGGGCCGCGTTGGTTTATCTTGGTGACAGTTCTGGCAGCTGCATCTTCATACCAGCAGAGACTCTTGATACTTGCTCTAGACGAGTGTGGTGTGCTTTCCCACAGAAACTTAGATAATTACGATAGTGGTTCCCTTGTGATTTTATTTTCACTTGGTTGTAATATTTGTGGTTTCTACTTTCTCTTTTCCCCTTCGTCTTCCCGACTGTGGTACTAAATTAGAAGCTCTGAGCTCCCGCTCCACTGTTTACTGAGACTCATTAGTGTGGAGCGTGGTGCTGGGCGCGGGGAGCGTGTGTTGAGAATGCCCTGGCTCTTTTCCCGCAGTGCACCACCAGCACCGCGTGCATGTGCGTCTACGGACTCCTTTCTTTCGTCCTGACCTCGCTGGAGCTGCATACCCTGGGCGATCAGCAGGTCAGTGTGTTTTCGGGAGGCTGTCTGCGTACGTGTCCACCTTTGCAACCATCCCCACACCTTCTGGGGCTGCTGCAACACACAGGCCTCGTGGTAGCTTGTTTGCTTCTGTTAGAACGGTTTTCTGTCTATCTTCTCACTAGGTTGGCTGAGGTAACACTGGTTTACGATGTTGATTGTCTTAGGGGTATCAGTTCTTCACTCTCTGCTGATGCTTGTTGCCAACCTTGATCCGCACTACCAAAGCCCCAGCGAGCCTTCATCCCAGTCCACTGGGCCCCTCCCACCATACTCCCCGTTTCCCATTGCCTCACAGCTGGCAGCCTCAGTTCTGTAGGCTGATTTCAAGGCCTTGTTAGGTTTTGTTTGTTCCTTCGCTTTATTTCCTTACATTCCTTGTGATGTTACGCAGTGTTTGTGTTTAATCCACTGCACTTACTGGTTTCATGCTCCAGTTGTCCCATCTGTGGCCAGTAAGAACTTTTTCAGATTGACTTTGGAACCCGTGTGACACTGCCTTCAATAGCTTTATTGCTTTCCGGTGCCACAGACTCTTACAGGACTAGCTCAGGGAGCTCTTGCCCCAACCTAGAATTCGCTTTTCTCCAAGGAAGCGCCTTCCCCACGCAGTACTTCGTTTAATCCTTACAATGGTACCATGAAGCAAATAATACTCGCACTATGAAGCAGATAAAAGAATTTGATGTTCAAAAAAAAAATTAAAAAAAAAAAAAGAATTTGACGTTCAGAGAGGTTAATTTGCCTCGCATCATTATAACAGATAAAACATATACCACAGTTAAGACATGATCTTGTTTTTAAAATTCGGTTCTTTGGAACCTCCCTCGTGGCCTAAGGGGTTAAGTAGCAGCGCTATGAAGCTATCCAAGGCCACTGCAACATGAATTCAATCCCCGGCCAGGGAGCGGGCCCACATGGCATAGCAGACCTCTTCTGTCTCGCCTGCTGCTCCCCTCAGCAGTGGATTTCAGCAGATCCGCCTATTCTGATCCCCACTCTGTCTCTGGTGGATCCTCTTACCCCACCCCCCGCACCTCTGGCCTGTACCCCAGTTCTTGTGTGCATAAGTAAATCTTTTTAAAAAAATTCAGTTCTATGTGAATACCGTTATTTTAATAGAATATAGTAAAAAAAGAGGTTGGTTTAACTAGAGAAATAAACCATCATCTCCCCCGCCCCCAACAGGACGTAATCGACACAGCATGTGAGGTTCTGGCAGACCCTTCTCTTCCGGAACTATTCTGGGGAACAGTAAGTATGTCAAGGGGAATCAAACTTGACATTCTCTGCAGCAAAGGAGTGTGTCAAGCAAATCTTATACTTACAGCACGCATGTATTACATGCTCATACCAGTAGTCTTACGCTAATCATTCTTGTGTATTTTCTCGGTCTTCACAAACATTTACAAATTAGATAATGTCACCAGCACCACTGTGGTGATGCTCAGAGGTGCAGTGACTTGCCGAAGTCACACGGCCTGGGCGAGGTTCCAGTCTGTGTGCCTCGCGCCTGCTGTGTCATCAGCCAGGGTGTTCTCTCTGCCGCGTCAGAGTCTCAGCAGTGCTGTAACTGGAGTGTGCTGGGTCTTACCAGTTGCCAGAGGATAAATGGGTAGATAAAAATTTGGCTTTGGGGAGAACAGCTTCTCACTTAATCTAGCATTGGCAGCAGCCTCAAACCTCAACATCCAGCTGATGAAAAGTCCGTTCTCCCTTGTGCCGTGGCCTGCCTGCCCTGCTTGAGTATCTGACCGTCTTGCATGAGATGCCGTCCAGTCTCACGGCGTCACTGTTCCCAGGGGAAGCTGATAGTGAGGGACTTCAGATTGAGCGCCTGCTGCTTGTATGTGGTAGCAAATGACTGACACGCCGATTGGTTTTCACTTCAGCACAAACCTGTCCTGCGCAGGTGAACAGTGCTGGTTCCTGGAGAACAGAAGGCCAGGCCAGGGCCGCTGGGGGCAGTAGCAGTGTCTTTAGATCCTGACTAAACCAGTTCTTGATAAGCTTTTTAGTGGGAATAGAAAGGTCTTAAATTATTAGGGTGGAATGAAGCCTGTTATTAATGTTAGATTTTCTTATGATTGCTGGGCAGCTTAGAGATGTGTTGATTCGATAATGCGAAGGTCAGTGACCTCTCTCCTTGCACATAGGAGCCAACCTCCGGTCTGGGGATCATTTTGGACAGTGTATGTGGAATGTTTCCCCACCTCCTCGCCCCGCTCCTGCAGTTGCTGCGAGCCCTCGTGTCAGGGAAGTCTACTGCCAAGAAGGTAGGTGGTTTCTGGCTGCTGAAGAAGACCGGGCGATGTGCGTTGGGAATCCTTAGCTTTCTACATTGAAAGTCTTCTGCCGTGGTAGGGACCAGTCTTCAGCCGAATAAAAGAGGCCAAAGATAGGGCCTTCAAGGTTATAAAATAAAATCTGTTAATAAGTGCCTAGTGTAGTTAGTGTGGGAATAAGATAAAACAGAAAGTTTCTTAGTACCTGGTGTAGAGAAGAGTAGATGGAAGAAGAAGGTCATGCAGCCAGGGGCCTGGGGCATCTCTCCTTCAGGAGTAAGACCACCCTCCTTGGGGTAGCCGCTGTCTGGGGGCTGTGGTGGGGCAGTGGGTTGGGGTGGGGGCTAGCGAATGGTGAGGATTTGGGGAGGGCAAAGGCAGTTCCAAGGTGAGCCCTGGTGGGGCCAGGAGAGCTTTGAGCGTCTGCACGCACAAGTCGAGCTGAAGGGGCAGGCGGGCAGGGTGGCTCCCGAGCACGGCCGCGGTGGACGCGTGTGGGTTTTTTCTGCGTGTTGGCAGGTGTATAGTTTCCTGGACAAGATGTCTTTCTACAATGAGCTTTACAAGCACAAGCCCCATGATGTGCTCTCCCACGAGGATGGGACTCTCTGGCGGAGACAAGCACCCAAACTCCTCTACCCTCTCGGTGAGAGCAAGTTCTTGGTGAGACCAAGGGCGCTGCAGAGCTCTTGCTCACAACCGCGGGCTCTGCGGGGACCGCCTCGTGCTGCCCCACGTCCTGCATGGCCCTGCGCTGTTTCGTGTTAATGAGTAAGGGAAGCAATGCAGAGATGAGCTCTCAAAAGGCCGTCTCTTCACGTGTGTCCGTGAGACCGTCAGCGTCAGGAGCTGGGCAGAGGTCCTTCCGCAGAGCTCTGTGCGCATCTGCTCACCCTACTGGGTGACTTCATGACGTGACTCGGACCCAGTCTTTGGGGACTACATAAGAAGTGGTGGCCCGTGACTTGTTGTCTTTCCTCTTGCAAAGGACGTTCTGGCTATGGAAGGTTTTTGCCATTACAAGTAGCGCTGCGCTGTGTGGTATTAAAAAGATAGCCTTTTATGCTGGTGGGTCACTCCTGGTGCGTGGAGCCCCCGAAGTGGGATTGTTGGGTCAAAGGGTATCCGCAATAAAAATTTTGAATCCATGTCCACTGACAGATGACATGAATAAGCAGAATGTGGTGCACACCCCTAAAAGAAAGGGAGTTGTGACACAGCAGGGCTGAGCCTGGGAGACGTGACGCTCAGCGAAATGAGACAGGGAAGGACGGAGCGCACGATTCTGTTCCCACGGGGTGTGTGCGACAGTGAGTGCACTCCAGGCCTGAGACTGTACACTTCAGACGGGTTAGAGTGTGACGTGGATGGTACGTGTATTTTACCACAGTTTTGGAAAAATAAGTAATTAAAAGGTTTGGCTAGATAGTGCCAAGTTAAGTTGTAGGGGAAAATAGCAGTTTGCTTTCCTTTGGGAGTGTTTGCGTGACCAGTTATACCTGTGAGCTTGTGTGTGTTCTTGGCCCTCAGCCTGTAGGACGCAGGAGGGCCTTTGCTCCTCTCACGCTGCGTCCTCCCCGCCCCGGCCAGCGGCCGGCCTGTGCTCCCACAGGAGGTCTTCCTGCAGTCGTCCTTTGGATGGAAGACCCCTTGCATCCGGCTGGTTTTCAGACATGGAAAGACTGTCTACCCTAAATGACCAGAGTTTTGGGCCTTGTTTTTTTGCCCTTTTTTGGGGAAAAACCCGTGGCAGTGTTAGAGACAGGAATGTGTACATCTGTGTAACTGAGTGTTGCTGTCTGGAATAAGAGTCACCTCGTCCCATCATCTCTGCAGACACTGGATTCATTTCTCTTCCTCCCTAGGGGGTCAGACCAACCTTCGCATACCTCAGGGCACCGTGGGCCAAGTCGTGCTGGATGACCGGGGGTACCTCGTCCGCTGGGAGTACTCCTACAGCAGCTGGACCCTCTTCACCTGCGAGATTGAGATGCTGCTGCATGTCGTTTCTACCGCAGGTGAGCTCGACTTGGGAGGCGTCGCTAAGGGAGAGAAGGTGGACATGCTGGCAGGATTTGGGGAGACACAAAGTTTCATAGTCCTGTTTACATCCATCCAGACTGGCCTTCGTGCGGTTAGTCTTCTGGCTCGTGGACTCGTGTGAACTCACAGGTGTTCTTTCCCATGAGGTCACAGCTCTCTGTCCCCGCAGATGTGATTCAGCACTGCCAGCGGGTCAAGCCCATCATCGATCTGGTCCACAAGGTCATCAGCACAGACCTGTCCATAGCAGACTGCCTGCTGCCCATCACGTCCCGCATCTACATGCTGCTGCAGCGGTGAGTGTGGCACGGCCACCAGATCGGGGCACGCACTGGCCTCTGGAGCGAGCGCTCCCCAGCCGACCGCGTTCCTGTACCCCTGCTGCAAGGGCAGTTTGGGGAGAGAGAACGAAGGGCACTTGCGGCGGGACACGGCTGTTACCCCCTTGCTGAGTTTAGTGTTGAGTTTGTCCAATCAGGTTAACGACGGTGATCTCCCCCCCTGTGGATGTCATTGCTTCTTGTGTCAATTGCTTGACAGTCCTGGCTGCCCGGAACCCAGCAAAGGTGGGCACTGTCTTCCTACCAGGCAGGAGTGTTGCCCTTGGTGTGTCCTTGGCTCGTGGCCACTCACTCTTCTCTTTGCAGGTCTGGACTGATCTTCGTCACACTGGCTTTTTACCATTTGTGGTCCACCAGGTCTCCAACGTGAGCCAGATGCTCAGGTGAGCCAGGGTGGATGGAGACTGCTCCCAGGAGAGCCACAGACCTTTCAGCTCTAAGTCAGCTTTACTTGTTGGTTTTTTTTTAAGATTTATTTATGCACACAAAAGCTGGGGTGCAGGCCAGAGTCGCGGGAGGTGAGAGGACTCACCAAAGACAGAGTGGGGAGCAGAGCAGGCAAATCGACTGAAACACACGGCTGAGGGGAGCAGCGGGCGAGGCAGGAGAGGTCTGCTGCGCCATGTGGGTCCCCTCCCTGGCCGGGAATTGAACTCGTGCTACAGTGGCTGCTGATAACTTTATAGCACTGAGACTTAACTCCTTGAGCCACCAGGGAGGCCCAGATCTGTTTGTTTTAAAGATGCGTCCTGTGCCCATTTTGCTGTGCTCCTTGCTTATTCAGCTCTGTGAATGCAGTAGGAAGAGGGCGAGGGAGTGGCACCTGGGCCTTGGGGCTCTGAGGCTGCTCTCTGCTTAGGCCCCAACTCATGGTCCATGGTCTTTCAAGCTGGAGGTGGGGGAAGGCATTTGTCATTGGCCATCGGCACATTAGGTAGTGTAGCGCACCCACAGTACCCGTTGGGGTCCAAGGCCTGGCTTCCTGCCTTAAGTCCTCGGCACTGTGTACTGCTTGTTTCCTGGGTCTCGGCGCACGCAGGGGCCAGGCCTCACTGGGCAGCCCCAGCGTGCCCTGGAGCTTTCCCTCCTTGCTTAGTCTTGCTTACGACACAGGGTGTGTTTCTGATGTTTGTTGGACATTTCATTTTTTTTTTTTTAACTTTAAACCCCTTAAAGTGGCACATCAGTAAAGTGTTCTTGTTTTCCCTGGGTATACAATGGTCTAGATTTGGTTAGTTCCTTTGCAGAGTTCAAACCGCCCGGACAACGCGAGAATGCTCTGTGACTATAGTTTAAGCTTTGAACCGCCCCTTCGTTGTCTCCTGTGTCTGCAGTGCGGAGGGCATGAATGCCGGAGGATACGGAAGCCTCCTGATGAACAGCGAACAGCCCCAGGGCGAGTACGGGGTCACTGTGGCCTTTCTGCGCTTGATCACCACTCTCGTCAAGGTGCGTCCCACCAGACGCGTCGTCTGGACCAGTTGCCTGCCCTGTTCCCGACATCTTGCCTGCAGCAGAACATGGTTCTGGAGCGCCGTGCAGGGCTGTTTGCCGCCGTGGGCCGGGTCGGAATGCGTTCATCCGCGTTAGCGTTAGCACGCAGCCAGTGTGGTGAGCACAGGGCCCGCCAGGCCAGGTTGACTGTGGCAAGAGAGGCACACACGTTCCGTCACGGCATGCGCACGTCACTGCGTGTGCTCTGGTGGGCTTCCCCGTAAACTTGCCGCTCGCTGTGCAGCGCGCATGCCGAACTTTTCTAGTAAGTTCATCTTATAATCTGCCAGTGAAACACAGATCAGTTTGAAAATGACTGGTGTGGCCTGGATTTCGGAGGCATTTCAGGCTGACTGCTCGCTAATGCAAGTGTGGGACTTCTTGGAACCTCTGAGAGAGGGACGGTGAACGGTCTCTACTGCATGGAGTTGCGTAGAGGGACCATGTGAGAAGAACTCAGCCTTCTTCCTTCCTGTGGGAATCAGCACTTGCTTATCAAGATAGAAACCTCCCCTAGAGAGGTGCACAGATACAAAGTTTGTAAGTTTTAAAACTTCTGGAAACTGATGTTGACAAGGAGTGTCTAACTCAGGTATTCCCGGTATTTTCTGGTATTCCCGTGATGGGGTAATGGCCTGGGGGTGCCTGGGCATCGGGACAGTGAAACGTGGAACGTCCAACACCACGATCCTGTGTCCCTTGTGTTCCGATACCTCCCTTTCACCGAGTTAGCCTTCGTCCTCCTTCCTGTAGGTGCGTTTGTGACGTTGTCACATTCTCTCTTTAGTCCTTTATTCTAGCGACACCCTCAGCCTGGAGCCTGTTGTGTTTCAGTGTTCTGATACTTCTTGTTCTCACGGATGGCTAAGGATTGCCTAGATTTCCCTTTTTTTTTTTTTTAGGATGTATTTATGATACAAGAACTGGGGTCCAGGCCAGAGGTGTGGGTGTGAGAGGAGTCACCAGAGACAGTGGGGAGCAGAACAGGCAGATCGACCAAAATGCACTGCTGAGAGGAGCAGCGGGGAGACAGGAGAGGTCTGCTGCGCCCTGTGGGTCAGCTCCCTGGTGGGGGATCAAACTCTTGCTGCAGTGGCTACAGATGCTTCATAGTGCTGAGATTTAACTCCTATGCCACCAGGGAGGCCCTAGATTTCCTTTGACTGCGGTTTTGCAGTTAAATGACGTTTATCTCTACCAATTAAATGGCATTTCCTTCAAAGGCATAAGAGGCCCTCACTGCATGGTCTTTTGTAGGGGCAGCTTGGTAGTACCCAGAGCCAAGGCCTGGTGCCCTGCGTCATGTTTGTGCTGAAGGAGATGCTTCCCAGCTACCACAAGTGGCGCTACAACTCCCACGGTGTGAGGGAGCAGACTGGTAAGGAGAGGAAGGGGCAGGGAAGAGCCGAGGAATCCTGGCTCCCGGAG
Source organism: Galemys pyrenaicus (assembly GCA_019455555.1). Classification (NCBI taxonomy): domain Eukaryota; kingdom Metazoa; phylum Chordata; class Mammalia; order Eulipotyphla; family Talpidae; genus Galemys; species Galemys pyrenaicus. Next base: position 440,943 of record JAGFMF010011785.1, on the reverse strand, counting down.
GGCTTTTTCTCCCTGTCCTGAGATGGGGGTCATCACACGAGGTCATATTCCTGTGTCTTTTCTGGATGCAGGTTGCCTGATCCTGGAGCTGATTCATGCGATACTGAACTTGTGCCACGAGACAGACCTGCACAGCAGGTACGAGGGCTGCTGGCGCGCGGTCCCCGGCGCGCTGCCTGCCACGCCCTGCGCAGGCACGGCTCCTGCTTTGCAGAGCTACCATGTTCTTCCAGGGAGCTCACCTGGGTGGAGCCCGGGGCTCGGTCCCCTTGAGCTCTGATTGCTTTCCACCGGGCTGCTTGTGCTTCCCTTCCGCGTGGAGAGAAGAGCAAGTGAAATGGGCTCAGGATTGTTTCCAGTTAGGGTAGATTGCTGACTCCCTAACTCAGAGCTGTGTCTGGCTTCTAGTCACACTCCCAGCCTGCAGTCTCTCTGCATCTGCAGCCTGGCCTACACGGAAGCAGGACAGACGGTCATCAACATCATGGGCATCGGCGTGGACACCATCGACATGGTGATGGCCGCTCAGCCCCGGAGGTAGGCTCCCCTGGGCCCTTCCTCATTCGTCTGCGTTGTGCGGACTCTTAAGTTAGTGTGCAGGAGCTTTTTAAGTCAAGTCAGTTCTTCTAGAACAGAGACTGTTAGACCCCAGGGGCGCACTGTAGCCTGGCACTTAGCAGAGGGAGTGATTCCTCCTCCTCTCTCCTCCCTTGCCCTGGGGCCTCTGACAGAAGCTGTTGAACTCTGGGCTTATGGTTGGAATCTGATTTATGAGAGTGCATATGTGACGAGGGAAGTCATTGGTCTGAATCAGTTTTGGTTTCCATTTGGCATCCTAGTGATGGGGCAGAGGGCCACGGGCAGGGCCAGCTGCTGGTCAAGACCGTGAAACTGGCATTCTCTGTGACCAACAATGTTATTCGGCTGAAACCTCCTTCCAATGTGGTGTCCCCCCTGGAGCAGGCTCTCACACAACATGGTATGTATGTATCTTTCGGTCAGCAGCCCTTCTGTCCATAGTGCTGGCTTCTGGCCGTGTCTTTATTTTTTAAAGATTTATTTATTTATGCATACAGGAACTGGGGTACAGACCAGAGGTGTGTGGGGTGAGAGGACTCACCAGAGACAGAGTGGGGAGCAGAATAGGCAGATCCACTCTGAGGGGAGCAGCCGGGAGAAGGGAGAGGTCTCACCTCTTCTACGTAGGTCAGCTCCCTGGCTGGGGATCGAACTTGTGCTGCAGTGGCTGTGGATGCTTCGTAGTGCTGCGTCTTAACCCCTTGCACCGCCAGGAAGGCCCCAGCTGTGTCTTTAGAGGCCAGTAGTACTTTCTGCTGAACTTCTTGCATGAGACACTTTGGGAATGACCACCAGCTCCATCCTGCACTTGGAAGTGAGAGGACTGGATCATACTTCTTTTCTACTTCCTAGTGATGCAGAACGATAGCTGAGAACACATGTTCCAAGCCAGACTACCTTGGTTCAGGCGTTGGCTCAAGCCAGCCACAGCCCCTCTGGCACGTATCTTTCTCTGCCCTTAACAAAGCGGGGTGAGACGTTTACCGCCAAGTGCTGTCTCTCCCCTTGGCTGCTGAACACAAGGATTGGTGCAGCGCCCAGCACTTGAGGGTCAGTTCCTTCACACGTGTGAGACTTTTTGGACAGCAGCTTCTCGTCAGCGCGTGAGTCAAGACACTTGGTGTCTAAACTGGTCTCTGCGTCTCCAGGTGCCCACGGGAACAACCTGATCGCTGTGCTTGCCAAATACATCTACCACAAGCACGACCCTGCGTTACCACGTCTTGCCATCCAACTGCTGAAGCGCCTGGCCACGGTAGGGCTACACCTCACCAGCAGAGCCCGGGATCTGCTGTGCCTGGTCCACTTGGCTTCTCTCATGAGACGCTGCTCACTGGGACTCTTGCGTTTTGAAGACACGCGCACACTCAGATTGTGTTCGTTAGGGTTTTCTCTCACCTGGTACAGAAGATGTATCAAGTATTCATTTGCTTTACTCGTTGTAAAGTATTTGAGCGTGAGACATAAAAGTGCGCAGAAAGTTTGGGCATACTGTGGTCGCTACAGCAGGTCCTGCCAGCAGGCTGATATGCGTTGTTCTAGATTTCTGTGTGTGTGTGTGTGTGTGTGTGTGTGACAGCGTGTTGGGTGTGAGTTAGCTTGTCACAAATGCAGAACCCCACTGCACGTGCTGTCTGTGCCAGCTCTCTGACCCCCTCACTATCTCCATATGGGCACACGGAAGCCGTTTTGTTCTCCCCATGCCAGTGAATGCCCGCATCCTAATGTATCTCAATGGTTTTCTCTTGTACGCAGTGCTGCAGTGAACATTTTTATTCATAGGAATATTTTATTTACAGATACCAGTGAATATTTTAATTGTTACTAGACGTTTCCAAATTACCCTCCAGAAAGGATTGTAGCAATTTATATTCCTAACACCAAATCTCATATCCTTACTATCAAAATGACTTCATTTTTTTTTTTTTAAGGTTTATTTACTCATGCATACAAGAGCTGGGGTGTAGGCCAGAAGTACAGGAGGGTGAGAGGAGTCACCAGAGACAGAGTGGGGAGCAGAACAGGCAGATCTGTTGAAATACACTGCTGAGCGGAGCAGCGGGGAGACAGGAGAGGTCTGCTGCGCCCTGTGGGTCAGTTCCCTGGCTGGGGACCAAACTCGTGCTGCAGTGGCTGCAGATGCTTCGTGGTGCTGAAACTTAACCTTTTGCACCACTAGGGAGGTCCTTTATCAGTTTTTACATCTTTGCCAGCCCAATAGGCAAATTAATATAACTTCATTTTTCACTTTGCATTTATTTACCCATAAAGGAGGTCTGGGCATCTTCTGATGCCAGTTATTGTTTCTCCTGTGAATTGTGGTGTCTTGGGCTGTAGTTTTTGGGGTGTTGTCCCTTCCGACCCGCGGTTGTAGGTCTGGGTGTTTCCCTTCCCGTCTGTTTTCTGAGAGTTCTCCAGCATCCTCCTGCAGGAGCCCTGGAGGTCTGCCTGGAAGCAGAGCTCTAAGCCCACATGTCCGGTCTCACCAGGTGGCCCCGATGTCCGTGTATGCGTGCCTGGGCAACGATGCAGCTGCCATCCGCGATGCCTTCCTGACCCGACTGCAGAGCAAGATCGAGGACATGCGCATCAAAGTCATGATTCTGGAGTTCCTCACCGTTGCGGTGGAGACTCAGCCAGGCCTCATCGAACTGTTTCTGAACCTGGAGGTGAAGGACGGCAGCGACGGCTCCAAGGTGAGTCTGCCCCTGGGTCCCCACTGGGAACTGGCTCCCGGCAGGGGTGCTGGGCTCTGCAGGTGAGGGGGCTGGCCGCGCTGTGGGGCTCCCCTCCGCCTGGCTCTCTTACAGGAGTTCAGCCTTGGTGTGTGGAGCTGTCTCCACGTTGTGCTGGAACTGATCGACTCCCAGCAGCAGGACCGCTACTGGTGCCCGCCGCTGCTGCATCGCGCGGCCATCGCCTTCCTGCATGCCCTGTGGCAGGACCGTCGGGACAGTGCCATGCTGGTCCTCCGAACCAAGTGAGCCTGCCACGGGAGTCCTCACCCTCCGACTGACCAAGCCTCTTCCAGTATCAGTGTCTCGCAACAGCCCCGGGGCGTGCACCCGGGAAGTGCCGGTGCCGGCCTGTGTGCTGGAGTCCACTCTGGAGTGCTGCCACTGGCAGTGTCACGTCCCCTCCGAGGAGGTGTGCTTAGCCTAGAGGTCCCGCCACCTCCTGCGGACCCCTGCGGACCACTGTTCTGAGAAACAGTAGGTCAAGATGAGAGTAGCTTGCTCAAGCCGCTGGGTTGAAGGAGACGCCTATTCTTTTGGACACCATTTGCACAAACGCCACGTGGACATCTGCCTCCTTTATTTCCCCTCTCTCCTTTGTGGGGCTTTTGGAAATACACAGTGGGATGAATCAGAGGGTTCTATTGGTCAGCTTTATGATACACGGGTTTTACGGAAGAGAGTCTGCAAGCTCCATGTTCTGGTCATTATTAAACTGGCAGCAGCCAAGTGTGGCGAGAACCAAGCAGGTGGAGCACGAGTAAAGTGTGTGCGAGAGAAAGTGATTTCCAACATGAATTTTCTTTTCAGACCCAAGTTTTGGGAGAATTTAACCAGTCCTCTGTTTGGAACCCTTTCTCCTCCCTCAGAAACATCTGAGGTAAGCTTGGGGGGCTGGGGGGTGCTCGCCATCAGCAGGTAGGGGTGTGACTTGACGTCCTAGGAGGAAAGGCAGGACTGACTGAGGTGTGGAGACGATACCTGCCCTGATTCATTAACTGGGGTGACGTCTTCATTAGCAGCTTCTCTCTCAGACAAGAGCTTATTTCCTCTCCCTCTGACGTCTTGCTTTGGGAAGGAAAGTGGCACGCCCGTCCTGTTGGCGGCTCTGTCTTCTGCGCTCACTTGGAGACGCTGGACCTGACGCTTCTGCTCTTGCATGTCAGATGCGCTTTCACGTCCAGTGGGGAATGTGCTTTCTTGTTTATCAAGTATGGGGTCCCTGTCCTTGTCCTGTGCCCGTGTGGGGAGTGTGGGGAGAGGCTCTCCTCGTAACTGGTGTCCACTCTGCTTCCCCGTCACAGCCCAGCATCCTGGAAACCTGCGCCCTAATCATGAAGATAATTTGCTTGGAGATATACTACGTAGTTAAGTGAGTCCTTTCCCCTTCTGAGATCTAAACCACGGGTGGGGGCAGGGGAGGACCGTGGTGGCCTACCGCCGGGTGCATGCTGTGTGGGCCGGGCAGAGACGAGAGCTGGTGTGTGGCCCTTTATGGAGGGAGGGCCACTGAGTTGTGTCCCTGGCCTCCGATGGTGACATCTGTGATTGTCACAAAGAGGTCTGGTGATTCAAACTCCATGTGCTCAGGATTTTATGAGGAGGATCCTGGAAAAGGCCTTACCTAGCCCATTATGTTGAGAGCAAGAAGTAGGAGCCCCACACGTTGGAGGTGATCCTGGAGCCGTCTGCCTTTAAGCCTGTGCGAGATTGCTTCCTCTGCCTCAGCAAGGGTCTGTGCCCTTCACATTCCCGTCTGCTTTCAAGACCTAACTAGGTTTTCTTTTTTCTCGACCCCCCAGGGGCTCGTTGGACCAGTCACTGAAAGACACACTCAAGAAGTTCTCCAGCGAGAAGCGCTTTGCCTACTGGTCAGGGTACGTCAAGTCCCTGGCGGGTCACACGGCCGACACGGAGGGCAGCAGCTGCACCCCCCTGGTTGAGTACCAGATGCTGGTCTCTGCCTGGAGGATGCTCCTCATCATCGCCACCAGCCACGTAAGAGCCTCCTTGGGGCACTTTTCTCTTTGGTATCTTAGCAACAGCGCGCCGGGACGCTGGGACAGAGGCAGCCCTTGGGCTGAAGAATGAGTCAGGGTTTTCCCCAGGTGCTAACCTGTTCAGGTTCCATGCCAGAAGATTGGGGCTAATAGTAGGGGTACTTGAGGGTGTTGGTTACAGGAAACCCATAAGAAAAGTCCAAAAAGTCATTTTAAACCTCTCCAGACGTTCCTAAGAGCCTCCTGTAGCTGTCTTGGTGCCTGTGGCTAGGTCTCAGGGCCCCTCCTTCACTCCCCTCCCACACACCTGCGTGACTGCCTCTCGTGCCGTGTGCCCTGTGACACCGGGGAAGTGTTTGTTGGCGGTCAGCAAGCAGTTGTGACAGCTGCAGCAGCCCCCTTCAAGAAAGCGCTTGTTCTCGCTGGCTCTAAAAACTGCATTTCTTGGTCTGAGAAAAAGAGCAGAGGTCTTGTCTCTGTCCTGCACGTCTCCAGAGGGTGGCAGCTGTTTTTAGTCAATGTTTGGACAGGCTTGGCCTGTGTCCGTCCTTGACTATTCTGTGTGTACGTGGTTTGGCACTGCCGTGCTGGGGTGGGCCTGTTCTTGGGGCTCCACACCGATACCTCGACTTGGGTAATGACTTCAGTGTGATAAACAGGCCTTGCCGTAAGCACCTGTCATACGTTTAAGGCTTGTCCCTGGTGTCAGAGTGCCTGTGCGCTTGGAGCTCTGCTGTGGCACGGTGGGTTTTGACCCGAGACTGGACACGCTAGTAGGCTGGGCCATGTTTGGGAACTGGCTGATTCCAATCAGAGAGTACCTAGCTGGGCATCCGTTCTTGAACTGTAGCTCTGAAAATCTCACCACCCCTTTTCCCCCAGGAAATCAGTCTGGTTAAATGCAGGGTATTGATCATTCGCTGAATGGTTATTAATGAAACGCTTAGCATGTGCTGGCACCAGGGACACAGCAGTGACGAAGGCAGACAGTTTGTGATCTTGCGAGGGAGGCAATAGCAGACGCATTCACGCAAAACTTTGAGGTTGTGCCTATTCACTACAGAGGAAACACTCGGGGCGCTGTGGTAGTGAAGGTTAATGTCCGGTAGAAGTAATCAGGGAGCCCTCCATGAGGAGGTGATGTCCAGACAGATCCGGCTGTGGGAAGTGGCTCGGTAGGGGACAGACTATGGAGGCACGTGCAGAGATCCAGAAGGGGAAGAACCTGGCGTGTTCAGGGAGGAGGGAGGAGGCCTGTATCCCGGGTAGAGTGAGCACAAGCGGGCAATGCCAAAACCCACTGGACAGCTCCCGTGGGGCCTCCTGGCAGTGCACAGGGAGGTAGGTCACTGAAGGGTCTGGGCGGAGCGAGGGTGTGGTCAGGAGGAGGTGAGCCGGGCTTGAACCTGACCGTATGTGAGTGGGCAGGGAAACACCAAGGCCGTTGAGGCCCATTTAAATTGGAAATAGTGACTTAACAATGGTTCGTTGTCCGAAAGAGGACCCCATGCTTTCTGGCTGTAAAATCAGAGTCTGTTTATTCTCCCTGTTCACCTCATTTTCCTGTCCCTTTGCAGGCCGAGATAATGCACTTGACTGACTCCGCAGTGCGTCGCCAGCTCTTTGTTGATGTGCTCGATGGAAGCAAAGCGTTAGTAAGTGTGTCTGGGAGGTTTCACATCCCGGGGTGGAGGTCTCCGAGGCCACATGGCAGCACGCGTCTCCTGCCTCGAGGCGCTCAAGGCGAAGGCTCCTTTGGCTGGGAGTTCCGAGCTGCGGTGGGGAGACAGGTTGCCGCTGCCACGCCAGCCCCTGGCCTCCCTCGGCGTCCTCCCGCTCTGGGGCCACCCCAGTGGGTGCGTGAGGCTGAAAGTGCCTGTGGACGGAGCTCAGATCTTCCCACCGAGGCCGCTCACAGGCGCTCTCCCCTCAGCTCGTGGTCCCGGGCTCGGCGAACTGCCTGCGCCTCGGCTCCATGATGTGCACGCTGCTGCTCATCCTCCTCCGGCAGTGGAAGCGGTGAGCCCCGGAGGCGGGCCTGCGGGTCCCCTTCGTGCCCTTTGCCTTCCCGAAGGGGACCAAGTGGGCGTGAGTGGGTCAGCGCCCCACCATGGGCAGCAGGGCTGACCACAGATGCAGGAGGTAGGCGGGCCTCCCGAGCGTCCTGAGATACGGAGCGAGGCCTCCGCCTCTCCACTCCTGTCGTCTAGAGAGCTAGGGCCTGTGGACGAAATCCTGGGCCCCTTGACGGAGATCCTGGAGGGGGTCCTGCAGGCCGACCAGCAGCTCATGGGGAAGACCAAGGCCAAGGTGTTCTCGGCGCTCATCACGGTGTTGCAGATGGGAGAGATGAGAGGTGAGAGCCAGGGTGTAGGAGCGGTGCCCCGCCGGTGGCCGCTCGCGAGTAGACCGCCCTCCTCTAAGGTGTGAGCTTGGCTTGGAAGTCTTTAAGGAAACTTCTCCTCCACCTGCCTCCCCTCTTCCTGTGGGAAATTCGCTCCTTGCTGGCCCCTATCAGATTCCCTCCGCATGCCAGGGGAGGACCACGGTGGGCGGTGAGCGGGGCTCCATGGGCCTGACCACAGCCCCTCCTGTCTGTTCTGCAGTGAGCGATATCCCCCAGTACGCCCAGCTCGCGCTGAACGTCTGCGAGACCCTGCAGGAGGAGGTGATTGCCCTCTTCGACCAGACCCGCCACAGCCTGGCGTCAGGCAGCGCCACAGAGGACAAGGACAGCATGGAGACTGACGACAGCTCACGGCCGCGGCAGAAGGACCAGCGAGATGGGGTGAGGGCGCACCCTGGGAGCTGTGCAGCAGCGCTGCGCCCCACCCTGGGGTGACTGGAAAACAGGACAGTCACCACACGCACAGAGCGCACAGCCTCCTGGGAAAGCCCGACTCAGGCGACGCAGACGTGTGGGGATCTCCTGGTGTGCACCGCTGGGGAGAGGGGTTCTTAACCTGACCTGGGGTCCCAGAGAGTGACTGGAAGCATCAGTAGTCGGGCAGAGCGCAGGAGTAGGGAGCGGTGAGCATCTCCTGGTGACCTGAGGGGGACAGGTGTGAGCGAGGTTGCCGGGAGGCAGCATGGGTCTCGGTTCTGGTTCTCACGTGACAGGGAACCACGTAAGGAGTGTCCGTGGGGAGACTGGTTGGCTTTGGCTCCAGCAGGTAACCGGGAGCGGTGTGGGCGGTGCGTTGAGACCCGGTCACGGTCTGTGAGTGGGCCTGGCAGGGAGCGCCCTGGGCACAGCCAGCCTTTTCCAGTGATGGAAGCGAAGGTCCAGCAGGCTTGCGGGACGCGCGGGTGGGCTGCGGTCGGGGTCAGGGAGCCCGTGCGCCGGGGCTCCCTGTAAAGCACCACTGAGCTGTGGGCAAAAACAGTCTGAAAGGCCACCACCTAGCCAGGGTCCGGGGAGGAAGAGCGGCAAGGGGCGCCCGGGCTCCGACGAGTGAGTTTAGGGTGGGTGGACCGACCAGAGGTGAGAGGGCCTCCCCAGATGGCAGTGTGGGCGCTGGGCCTGGAGGCGGTCGTGAGCACGGGCAAAGGTGCTGTTCCGGGGTAGCCGAGGAGCGCCAGGACGGGGAGAGCGCGTGCGTCACGTTCGCTTGGAGGCATGTGTGTCGGTGCGGCTGCGGGGACAGGTGCTGGCTGGCTGTGTGTGCCGTCGCCCGTCCCTGCCGCCCCGCTGCTCTCTCCTTTCTACCCACATTTGCCCCTGGGCCCTGCAGGTATGTGTCCTGGGGCTCCACCTGGCCAAGGAGCTGTGCGAGGTCGATGAGGATGGCGACTCGTGGCTGCAGGTGACTCGCAGGCTCCCCATCCTGCCGACGCTCCTCACCACCCTGGAGGTGAGCCTGCGCGTGCGGCAGAACCTGCACTTCACCGAGGCCTCGCTGCACCTGCTCCTCACCCTCGCCCGCACTCAGCAGGTAGGAGGCCGGGCGGGCCTGCCCCACTCCACCACTCGGAGCTGCTGGCTGGCGGCACGGCAGTTCCCGCTCCTTCACGTGTTTCCCTCCCAGGGAGCTGCGGCAGTGGCGGGAGCGGGCGTCACGCAGAGCATTTGCCTGCCGCTCCTCAGCGTGTACCAGCTCAGCACCAATGGTGCCGTGCAGGTGAGCGCCGGGAGCCCCGCCCCGCCCCGCCCCGCCCTGGGTTTCCACTTGCCGAGAGGAAGCAGCTCCCGGGACCTGTCTGAGGGCCGCTGTACTGAATCCTCCCCCACCGGCCTCCAGACGAGCTCAGCAGACGGGTGGTGGCCGGCCCAGCTACGGCGCGGCCTCAGCCCCTCCCTGGGCAGCAACTGTCCCCTTCGGTTTTCTCCTCTGAGCAGCCGGGTGGCGCAGCTGCGGTCCCTGTCGCTGGCAGCCTTGGTGCCCTGGCCTGACCTGCTCCACTGTTTGCCTTAGACACCTAGTGCCTCTCGGAAGTCCCTGGACGCCCCCTCATGGCCGGGGGTCTACCGCCTGTCCATGTCGCTGATGGAGCGGCTCCTCAAGACGCTGCGTTACAACTTCCTGACCGAGGCCCTGGACTTTGTGGGGGTTCACCAGGAGCGGACCTTACAGGTGGGGGGCCAGTAGTGTGGGTGGCGCTTGGGGGGACAGAGGGTCCCAGCTACGCCTCACTTGAGGCCTGGCAGTGAAGTGCAGAGGGGGCGCCCTCTGTGGACGACTGACCGATACAGCCAGAGCACAGCCGCCCTGCCGAGCGAGGGAGGGGTGTGGGTGTGGCCAGGGCAGCAGGGGTGTCTTCCTCAGAACACCATGCCCCAGTTTGCTGCCGCCTCAGTGTTTGTGGGCCCACGGGAAGGCGGGTCCCTGACAGCCCTTCCTGTGTCCCCGCCCAGTGCCTCAACGCGGTGAGGACGGTGCAGAGCCTGGCCTGCTTGGAGGAGGCAGACCACACCGTGGGCTTCATCCTGCAGCTGTCCAACTTCAGGAAGGAGTGGCACTTCCACCTGCCGCAGCTCCTGCGGGATGTCCAGGTGTGGCCCCGCCCGGCGCCCGGGAGGGTCTGGGAGCTGCTCGGGAGAGGCGGCCGCGGGCCCTCCGGGACTCCCCAGTGACGCGCAGGCCTGTCGCGGCGCACGGGCTTTCTCGGGCAGCACGCGGTTGGCGCTCACACCGCCAGCTCTGAAGCCCACAGCGACGGGCAGCCTGTTGGAGGGACCTTGGTTCACAGCCCTGGGGAGTGCAGACACCGGCTCTGGAGTCAGGTGCCTCAGGCGGTGATCTCGGCCAAGTCCCTCTCTCAGCCTCTTCCTGCTGTTAAGTGGGAAACAGCGCCCGTCTTAGTTTATTTCCTCAGGACCTCACACTGTCGCAGGCACCGTCATCGGGTCCCCAAGCAGTCCGAGTGCCTGTGGCCCGGGGTTTGCTGCTGGAGCGTAATGGGCGTGCTGGAGCGCTCAGTGAGGAGGGAGGGGACCCGCGGCTGGCGGGCGGCTGCCACGCGACCCTCATCCCTCTGCTCTTCGCTTCAGGTGAACCTGGGCTACCTGTGCCAGGCCTGCACCTCCCTCCTGCACAGCCGCAAGATGCTACAGCACTACTTACAGGTAGCCACCCTGCCCCGCTGCCTCAGGCCCCACCCTGGTTTCCCATGCTCAACCATCACTTCCTGTCCCTCCCCAGAACAAGAATGGTGATGGTATTCCTTCGGCTGTCGCCCCCCGAGTTCAGCGGCCACCCACAGCTGCCCCTGCTGCTCCCTCCTCGTCCTCCAAGCAGCCCAGTGCCGACACCGAGGCTGCAGAGCAGCGGGCCTTGCACGCAGTCCAGTACGGACTTCTCAAGATCCTCAGCAGGACGCTGGCAGCCTTGCGCCACTTCACCCCGGACGTCTGCCAGATCCTGCTGGATCAGGTACCGGCCTCCATGCCACATCCTCGGGAGGAGTCGCTCCGCCCTGCCCCGCCTAACGCCCAGCTGGAGGCCTTGGTCCCGGCTCCCGCTGGGCTCTGCACCGCCCTTGTCTTGCTTTGCAGTCCCTGGACCTTGCCGAATACAACTTCCTCTTTGCCCTGAGCTTCACCACTCCCACCTTTGACTCCGAAGTGGCCCCCTCCTTTGGGACCCTTTTGGCCACGGTGAACGTGGCCCTGAACATGCTTGGAGAGGTAAGCTGGGTGTTGTCGGAGCTGGCCCCTCGCCCCAGCCTCCTGCCCAAACTTTGAGCCTGGTGCAAGGCTGCCGAGCCCGCCTGAGGCTGGCGCCGCCTGAGGGTGCAGCGCCATCACGGCTGCGACTGCTCAGCAGCGCGGACCTGCCCCGAGGCTTTATGCCATCATCACCCCCGGGCTCTCTTCCTCCAGCTGGACAAGAAAAAGGAGCCCCTCACCCAGGCTGTGGGGCTCAGCACACAGGCAGAAGGGACCAGAACGCTGAAGTAAGTGTCCTCTGGGGACGTCGGGGGGGGGGGGAGGGGGCAGTCGCAGGCAGCCACGTCTGGGCCCAGCGGCCCTTCACCACAGCGCCCGGCCCTGCCTCCCAGGTCGCTCCTGATGTTCACCATGGAGAACTGCTTCTACCTGCTCATCTCCCAGGCGATGCGCTACCTGAGGGACCCGTCCGTGCACCCCCGGGACAAACAGCGCATGAAGCAGGAGCTCAGCTCGGAGCTGGTAGGGGTGGGCCCGGGGCCCTGGCTGGGGGCAGGGTGGTGGGGAAGAACCCTGGGGGGCCGGGGGGCACAGCCTGTGAGCTGCCTTTTCTGTCCTAGAGCACGCTGCTCTCCAGCCTCGCGCGCTACTTCCGCCGGGGAGCTCCCAGCTCCCCTGCTGCGGGCATCCTCCCCTCACCGCAGGGCAAGTCCTCCTCCCTGTCCAAGGCCAGCCCCGAGAGCCAGGAGCCTCTGATCCAGCTGGTGCAGGCCTTTGTTCGCCACGTGCAGAGATAGGGCAGGGGCCCACTGCCCGCCTGCCCTCACCAGCCTGCGCGGCGGCCCCGGCAGTGGGGTTGCCGCTGGCCTGCCACCCCACCTGGGACGAGAGCACCTCCGCCCGGGCAGCTGCGGCTCTGGCTCCCTCCCACCGGTGTTATTTTTGTAATAGATCGAGAGGTCAGCAGCGGGGGCGGGACGAGTCGCTGTGCTCAAGCTCTCGCCTTCAGAGCGCCCCAGAGGGTGCGCCTTCCCTTCAGCCTTTCCACGGGACCTGGCCGGGAGCGGGGAGCCAGCGTCACGTTCAGTTCAGGAGTCTTTGCACGGGTTTGAAAATGTTTTCCATGCTCTGTTCTTGCAGTTTTTTGGTAATACTGTGGTCTATTTATACGAATATTAAAATACTGTTTATAGATAGCTGTGTGCTGTGCACTCAGAGCCCATGGCCCCAGCCAGCCCCAGCCAGCCCCAGCCAGCCCCAGCCAGCAGGCTTACGCGGCCCAGGCCGGCCGGAGCCAAGGTCTGGGAGGCGGGTTGGTGCTGGCTGCTGGGTGCCCGGCGGACACTCGGCTTTCCCCTCCGTGGGCACGCAGGTCTTGTTCTCCCTTTTCCACCTGCCAGCTGGCTCCACTCATCACCAGGTAGAGCCTTTCTGCAGCGCCGCCACCCCCCCCCCCGCTCATAACTGGGCCCTGGCCTCCAACCCACCCGAAGTCCCAGCCTACAGCCCTTGGCCTGCTCAGGACAGTCGTAGTTCCGGGCCCTTCTCAAATCTGGAGGACAGCCCAAAGCCGTTGCCGAAAGCTTCTGGAATCAGACTGACCTAGGCCAGGGTCCCTGCCTGGCCACTCAGTTACAGAACCTTGAGATGACGCTGGTGGTTCCTCATGTGGGGACCAGGTGAGAAGGTTCAACACCGCCTGCGGGAACCGCGCTCGCGCACTCGGGCAGGCCGCACGGTGCAGCCCGTCCAGCTGCAGCACTTTCCTGCCGAGTGGGGAGCAGCCACGGCAGACCCCAGCACTGCCCTGTCTGCGTCCCCGCCGGGAAGGAAGAACGGTGCCGGCCTGGCCAGCCGATGGGGTCTGGACCCCACAGGAGTCAGGCTACACGCACGTGAGGGAGGCTTTATTTCTTGTCACTGGCTAGAGAGCAAGCGGACAGGCAGAGTAAAAAGATCAGCTAGAAAGTGAGTGTTGGTGGGTAGGCTGCAGCGCACCCCACTGGAGCGGGGAGGGAGGCAGCACCGGGGAGAGGCCGCTCTCGGGCGGCCCTACCTTCGGCCAGGCTCCTGGCCCCAGTTCCTCCAGCGGACAGCGCCATTCCTGGGGCCGCCTCGCACCTGCTGGCCCCTCCGCTGCTTTCAGCAACAAACGGCAGTGCTCTTCTAGCCGAGGGCGAACCCCAGGCTTCAGGGCCAGCTGTCCCAGCACAGCCCCTCCCTCCTGAGGAGCCCCCGGAGAGCTGGGTACATGGGGATGCAGGCAGGGTTGGGGGCTCCAGCGCCTCAGTCAGAAGCACGCCTGGGGAAGGGGCTGGGATCATTCAGCCTGGGGGGCCCCCTCACAGCTGGCCGGCCAGGAGCCAAGACAGGATGGGGCTGGCCTCCCACCCTGAGCAGCTGGTTATCAACAGACACGTGGCAGGGGGACCGTCCTCTCCCGCCCAGGCCGGGACGGCCAGGGTCGGGGCGGGGACCTGCTTAGCTGAGCAGTTCCAAGTAGGTGACAGGGACCTTGCCCTTCTTGTTGCCTCGCTCGCCAATGAGCCAGTCAGGGTCCATGCCCGGCAGGCTGTAGACCGTGATGAGCTGGAGGGAGGGCAGAGAGGCCGGTCACTCCTGGCCAGGCCAAAGCTGGCCCGGGACAGTGGGGACAGGGCTGCGGTCTCCAGGGCCCCTCCTCGTCTGCTCTCCAGAGACGGGGCTTCCGCGGAGCTGGAGCAACTTCTGCTCCCCCCAGGCCCAATTCCCCCCACCCCAGACCTCAAGACTGAAGGCGGTGGGGTGGGTCTGAGTCCCTAAGGCCGCCCTTGCCCACCCCAGTGGCACCCAGGCCCACCCACCTCGTCAGCCAGCAGCGCCAGCTCGCTGCTGTCGGCTGCCTCATAGTCATAGAGCACCCGGGCCTTCCGGGTGCCGCTGGCGGGGGGTGCCACTTCCTCCAGGCAGAGGGCAGCTTCCCCTGGAGGGACCAGTCCGGCCCCGGAGGGCCCCACAGGCATGGTGGCCGCGGCGGTGGTGGGTGAGGCACTGCTCAGGGGCGGGGAGGTGGGTTCTGTCGCCCCCACGAAGGTGCCTGGAAACCTGGAGAGTGAGTGCGTCTCATCAGCGGGGGCCGGCCCCAGGCGTGCCGTGCTCCCCAGAACACCAGCCAACCTGCTGCTGCAGAGGCAAGGAGACTCCAGGCTACTTACATGGCTCCCTGGGAGCTGGCAGCATGAAGGGAAAGCAAGGCGAGGGGAGAGTGAGACGCCGCAGCACCCCCGCCCGCCCCGCCGCCACCCCGCCCAGCATGCGGGAGCTGCTCAGTGCTCAGCTGAGGTTGGACGTGGCGGGGGCCCACGGCGCCCTCTAACCGGCCTGGGCCCGGAAGCAGGCCCTTGCCGGTCAGGCTGGCTGCTCACGGGGCCTGAGGCAGGGGACCCCCAAGGGCACCTGCCCAGCTGCTTCTGCAGGTCCAGCATGTGGCGGTAGCACTGGGCGTAGTAAGTGGTCTGAGACTCGATGAACTCGTGGAGGCAGCGAAGGTGGTTCACCTGCGGCAACAGCCAGGCTCAGGAGGGTCTTGGACCACCCGCCCGACGCGCCTCTGCAGGCCGCACCCAGCACCCCACCGCTGCTCCTGAGCCTCTGGCAGGCTTCGCGGAGCGCGTCCCCGCTGACTCACCCGCCCTCCACGGGCGCCTGGCAGAGCCGTCTCCGCCTGCCCGAGCTCCCAGTCTGCTCGCCGCCCGGTCCTGGCCCTGCTGCGTGGGCCCCGGGTGGCAGGAGGACGGGCGCGGGCGGTGGGAGGAAGGGGCGGGACTCACGTGGGTGCTACTGATCCCCTCCAGCAGGAGCCGGGTCACTTCTGCCTGCCGGTCAAACTCGGTCTGGGCCACTCGGAGCTCCTGCTCGGCCTGGGAGGCAGAGTGAGTGAGAGCGCGAAGTGCCCACGGGCCCCTCCGTGCCAGGCTGCCGCCCCCCGATACTCCAGGCCTGCAGCCGACGCCCAGTGGCCAGCCCTCGGAGCCATGGAGAGGGCCTCTACGCTCTTCTCGCCCCCTGCCTGTCACTACTCAGCCGGGAGTGGTCCTCCCACAGGGGGGACATAATGACCCCTTAGGGGCACCAGCGCTGAGCCCAGCACCAGGCACAACCCCATGCCCCACCCTCACTGACCCAGTCCCGCAAGCCCCAGCCCCGACTCACCTTGTCCACCTCATCATTCCAAAGCTGCGGGGACCACCACAGGACCGGTCAGCGGGGGAGGGAGGGGCACCAGTCAGCAGGCAGGGGCGCGAGGGTGGGTGGCAGGGCCCAGAGCCCGTGCCCTGCCCCAGCTCCCGGAGACCCCGGCCTCTGCCCACCCACACCCTCCCAAGACCCCTGGCCACCTGGGAGCTGAGGCTGGGCCGGGGCCTGGTGTGAGGCAGGTCCAGCATGCCGCGTGCAGGGAGGGGGACGGTCGGGCCCTGCCGGGCTCCTCCTACAGTGGCAGTCTCGGGCCCTGAGGGGGTCTCCAGGGGGATGGGCCCCACCCACCCTGACACCTGGCTAAGGCTGCTGGGCTGGGAGGCTGACCACGCGACCCTGGTCAGTCACTGAGCCTGTCTGTCCTGCAGCAGAGAAAAGCCACGCTGGGCTGAGTCACACTGGGGTCCAATGGCAAAAGCTAAGAAAACAGGCAGGCCCAACCCTCTGGACACTTCTCCCACTCAACCCAGGAAGGCGGGCAGGAAGCGGCGTCCAGAGTCGAAAGAAGAAAAGCCCTCCTCCCCTGCCTCGACTGAGGGCACCAGTCCCTCTGCGCCGTGGAGAAAGCTACGTGGAGGCCCTGGCCGGGACTCCAGGAAGGGAGTCGAGGCAGGCCCTTGGACATACGTCCCACCGGCGCCTCCCAGGATGCCATCTCCACGCGGACGGATAGATGTAGGGGCCTGGCGGGCTGAACAGAGGCCCCGGGGACCACGGCCCAGCCACAGGCGGACACGGACACATGGCCACGGACGAGCAGAGGGTCTGCGAGGGCCGGCCCCGCCGCAGGGACACAGCGGGCCAGAGAAAGGCACAGCGGGGCTGTGACAGGCACGATGGGCCGGCTGCGGGCCTGCTCCCCAGCGAACACACACCAGCCGGCTCAGCAGGGTCGTGGGGAAGAGACCAAGACACCTGAAGCCTTCCGAGCCAGCCTGGCACCCTGTGCCCCAGCTCCACGCACGCTCCGTTTCTCAGGGCCCCACTCTAAGCCGCCATCCAGCAGGTCTGCGGTAAAGGCAGCTGGGTACACCCCTGCCCCCACCTTTGGGCTTCCGGTCGGGAGCTCAGGGAGGCCTGGAACCGCATGGGGGAGGGGAGGGGTGCCCAGGCAGGGAAGGGTCCCCTGGAGAAGCTGGTGTCCGCCTCCATCTTCAGCGCTGGATGGAGGCCAGACCAGTGACACGGCCGCGGGCACTAGTCACTCCTCCCGTCGGGCTGCTGCGCCCCACTTGCGGGCGGCCGAGTGGCCAGTCCCCTGGTGGGGGGGGACGGAGCAGAGGCCGGTGGGGGCTTACCGCGGAGGCGCTGGCCGAGAGAATGTAATTACGAGGTCTAGTCTCCTGAAAGTCAGGCACCGTCTGGCGGGAACAGAGTTCACGGGATGGGGTCACGAGCGGCCGGGCGGGACAGGAGGCCACCCAGACCTCTCCAGGGAGATGCCGGGGCTCCCCACCCAGACACAGGCGGCTGCAAATACGGCACGGACACTCTTCTCCCCACACGCCCTTCTCCCCACCTGGGGGGGTCACAGCCAGGCCAAGTGGGTGCGAAGGGGCGCCCCAGGAGCAAGCAGCCGGAGACCCCGCACTGCCGTCACAGGGCGTGCCTCTGGGAGTCCCGCCTGGGCCCAGCTCACCACCGATGGACCAATGAGCCCCAGAGTCCCCTAAACAAAGCTGCTATGCCAGCCTTCTTCCCAAAACCTCCGCGTGGACGAGCCCTCCCGCCCGGTGGACAGATGGGTGCACAGATGGACAGAAGGACAGGTTTTGAACGTTTGCAAAAAGCTGCCTCCAGTGCCTGGTGTCTCCCGAGCCGAGGCTCTGGGGTGAGAGCAGCTGCTTGCAAAATGCCCCAGTGCGCCTGGGCCGGCGGCGCGGGACCCAGGGCCGCGCGGCACCAGAAGCGGCACAGCACGTGGACAGGTATACTCACATCTCCCTCACACTGAGCCAAGTTACCCAAGCAGAACGGAAAGGAACAAAAACAGAGAGTTAGTGAGTCCACAGCGCAGGCGGGAGCAGGCCCCCCAGGCCCCGGCAGGAAGGGACACGAGGCGGACGCACGCACGCAGCGCCCTCCGGAGGGAGCCCTGACGGGGTGGTGCACGCAGGTGCGGCGGAGACGTGGAGGGAGCAGCTGCTGGGCTGGAGTCCTCGGGACACTCTGCCTGGGCCACCCGGTTCCTGGCTCTGGAGGGGGCGCCCGGCCTAACCCACGCCTGTCCGGCCAGTCGGCACGAGAGGAGGCTAAGCTGCTCGCTAAGAAGAGGGCCCTGGCTCGGCCGACACGGTAGAGCCTGTCCTGGCCAAGGCGTTCCAGGGGGTGGCCCAGCCCCGAGTGGCAGGGCAAGGCTGTCCTGTCCGGGCGACTTCAGGGGGTCATCCCTATGGCACAGGCGAGCATCCCAGCGAGCCCGAGACGCCAGGGCTGAGTCTCTGGTCCAGACCTGACGCCGTGTGAGGTGGCCCTGCCCATGGCGCTCACTGAGGCTGTGCGGGTCCAGCCCTGTGACCACGGGGCCACGAGTGGGAGGGGGCAGCAGAGAGGGGCCGGCGGCGGTTGCCCGGGAGTGCGGCAGCCCCCTCCTCGGTGTCTGGGGGCCTTTGCCCCACACCGCGACAGCTTGACACGCTGAGTGGACTCACCCTCGGGTTCAGTCTCTCAACCCTGGCCTAGCCCTGGCCACGTGTCCCACACTGTCCTGTGGCCAACCAGGCTGAACAGGCCGCGGTAGTGGAGAGGGGAGGGGGCCGAGGCTGCCTGGGCCCCAGCCAGTCGCATGGGGCTGCCTTAAAGACTGCTGGGCCGCCCCAAACGGGCGGAGGTCCAGCTCCAGGCTCTTCGCAGCATCCAGGGGAGCCTGAGTGCAGCCCTCCCTAGCATGGAGCAGCCCTGGGAGAGTTAGTAAGGGCCAGCCCTGCGAGCTGGGCAGAGCCAAGCATCCAGGGAGGGGGGCAGAGCAGGGGCATGCGAGAGACCGGCTGCCTGCCTGGGGAGGCTGTGGGGTGCCCACGCCCTGTGGGGGCACTGCTGGGCAGCCCACCCCGAACTCTGCTCTGGGACCAGAGCATGGGTCACCAGGGCTCCCTTGGGGTGGGGACAGAGGCGTGGCCTGAAGCAGCCGGCCCAGCCCAGGGCCCAGCCAGGCCTCTCCAGGCAGGGCAGGGGAGGGAGTCATGCCAGACATGGGGCTCCTTCACACACCACCCCCTTGGCTCCAGCCAGAGCCGGGAATGGGGCGGGGCAGGGGAGCCAGCAGGGGCACCTACCGTGGCTTTGGCTTCCGCGGCCTTGGCCTTCTTCAGCCGCGCTTTGCAGGCGTCCAGGTCCAGACGGCGGTTTTGGAGGAGCCGCCTCTCCTTCTGCAGGAGGGGGACAGGGAAGCTGAGGCCCAGACAGGGGAGGTGGCTCAGCCCCCAAGAACCACAACAGGGACATCCCAGGAGCTCTGAGGCCTGCTTGGGGGAGAGGCTGTGCCCGCAGCTCTGGGGAGCCGGCTCCGGGGTCACCAGGAGGCTGGGGTCCCGGCTCTCACCGAAATGGTCTTCCAGTCCCCTTCCAGGAAGTTGCGCAGGGGCGTGAGGAAGTTGATCGAGGCCGTATGGATGAAATCCCTCTCCGCAGCTCCCAGGCGCTTTTCGGCTTCTGCCACCTTGATCAAGGTCTTCCCTGGGAGATGGAGGTGCAGGGTGAAGAAGAAGGGGGAGGCCCCGGCTCCTCGACCCCGGGGATCGGGGAGCCTGGCAGAGGTACAAGGCAAGGACACGAGTGCGAGGTGGCCGGTCTGGGACACGCGGACACCCACACACCTGTTGGCGGGGGCTGACCAGCGGCAGGCCGTCCAAGCGTGGACACCACATGGCCACTGAAAAGACGGGGGCGGGGTGGCTTCCAGAAGAACAGAGAAAGGGGCTCAACAACACCTCTCCCCAAAAGCAATAATAAAGCTGGATACAACTGCCAGAAACAACCATTTCTGGGCTGTGGAAATGGGCAAAAGCAAATAAGTTGAAAAGCATTTATTTAAGAATCGGTGGACCTTGGCAAGAATCTGTGGCTTTTCAGTCTGGGGGTACACCCGTTGCCTTAAGCTCAGTGGCACTGTAGCTCTGCTGGAGAGGGCTGACTTATCTGGGCTGGAGCACAGAAAACCCATGGGCTACTGTCGAGAACCACAGTGACCTTAGGCAGGTGATCAGAATAATCACAGCCTAATTTGAACCTGGAACAAGGGTTGGGACAAGTCAGCACACCTTCAAGAAATTTAGCATGCGATCTAGAAAACACAATCCTCCCATAGGTCCCGCTGAACTCCCAGAAGCCTTCGGAAGGCCGCGTGCGTGTGTCTCAGTCAGGAGAGACTGGAGAGGGCCCGTGAGCTGCTCACCTGGGGCCGGGCAGGAGGCTTTGCACACCCACGAAACAAAGCTGGGAAGACTCAGAACTGCTTAAACCCTGAATGTGGTCCCAGACCACTCAGAAACCCATCAGTGAAGTCTTGACGGCCAACGTGGTCACGCTGCTCATGGCCGAGCGTCACCCTGACCGGTCACTGGCTGGCCAGCCCAAGCTGGCCAGAAGCAACCCCCAGAAAGCCAGGCTTCAAAGTAAAAAAGCTAGGCTTCAAGGGATTTTTATTTTTGTTTTTTTTTAAAGTTTTATTATTTATGCATATGGTACAGGCCAGAGGTGTGGGGGTGAGCGGATCCACCAGAGACAGAGCGGGGAGCAGAACAGGCAGATGCACTGAAACACACTGCTGAGGGGAGCAGCGGGGAGGCAGGAGAGGTCTGCTGCGCCCTGTGGGTCCCCTCCCTGGCCAGCAGCAGGGATCAAACCCGTGCTGCAGTGGCTGCACTGGCTTCATAGTGTGTTGCTTAACCCACTGCGCCACCAGGGAGGCCCTTCAAAGGATTTTTAAAAGGAAATAACAAAAAAGAAAAGAGAACACAAAGGCAAAAAAACTAGAATTAAAAAAAAGCAGTATCGGTTGCTGTGTGCAGGCGACCCAGACACAGAACAGTAGGCTCAGACAAGCCTAGATAAACAGCAATAACATCTCCCTCCACCCCAGGGGCTCAGAGTCCAAAGCTGCTATAAAATATTATCTTAAAAAGTCCAGATTTCAACAAGGAAATTATGAGACGTGCAAAGAAATTTAAGTGTGATCAATTCGCAGAAGAAGGAAAAAAACCAACAGACATGATCTCCAAGAGGCGCACGCCTAGACGGAGCCCTAGACAGCCACTGCACCGGAAAACATCTATTTAACACCAAAGAAGGTGTTTACGAGGAGCAGATGAACAGAGATGACCTGATACATGGATGAAACAGTAACAAATGTAAACACAGCAGTGCTAGATAAGACAGTAAGAGGAAAGAATTCCTGGCCCAGAAACAATGTTACTGCACAACCTGCTTTAATGCAACACAGAAAGTTGCACCTCCAGCTGTCTGCGGAGACGTCAGTGTATATGCAGACCAACATATGTATATGCAGACCAACGTATGTATATGCAGACCAACGTATGTATATGCAGACCAACGTATGTATATGCAGACCAATATAAACCCAACGCACCAACGATGACATTAAATGTAAGTGGATTAAACACAAAGCTTGTCAGACCTTTCCCTTCTGTTTTTAAGCTCCAAATACACACTGTCTAGCATTACTTTGCTTCATCGCCTCTGAAAAAGCAAGATGGGGCAGCAGCAGCTGTACCAGTGCTGTCTGGGCGAATTCAGCCAGCGTTTTTATTCACCTTGTCTGCTCAAACCAGCAAAGGTCCAATTGGGAAATAAAGCCTCAATATGGGCAACCAGTGTTTCCATCAGTGTGAAGGATACAGGCTTCAGGTTGGTCTAAGTGAACATCCTTGATTTGGTCGTCCAAGACACCTGTCTAAAGGCAGAAAGAATGCTAGCTGTTTGTCCAGAAAGTAAAAAAAATAGAGATACGTCAACAAAACAAAAACTCCGACCTATATGCCGTTTATAAGAGACACACTTTGGATTTAAGGGTGTGAATAGGTTGGAAATAAAGGGACAGATTAAGTGTACCAAGCAATGGGAACCCACAAGAACAGGAGTGCTGTGCTGCCGTCAGCCAAGATGGACTTTGTTCAAGTGTCCCTTCAGCCCTATTTACAGTGACCAGTATGGACATGGACTAAGAGCCCAGGGCAGGTGAGAGTATTAAGGAGTGGTCTAAATACACAGTGGAAAATGACTCGTGATTCAAACAACAACAAAAGAAATCTTGGGTCTCCCTGGTGGCGCAGGGGTTAAAGTCTCAGCGCTGTCAAGCTATCTCCGGCCACTGTGGCCTGAGTTTGATCCCCGGCCAGGGAGCAGACCCACAAGGTGGAGCAGACCTCCCCTGTCTCCCCGCTGCTCCCCTCAGCAGTGGGTGTCCTCTCTGTCTCTGGTGAGTCCTCTCACCCACTGTACCTCTGCCTGCACTCCAGTTCCTGTATGCATAAATTTAAAAAATCTTGCCACTTGCAACATTACATGGATGGCATTGGTGGGCTGATGCTAAGTGAAATGAGTCAGAAAGGGAAAGACAAATACCAGGCAATTTCACTCATGTGAATTTGATGGGGGTTGGGTGGTAACATGCATCTCAAGAGGTGTGAACTTGGACTTCTGAATCAATACAGGGTTTAAACCAATGTTTAAATACAAGGTAGTAGGGGCCTCCCTGGTGGCGCAACGGGTTAAGCAATGCACTATGAAGCAAAATTCAGCCACTGCAGCACGAGTTCGATCCCTGCCACCGGCCAGGGAGGGGACCCACATGGCGCAGCAGACCCCTCCTGCCACACCCGCTGCTCCCCTCAGCAGTGTGTTTCAGTAGATCCACCTGTTCTGTTCCCTGCTCTGTCTCTGGAGAATCCTCTCACCCCCCACACCTCTGGACTGTACCCCAGTTCTTGTGTGCATAAATAAATCTTTTTAAAAAATGAAATAAAAAAATAAATATAAGGTAACAGTGACTCAATAAATTTTATTTACTCAGAACACAGGAAAGAGGAGTTCTACTGTGGCTAAAATACCATCAAACAGCACCGCACACCAGAGAATCTTTGGGAGGGAGGCGATCGATGCTGCAGATGTCACCGAGGTATGTTCAGAAATTGCCACAGCCACCCCAATAAGCGGACAGCATTGGCATCGACGCAATACCCCACCAGCAAAACGGTGACGGCACACCGGTGACCCCTTCTAGGCATAAAGTATTTTTAAATTAAAAGAAAAAGGCAAATGCCACGCTACACTGAGAGCAGCATCTTACAACGACAAGAGTCAACACATTGGCGCGACATAGCGATCAGCACACAGACCTCTAAGAATGCTCCAAAGCCCACGGAGCTGAAGACAGGCGGGCAGAGCCAGTAACTCAGCACAGTCGGAAACACACGACGTCTGGGAGAACAAGACAGAGGCCCTGGGCAGCGCTAGCCACCCGTTCTGCCCAAGTGGCACCCACCCAGCACCCCGCCCCATGGCCACATGGTGCACAGCCTTCTCCAGCGAACACGGAACACTCACCAGGACAGACCAGATGTTGGGCCATGAGACAAATCTTAATTTAAAATTACATTTAAAAGGATTACATTCCTACAAAGTACGTTCTCTGCCCACAGTGAAATGAAATCAGAAAGCAACAGAAAAGAACTCAGAAAATCTACAAATATCTGGCTTCAACATGAGCCTGTTGGCGGGAAGGCGGAATCACACAGCTCTGCAAAAGAGCTGGATAATTTCTGAAAGGGAAGCAGACACGCGTCGCATCGACCGTTCACGCTGAGGCACCCACTGGGGAGCCAAGACCCGCCCTCGCCAAGGCCTGTGTACAAGTACCCACGGGGAGACAGCTGAGACGGCTACCGAGTGGCAGACGCATAAAGAAAACGTGGTTCCCCCACGAAGGAATACTATACAACTACAAAAAGGAGAGATCCCGCGGCATCACAAGCACAGGTGGGCCCCGGACGCCGCGCTGCGTGGAAGCAGCAGATGCGAGAGAGGACGTGGCAGCTGTCCAGCCATGTGACATGCTGAGAAAGGACAAATTCACAGAGATGCAGGCTGGGGCGGGACGGCCACCAGCAGGCACGAGGGACGCAGTACAACGCGGTAAATTCACCAGCAGCCACTGACTTGCACACTCAGAACATGCGCGTTTGACGGTGTATCAGCTGTGCCTTGGTAAGCTTCAGAAATGCGGTATTGCAGCCCGAGCTGGGCCCACGGGAGCCACAGAGAGCAGACCTGCGCAAGGCCACGCGGCCGGCCGTGGTGAGCGCACAGCACGACTCGGAACAGCCAGCAGAAGGGACTGGCTCTGGCTCGGGAGCCTTCTGGTTTTTTTTTTTTCTGCTATTTTTGTCTGCATGAACGAGGTTTTTACCTCTGGAATGGGTTCAGGCGTTATTTGTATCATTCCAAAAACAAAGATAGGAAGGAGGAGGTCAGAGGAGGAGCGGCCAGAGCCCCAGCTTCCTTGGGGCTACAGACCCCAGCTCACCATAGGGGGTGGTGGGCCCCAGCTCGCCGGCCGCCTCTGCCATGTACTGCGCCAGCAGCTCCCCGTTGGTGACCCGGGAGGGCACCTTCCTGTCCAGCTTCTCATACAGGAACTCCTCCACGCGCGCGCCTGCGGGAGACGGCAGTCAGCCACAGCGCCCTGTCTCCGCGTGCCGGGACCCCGCAGGGCGGCCTCAAGCCCACTGCTGCCCAGTGCCTGGACTGCCTCCAGCCAGCGCCCCGCCCGCCTGCCCCAGGGCCCTCGCCACTCACTGGGGTTGGGCTGCAGCAGCACCTCCGTCTGCCTCAGAATTTTCTCCGTCCAGTTCTTGGTGCTGTCCGCCCGGGTCAGGAGGTTTTCAAAGTGAGCATCAAGCTCCGTCTTCTCGGCCTGGCCGAATTTCTCCTCTGTGAACTGTGTGGGAGGGCCGAGGGGCACTTACAGAGCGGGGAAGGGAGGGCTGTGTCCCCTCACCTACAATCCAGGTTCCAAAGACCGGAAACCTGCCCTGCCCCCCACCTGCTCTGGGACCTGAGCAACTTACAGTCCCACTCTGGGCCTCAGTTTACCCCTTTGTGAAAGGAGGTGGCTGGACCACATGTGGGGGGTGTCGTGGCTTCTTCTGGTGGTCCAATCAAAGATACAGTTCCCCACCCTCTCTGGGCTCAGAGCAGATGGGAGACACAGCGGGAGGGACCAGGGGCTGGTCTGGGAGTGATGGACACAGCCGGCTGCCCAAGGCTCAGAGAGCTCAGCTCACCAGCCCCAAGGCCAGGCCGGGACCAGGAAGTCGCACAGCCCCCACCAGAGCTGGCAGAAGCCGTGAGCGCTGCAGAGGGGCAGCCAGAAACCCGCTCAGGGCCTCAGCCCTCTCGTCTGCAGCGGCCGTTAGACAAATGTGCCCATTTTCCAAACAGGCACACCAAGGCCTGTCGCACCAGGGGAGGGAGAGCTGCCTTGCGATGCCCACGAGGCAGGTCGTCTCCCGCTTCACACAGGGCATGGTGGAGGGCTGCCGGGAGCCGGGGTCGTGGGCTGGAGGCCTTCCCCAGACCGCTTGCCCGAAGAGTCAGCAGCCCAGCTCCCGGGCATGGCGTGGGGAGGGCGTCTGCAGGCGGCAGCTGTCAATTATGCAACAGGACTTGGGTTTCTCCCCACAGGCCTGGCTCCCCCGAACAGGGTGACAGCCCAGAGCTCCCCACGGGGACCAGCTGCTCCCGGTGCTGCTCACCCCTCCCCACTCCCTCTGACTCCACCTCCTCCTGTTCTGCAAACCGGCGCCAGGCCCTGGGCTGGCCTTGTCACCTGGCCCTTTGAGGGGGTGGCATCAGCCCCATTTTCCAGATGAGGAAACTGAGGCTCTGAGAGGGAGTCACCAATCTGGTCTTTGGTTTCTTCCCCCCGGAGAATGGGGTGAACAGGGCGTATCTCATAGAATACTTGGGAGGCACTGGGCTCAGCAGTTAGCACACAGCCAGGCCCTGCACGAGCTGGCCTGCCTCTGCCTCCTCCTCCCCCTCCTGAAGGAAAGGTCTCCCTGTGTCCCTCCCAGAACTGCCTTTCCTGACGGCGCCAGGCCAGGCCACCCAGCTGCACTCAGCTGCGCCCCCTCACTGTAAGAGGTCCTCGCACGGGCATCCACCCTGCTCAGAGCACTGCCCCGGCTCCTGGGTGTCTGTCCCTGCCACGGCTGCCGCCTCCCTGGCTCCTGTTGCTTCTCCCGTCGCTTCTCCTCCCACTACTCTCACTATGGCTGCAGTAGTATTAGTGCCTCCTCCTACTCCCCACTCCCACCCCGCTGGCGTCTTACCCAGACGGGCCTTTGCCGTCCCCTCCTGCCGCTCAGATGCCCTCCCTGGGCCAAGTTCACAAAGTCCTACCGGCTTCCAAGGCACAGTGAGGGGCTGGGAAGCCCCCAGGACAGCGGTGCCAGCGCATCCCCCTCTGCACTCTCCCTGGGCCCAGGGGTCTGGGAGGCTCGCGAAGGTGCCCCTAGAGGGGCAGGGCTGTGCGCCCTCACGCACCAGAGCATGCAGGGAGCTGCCCACATACTAATAACACCTCCGAGCTCTCCAGGCTCACTCTGAGCCCAGGGAGACGGTCCAGACTGGCGGTCCCCAGTGCCCTCGACTGCCTGGGTACATTTCAGCTCCTCTCGCCCACCTCATCCCTGTCCCGGGGGAAGGACCCCACAGCTCGGAGGCTGATCTGTGGCTTCCGAGGCTGCACCGGCAAGATGGCAGCAGCAGGGGGTAGGCGTGCAGAGCCAGAGAAAGCCTCTATTTATAAAGCTCTCGTCTCCCTCCTCCACCCTGGAGCCTGGGCCTGAGCGACGGTTCCCACTCCAGTACGGGTGTCCCAGTGGGTCTGCCCCGCCGTGAAGCAAGGTCACTGGCCAAGCCCCCATGCCAAGGCTGAGGGCAGGCCTGAGGGCAGGCCAGGCAGGGTCAGGTGCCAGGCCCCAAGGCAGCAGGAAACTGGCAGATCAGGTTCTTCCCAGCTCAGGAGGCACAGCAGTTGCCATGCCAACACTGGGGTGAGTCTCCCCACCTTCCAGAGGAAGTGGGGCTGTTTAAAGGCCTTGCCACGCCACTGGGGGAGGGTGACCAGTGGGGCTCGGGACTTGGAGCAGCAAAGCCCCAAAGCCGTGCCGGGCCCTGATCGCAGGAGGAGCTCGCTTTCTAGTAAACAGGGCACATGGGCTCCTGAGGCAGCTCTGGGCTGCTGCGCCAGAGAACCAGCGTGGCAGGGGCAACAGTGGCGCCCGCTCGGGGCACTGCGGGCTGAGGCTTCTGCAGCCGCCCCGGAGGCTGCCCGCGACACCTGATGGCCTGAAGGGGGCCGGGAGGCGTGGAGAGAAGCCATGTGCCAAGGTCACAGGTTACACAGGTGCACCGTGAGCACAGTCCTCAGGAGCATCCTGGGAAGGAGGGTGACTCGTCCCATTTTTCAGATTGAAAGACTGAGGCCTAGAGTGGTGGCCCCTTCCCCAAGGTCACAAGCGGGAGCATCTAAGCCCACAGATGGTCTTAGGTCTTTCTTCACCATTTCAGTTAAGCTGCCTCAGTTTCTATCCTTGCAGCCAAATGGATAGGACGTGTTCCCACCCCAGCAGCATCGGCCTGGATGGCTTCCCAAGTAGGGCACCCAGCCAGACCCCAGCCTCTTCCGATTGTCAGGCCTGGGGAAATAGGAAACAGTCCTCCCACGGAGCAGAACGGAATGAAGCCCTGCCCTGCTGGCTTCTGGACTGACTGTCCAAGCATGTAAAGGGACCCGAGGGGAGCCGCCACCCCGACACGCCACCAGCCCATTGCACAGGTGCGGAGACTGAGGGTCGGAGGAGCGGGCGTGGGGGTGTACTAGTCCTGGGCTCTGGACACGCCGGCCTGCAGGGAGCCGGCCACTGCTGAGCCAGGGAAGGGGGCCGGCCGCCTCCTGATTCCTTTGCCCCTCCCCGGCAGAGCCCCATAAGGGCCGGGCCGGCGCCACAGCAGCGGGTAACCCAGCCGGTGGAAATGGTGGACACTGATACCTGCCCCCCCACCCCAGGCAAGAGGGCCAGGCCCGGCTGCGTTCCCCCGCCCTGGGCCACGCCGAGGGTGCGGCCAGCGTGGCGGGCCGCCGCGGGCGCGTCCTCTCCCTGGCAGCGCTGGAGGCGCAGGGCAGGGGAGGTGGGCACAGACGTGCCCCTGCAGCGCGAAGGGGCCGGCAGCAGGAGGGCTTCTCCCGCGCCCCGGACTCTGCGGCAGTGGTGCTCTCGGCTCGCCCCACATCCGGGCCCCGGGAGCCGGCCGCGCGGGCCCAGGCGCACGGCCTCACCTGCACCGCGCGAGTGAAGAAGATGCCCGCGTCCGACGCCAGCTTCTTCATGTTGAAGTCCATGGCGCGCCGCACCGCTGGCCGCGCCCGGCCCGAGCGCAGCCTGGCAGCCCCCCGCCCGCCGCGGCTGGTCCGTACCCCGCCCACCTGCTGCCGGTGGGCCCGCCCTCCGCGCGCGCCCGCCCACCCTACCGCCGCCGCCAACGCCGCCGCCGCCGCCGCCGAGTCAGCTGGAGCCAGCCGGAGCGCGCAGGGCGGGGCCCGCGATGTGGCCGGGGGCGGGGCCTGAGGGCCGGCCCGGCGCGGAGCCTCCAGCTAGGTGGTGGGGCGGGCCGGAGAGGTTCTGGGGGCGGGGCCTGGGCGGAGTGACTGGGTGGGCGGGGCCTTGAGTGGGCGTGGCTGGCGGCCGGAGGCTCCTGGAGGCAGAGACCGCCAGGGGCCGAGTGGAGGGGAGGGCCGGATGGCTGCTGCTCGCTCCTGCCTCCTAGCTGGCCTCGCTCGCTTGGTCGACCGTGGGCCCTTTTCCGTGTGTCACTTCATCTCCCTGTATCCATTAACCTGTGTGGCTAGGCCCTCTGTCGCCCTGTCTCTAGGCCTCTTTTGCCCTGGGTCTCTACGGCTCACCACCACCTGATCTCTCCAGTCCCCCTCCGCTTCTGCCCCGGCCTTCCTGACACTAAGGACAAGAGTCAGGGACAGGACGGCTGGGGACTGGTCCGCACCTCTGCGGAAAGCCTGGAAGTGCTCTGGTTCACCAGAGTTGGGAGTGGGGCTGGGGAAAGCAGCGACCCAGGGACCCGGGGCCAGCAACCCACTGAGGGGAGAAGGGAAGCCTTCGGTTTGGCAAGGTGGAGGAACGGACTGCTCTCCCAGCATGGACCCTCCGTGCTGACCTTGAACCCAGCTCCTGTCAGCCCCAGATGGGCAAGAGGGTGGCTTGCAAGGACATTCCCCACCCATGGGTCTGGACAGAGGGCTTTTTATGGCTGAGGAGCAGGGTAGGGGGGTCACTGGGTAGAAAATATCTAAGGAAACATCAAAAATAGCCAGATTCTGGATGAGGACCATGCAGGACGATAAGATACTGAGGTGGAGGGACAGTAACTTCATCAAATATGGAAAATGACCAGATATCGAGGCCTGGTGATTTTGCTAACAGAACTCAGCGGGATTCTTGCTAAAACCGGGCTCTACAAGGACAGAGGAGTAAGCCCAAGTCAAGCCTAGTCCAGCAGAAAGCTCAGAGGAAACTGATTTGGATTTGATAAAGGAAAAACCAGCCAGTGGGTACTATATGCCAGGCACTGTTCCAGTCATCAGGGATGCAGCGGTGAACAAACTAAGTCCCACCCCCTTTTGGGATGCTACATCCTGGAAAGAAAACCTAACAGAATAAAGGAGGGAGAGAGTAAGTGCTAGTTGTGACTGATTTTACGGCTGCCCCTGTTTATACGTTTCATCTATTTCTCTAGTTTCTACGTGGCTCTTGTGGATTTTCTAATAGTGATGGCCCAGATTTGCAGAGCCCATGCCAGGCCCAGTGCTAAGCACTGAGTGAATAATCACCTACGATCCTCTTCACAGCTCATAATTCTCCTCCTCATGACCTTAGGGGTGAGAGTGAGTTGTCCAGGATTATAGTGGAGGAAGAGGTAGATTTAGCCCAGAACCCAGACAGTGCAATGGAGGTGCTAGACTCAGCTCCTTTATCCTTGGGCCACTGACTTCCACTCTTCCCTCTCTCTGCCACCTTGAGTCAAAGATGCCAGGTGTTCTCAGAGATGCCAGTGCTGTTCCTGGAATGCTCTTCTTCTGCCCAGCTAGTCCCTGCTCATGCTTCAGATGTTCACTGGGATGTCCCTTTGGGGAATCTCTCACCTCCAGCCAGCCCAGATGACCCCGTAGTAACCCCCATCTTTCTGAGTTTCCTCCATTAAAGCACTATTACATCACACAAGACTGTAATTAAGGATCTGAATTACCTGTATCTTGTCCTGCCCGCACTGTGCTCCCAGGGATATTAGTCACTTAATATAAATGAAAGAATGTAATTTGACTGATAACTACAATTTATTTTTTTAAGATTTATTTATTTATGCATACAAGAACTGGGGTACAGGCCAGAAGTGTGGGGGATGAGAAGACTCATCAGAGACAGAGTGGGGAACAGAATAGGCAGTTCAACTGAGTTACACTGCCGAGGGGAGCAGCGGGCGAGGCAGGAGAGGTCTGCTGTGCCACGTGGGTCACTTCACTGGTCGAGGATGGAACTCACGCTGCTGTGGCTGCGGATGCTTCACAGTGTGGCGCTTGCCCATTGCGCCACCAGGGAGGCCCTGATAACTACAGTTTAAACACTGAGATGTGACCAGCTGGGCACTGTTTTCTTGCCGCCCCTACAATAGCCAGGCCCATTTCAGAGGGAACAACTGAGTGAACTTGAGTGGTAGAACTAGATTCCAACTCGGGTCAAGCCTGAGTCCAAACCCGGTGTTCGGAGGGTGGTCAGAAGCGAATCCCCTTGACTCCAGCTAGCAGGGAGACAATGTCTGGTAGGGGAGACTGCCCTTTTGCAAACCCCGCCAGAAAGTCGAGAGTGGTTTTGAGAAGAGAGTCTGCGGCAGTGACATCTAAGAATGGGCTCTCACAGACATAATCTAGTGATAAAAAAGGAAACTGGCGCTAGGAGGGCTGTAAGGTTTCATGGTGTAGGAACCGACGGGGATGGAGGAGCCAAATTAGGAGGCTCTGGGGACCGCTGCTTCCGTCCAGAAAGCCCCTTTGCGATCTAATTGCTTCTCTTCGGCCCCTTTAAGAGTGGGCCCGCCCCTGAGTCCTCTTTGTCAATCTAACCCGGGTAGCCAATCGGAGGAGGGAAGAGAGCGCTTCCGCGCCTCAACCGCACTTAGGAGGCGGGAGCAAGAGTGAAGAGAGGCGCGGGCAGTTTGATCACGTGACCCGCCCCATTGGCCAGAGGCCGGAGTCGCGGGGAGCCATTCGGTGACGCTCATTGGCCGAAGACGAGAAGGCTCCCGTGAGGCCACGCCCACCGGCGTCCCGGGGTTGGTTGCGCGGGCGCCGGGGAAGGAGACGCTGTCCTTCCGCAGCAATGGGATCCCAGGTGAGTGGCAGCCGGAGGTGAGTCCGGCGCGCCGGCGGGCGGGCGCCGCCGCAGGACCCGGGACTGCGACTGGAGCGGGCCGGAGCTGGCTTTGCGTCGGGCCCGGGGCAGGGATATAGGTGTCCTGGCTCGGCCGGGCCAGAGCGGCCGGGTTTGGAATGAGCAGGTAATCGGGCCGTGGGCAGCGCGAGAGCTGGAACGGGAAGCCGCCGGCGCAGCTGGATGCCCAGGCCTGGAACGCTGCGGGCTTCGGAGCAGGGGCGCAGGTCTGAAACCTGGCTGGCAAAATACCCGGGGTGGAAGGAGCAGGTGCCTCGGCCGTGGCGGTGCCAGCGGGCGCCCGGACGACCATCACTGATGTGCTGGCGGTCGGGACAGGAGAGGAGGGGACCCGGCCCCTGGCTTCTCTAGATGCGGGACGCGAGCAGGCTCCGAAGTAGGGGTTATTGCTGAGGTCCCGTGCAGGCGCGCCCAGCACCTGGCGCGGTGGGGCCGGTGAGGTGTCCAGGGTGGCATGGACAGGAGATAGGGCAGGGGGTAGTTCCAGTGAGTGCCTGGACTGGGGACTTTGCTGCGGTCAAAGTGGGCAGGGAGGGTCATCTGGGCAAGGGAGAAGGTGCTCCGGAGGAAAGTTCGCGTGAGCGTGTTGTAAGTGCCACCGTGGGGGTGGACTGAGGAGATGCCGCCCAAGGTTATAGGGCACGTGAGGTGAGGTGACAGCCTAGGCCGCGTTGTGAGAGACGCGGGCTTGTCAGCTCAGAGAAGAGGTGGAGGCTGCTTCCCTTGGGGCCCCACTGGGTCTGGATCCTTCCCCCGTGAGTGTGCTCTAGGGCAGGTGTTGGCACCTGGCACCTGCCCACCTTGATTTTCCTCTCGGTCCTGGCAGAAGCTGCTCCGGACGTTGCTGCCCGGTCCGGGCCACCCAGCCCACTCTCCCACTGGGAGCGAGTGTTCAGCCTCGCTTTTGTAACTAGCATGGGTTTTGTACTTGGGGGTCTCCTGGCCCTTCTGGTGTGCCAGAGGGAGAGGCGGTGGTTGCACGGGAGGCTTGGGGTACAGGCCATTGCCTTGGGATCCCCCAGAGCTGAGGCCACTTCCCGGCCTGCCCACTTAGCTCCTCAGTCAGGCCACTTCTCAGAGCCACTTTCCCTGTCACTGAGAGAAGCCGCGGCCCTCCCCTGTCCTTGGCCCTGGAACATCGCCCTTCCCGCCCCTAGCGAGGCTGTTAGGGTTGGCCCTCCTTCCCCCTCTCTGGGGATGAAGTGTCTCTGATGCTGGTCTGGTGGCGTTGGCTGCCGTCCCAGGTGGACGGGGTCTGCCCTGGCCTGCACGTTCCTTCCTCTTGAGGTCCCAGGAGACTTTGAAGGCATTCTTGGGCTCGGTGGTAGTGGCTGGGGAGCAGCTTGAAGGATTTTGGGGAGCAGTCTTTGAGTGCTCAGTTCACGTATGCACTGAGCTTGGAATGGGGAGTCCCAGGGCTCTCGGAAGGCAGCTGTGGTTCTGCTGGGGCTTGCCACGCCAAATTTAGCCAAATCTTGTATTGAGCACAGAGTCTAAATTCCAGCAGCCCGGATTGCAGTCCCGGCTGCCTCACTCGGGCCATGCATGTGACTTTACGCTCCTGATGGAGACTCCCTTTCCTCACGGGAGCTGGGGGGTCGAGGGTGTCTCCTTCTCAGACTTGGGACCGTTCAGTGACACGATGCACGTGAAGAGCTCACAAAACACACATAGCGTGCGCAGTCGCTGCTGCTGAGGAGGTCCCGCCGTGCCTGTGAGGCAGTCCACCGGAAGCCGGACACTCTTGTCTTTGTGGGAGGAGAGAAAAGTGTCCTGATTCCTAGTCAGGCCTGACCCTCTGGAGGCCTGAGGTTTCTGTCCAGCAAATGGCTGTGGGTTGAAAAGATTGCAAAAGTGTGGCAAAGAGCCCTGGGCTTGCCAGCTCCTGAGCCCTCAGCCTGGGTTTGCTCCCGGGCCGGACACCGCCAGCTCCCAGGCCGGGTGGGCAGAGGTCCGAGGGGTTTGGACTGAGGGCCTTCCCGCTGGCGGGTGTGGTGGGCTGGCGCCCGCAGGCAAAACACACCACACTCCCACAGCTCCCCAGGCCACGCTCAAGTGCCTCTGAGCTCGCCTGAGCGTGTCCTTACGTCTGACTGGGCCGTCTCTCTGTCTGTCTCAGTGCTGTGGAGGGACTCTCTGGTGTGCACATCCCGGTCTCAGCGGGGCCTTGACGGTGCCTGAGACCCAGGCAGCAGCCAGCTGAAGACCTTCTCCCGGGAAGCTCTTCTCCCAGAGGGCGCTGCCCGGGCCGGGCCTGCCATGGCGTTCCGAAGGACGGAGGGCATGTCCATGATCCAGGCCCTGGCCATGACGGTGGCTGAGATCCCCGTGTTCCTGTACACGACGTTTGGGCAGGTAAAGATGGAGGCGGCCGTGGGCCTGCCCTCTACCCCTCCGCTCCCCGGAACACCGAGCCGCTCAGCCCCAGGGCCCCTCGGCACCCAGGAAGGCTGGACCCTCCTCACTGCGGTCCCAGACATCTGGGGTGTCTGAGAGAGAGCGAGCAACGGGGCTTCACCGTGGGGCTCCAGCTGCTGACCTCGGGCTCTCAGCCCTTAAAGCAGGTCATCAGACCCCTGCCAACCTGTGGCCGACCAGGGCTCTTGACGCACCCCAAGGCTCTGTCCCGGGGGTGCAGCCCCACCCACGGGGCTCCCAAGCAGCAGCCCAGAGAGGCTTGGTGGGGAGAGGATGTCAGCAGTCCAGTCTCTGTCCCCAGCCCCCTGAGCGGGGTCTGAAACGTGGGAGCCTCGGCGTCCCCAGCTAAGACGCTGTGCGTCCACTCAGGCCACCAGGTGAGCCCAGCCCGGTGGGCGCCGTCTCCACCCCTCCTGGCGTGGTGACCGGTGCTGCTGGCCATGCCTGAGGGGCCCCAGATGTGACCTTCTTGGAACTGACATTTGACTGCCCGCCTTTCATCTCTGCGGTGCACACTTTGGGGGCTGGGCCAGGTCCCCTCTCTGGGGCTTGCCACTCAGTCACTCCTGTCCCTCAGGTGCTCCCCAGGGCCTCGGCCTGCTGGGGCTCCCGGGCCGTGACCAGCTGCCCCCCTCTCTTGTGCAGTCTGCGTTCTCACAGCTGCGGCTGACACCAGGCCTGCGGAAGGTCCTCTTTGCGACGGCCCTGGGGACCGTGGCCTTGGCCCTGGCTGCCCATCAGCTGAAGAGGCGCCGGCGGAGGAAGAAGCAGGTGGGCCCTGAGATGGGAGGTGAGCACCTGGGCACTGTGCCCCTCCCCATCCTCATGGCCAGGAAGGTCCCGTCCGTGAAGAAAGGTAGGTGCGAGGGGGTGGGGCACGGACCTGGAGTCCGGTCCCGCTGGCCCCTGTCGCGTGGACCGGGGCTAGCGGCTTCCCAACTCCGGGCCGGGCCACACCCGCCGTCTGCCCAGTCAGCGGCAGCGCTGCTCGCTGTGGCGGCCTCGGGCGCACGGCCCCCATCCAGGGAGGGAAGGCCCTGGCCCGGAGCAAGAGGGCCATGGCTTCCTGCACCATGGGTTCCCCACCCCCTCACTCCGTTTTTTTTTTTAATTTAATTAAGGTTTAATTCTGTAACCGGAGTTGCCCTTCTTTAGTCTTTTTTAAAAAATTTATTTATTTATGCATACAAGAGCTGGGGTGCAGGCCAGAGGTGTGGGGGTGAGAGGATTCCCCAGACAGAGCGGGGAGTAGAACAGGCAGATGGGCTGAAACACACTGCTGAGGGGAGCAGCGGGAGGCAGGAGAGGGCTGCTGCGCCCTGGGGGTCCCCTCCCCAGCCGGCGGCAGGGGTCGAACTCGTGCTGCAGTGGCCGCGGTCTGCTTCACAGTGCGGTGCTTAGCCCGCTGCACCGCCAGGGAGGCCCTGCATGTACTTTAAACCACTGCTCCTGCAAGTCCTTTTGGAGCAGAGGAGACCCCAGCTCAGCTGCTCAGCGTGTCCCCTGGGGAAGCCGGGCACGAGGCAGAGGAGGATGCAGGGGTGGCTGGACCCCGTTTCAGGTTCTTCCCGGCAGATCTGGGCGCCTGGGGCCGGGTCCTGTGCGGGCGCCGGGGTTACGCAGCGAGCTGAGCTGCATGGCCGGGTCTCCTGCCAAGCGCTCCCGCTCTGGCGCCCCACCGTCACAGGACCAGCCCCAGGGAGGGTGGCCTGGAGCGGGGAGCTGCCGGGCGAAGATGGGGGCCGAGTGACCCTGCGCTGCCCCCAGGGTCCTCCAGCCGGCGGGCGCAGAGCCCCAGCAGCAAGAGCAGCGACACGCTGAGTGGCATGCCCTGCACCGCGCCCGGCAAGCACTCGGGCTCCTCTCGCAGCCTGGCCTCGGTGAGCGCCCTCGTCACTCACGCCCGCCCCGCCCGGCGCAGCCTCCGGGACTCCGTTGCTCTGTGCCCGCTCTGTGCCCGCCGTGCTCCCAGAGGGGTGGGGGGGGGCACAGTCCGTGGTGTCTGGGGCGGAGACGGCTGTGACATTTCATTCACTCAGCCCCCACTCACCGGCAGTGAGTGGGCGCCTGCTGTGTGCCAGGGCCCCGGCTGGGTGCTGAGCGGGAGAGGCAAGCAGAGCGAGCTCGTTTCTTGTGGGGAGTGGCTCTGGCCGCGTCCCCACCTGGTTTCAGTTCCTCAGCAGGCACCGAGCCCCCTGGGGGTGCGCGGGTGAGCCCGCGGTGGCTCCTACCGAGAGGGGCCCTCAGCCTGGTGGGCGGTGTGTGAGAAGTGTGGGGGCAAGCCCAGCCGCACATCAGGGCGTGTTCCCAGGCCCACGGCAGGGGCCCCAGACTGGGCGCGGGGCAGCACTGCTCAGAAGTGGGGCGCAGGGCGGGCAGGGGGGCTGCTGGCGCTGGCTGGGCCGGGCCTCGCCCCTTCCTCCCGCAGGGGCAGCTTCTGGGAGACGTCAGCAGGACGTGGCCACTGCGGAGGGGGCAGGCCAGTTCAGGGAGGGGGAGCCCAGGGGCCTGGGGAGGCCTCATCCTCACCCGTGGGTGCTTTTGCTGTTGGTGCCAGATGGTGGCGGTGAACTCATCCAGCCCCACGGCCGCGTGCTCCGGGCCGTGGGACGCCAGAGGCGTGGAGGAGTCTGTGGCTGCCAGCGACGGCCACGCCGAGAGCCTCTACATGCAAGGTGCGGGCGGAGGCCGGCGCGGGTTCCCGGGCAGGGCGGCGGGAGTGGCCTCCTCCTGGGAGCCCCGACACTGGAGGGTGCGCTTGACCAAGCTCTCTTGGCCCCCAAGTCCCGTTGAGTGGTTTCCAGCCATTTCTGGATCAGAACGGTCTCCAGAAAGGAAGCTGGCCCGGACGAAGGCCTGTCCACTGGGCCTGAAGAGGGGCGCGGGGTGTGGCTCTCCGGGTTCCTCCGGCCCCCGCCTGCAGACCCTCCTGCGTCTTCACTTGAGGGGGGCCTGGCTCTCTCCCTGCGGGCCTGACGCCCCCTCTCCCTGCCTGCTCAGGCATGGAGCTGTTTGAGGAGGCTTTGCAAAAGTGGGAGCAGGCGCTGAGTGTGGGGCAGAGGGGGGACAGCTGCAGCACCCCCACGCCTGGAGACAGCCTGCGCAACCCTGAGACCGCTTCAGAGGCGCTGTCTGAGGTAGGTGACCCCGTGTCCTTCCTACACCTCATGGGCGAGGCCAGGGGACCGCCCTGGGAGGCCAGCTGCAGCCGCCTTCGGCCTCCCCCTGGCGCCGTGTCCTGGGGGGTGAGCCTGGCCCCGTGTCCCGTCCCAGTAAGCCGCAGTGACGGTCGTACCAGTCCCGACTGTGAGGAAAGCATTTGTTTTCTGTGTTAAAAACAAAAATCTGAACCCGGTGAGCTCCTGTTCTGGGCTGGGTTGAGGTCGAAGGGGGAACCCTCTGTGGGGAGCTGAGAAAGGAGGTGTTCAGCCTCGGCGTTGGTTGCATAACCGTGAATGGAGCCGAGAGGCCTGCCGGGCCGGTGCCCGCGCTCAGGAGCCGGGCCTCTGAGGTGCTGCACCCCGTGGGGCTGGCCAACCCGGTTGACTCCCTCGGGACACAGGGACGTGGGGTGAGGTCGGCTCTGGGGGGGTGGTGTCTCCTCCCACCCCATTCCTCTCGCACCACGGCCTCCTGGACCGGCCTCCGGCTGGCTGGGGAGCCTGGGCGTCAGCCTGCCCGGGTGTGCGTGCCACCCCCCCCAGCTGGGGGTGTTCTCGTGGTGCTAGGCCTGGATGTTGGGGAGACGCCCCGGGGGCAGCAGCCTTCAGCGCCCCCAGTGCGGCTGTGGTGGAGGGCCTCACTGGCTGACGGTGAGTGCCTGACGGTGAGTGCCTGACGGTGAGTGCCTGCTGGAGACGCTGGAGTGGGGCTTTGTCTCCAGGTTGTCCTTTCTGCTGGCCCAACTTCTCAAAGTGCCAGAACTCTCATTGCTTGACCGACGAGATGTTCCCTGTGGGGGACGGACAGAGTGGATGTGAAGGGGACGTGCCCAGGCCCGGGTGTGGGTGTGGGCACCGCCGGCCTCCCCAGGCAGCACCTGGGTGCCAGCATGTGCTCAGCAGGTGACCTTTGTGGGCAGTGTTATTGAGGCCGCGGCTTTATCATCCAGCTCTGCCACTCTGGATCCTCCCAGGCATTTCTCTGTGCCGTGAACGTTTGAGCAGTTTCACTAAAATAAAATCCCGATTTAAACTGTACAGTTCGGTGAGCGTCTGCTGCGTCCATTGTCATGATCCACTCCCGGGAGTTGTCAGTCCCCAAAGACAGCCCACCTACCCCCTACTTCACCCAGCCCCGGAAACCACGAATCTGCTGTCTCTATGTAGCTTTGCCAGTCCTGGGCGTTTCTATAAACGGGCTCATCCCTTCTGCGGCCTTTTCTCGCTGGCTCCTTGCACATGACGTTGTCAAGATCCGTCTCTGGAGGAGTGTGGGTTTCGGCAGTGGCTAGAGAATATTCTAGTGTATGGGTGAACCTCAGTTTACGTACCACCCGTTGTCAGCAGACGCTTGGTTTACCTCTCGTCATCCATAGATACTTTGCTGCTGCTTTTGAGTTCTAACGAGAGACGCGGCGATGAGCCTTTGTGCGAGCTCTGCTGCCCTGCCCCTCCCAGCGGCACAGCTGCAGGGTCACGCGGCAGTTCTGTCCATGCTGAAAACCGCCGTGGCCGCAGCAGCTGCGCCGTTTCCCATTCCTACCAGCGGTGTGTCCTCGCCAACACTTGCTATTGTCCGACCCTTTCTTTTTGAAATGTGTTTGACGTCAGGCTTCCATATCTGTGTGCAGACAGGAATCCACTGCCCTTAAGTGTGAGCAATAAAAAGACGTGAAAGTGGAGAAAAGTCAACAGCGAGCTGGGCATCGAACGCAGGATTAAAACAAAGCAGTGGGCGAGTCAGAGTCGCTAGCAAAGAGGAAGTGACGCGGTAGGGTCAGGACACCAGGGATGGGCTGGTGATGCTGTCGTTGGTACAGGAGTTCAGCTAGGGGCCTTGCTGGTGGTGCAGCGGGCTAAGCACTGCACTATGAAGCAGACCGCAGCCATTGCGTGCGAGTTCCATCCCCGGCCAGGGAGGGACGCACATGGTGCAGCAGACCTCTCCTGCCTCCCGCTGCGCCCCTCAGCAGTGCGTTTCAGTCAGTCTGCCTGCTCTGCTCCCCACTCTGTCTCTGGTGAGTCCTCTTACCTCCTGTGCATCTGGCCTGTACCCCAGCTTTTGGGTGCATAAGTAAATAAAATCTTTTTTTTTTTTTAAAGTCAGATACAGTTGGCACTTGTCAAAAAATAATCCAGCCACGTGGCCTGTGTCCACTCATGTCCTCCGAAATGATATCTGTCACATTTGAAGGCTCAGCCTAAGTGACTGAGAAATCCATTTCGGTGGGTGCTTGACCCCCGCGGCTTGTGACAGCCCCTGCACCAGACAGGACTCCGGTCTGTGACACTGGCCCAGTGTGACCTCTCGGGGCGGTTTGCATGACTCAGAGGCCAGCACGCTGGCGTTTCCTGCGGTTTTGACCTGCGTCCCTGGACGGCCAGTGACGTCGAGCCTCTCATGTTTCACCGGAGAACGCTGTTCAGATCCTCGGTGTGGTTGTTACGCTGGTGATTAGTTCACCTTTGGGCTGTTGGGGTTCTTCTTCTTCTTCCTTTTTTAGGACTGACTTATGCATACGAGAACTGGGTACAAGGCAGAGGTGTGGGGGTTGAGAGGACTCCCCAGAGACAGAGTGGGGAGCAGAACAGGCAGATCCACTGAAACGCACTGCTGAGGGAGCAGTGGGTGAGGCAGGAGAGGTCTGCTGCACCACATGGGTCCCCTCCCTGGCCGGGGGCGAGGATCGAACTCGTGCTGCAGTGGCTGCTTCATAGTGCTGAGACTCAACCCCTGTGCCCCCAGGGAGACTCTGTCAGGGCTCTTTACACCTGCAAGCTCCTCTAGATGGTTTTCTCCCACTGTGTGGATTATGTTGTCACCTTCTCGGTGGTGTTCTTTGAAGAATATTAGCAAAGGATTTTTGGGCCGTGTTTCCATTTTGCCATTTGACATTTGTGCTTTTGGCTCGTATCTCAGTTGCCGTCCCCAAAGCTGTGAGGCCTCAGAGAAGGCGCTGGGGGGGCGGGAGGGGGTCTCTGCGGTCACGTGGGCGAGGCCTGCCCTGTTGGAGCCTGAGTGACGGGTCCTTGGGTTCTGCCCAGTCCCCCGGCCCTTCTTGACTATCTCTGTGAATCAGGGTCCTGGTCATTCCTGCCTCGGGGGCCCTGGGGCTGACCAGCGAGGGGCCTGCGCCAGGCTGGCTGGTGAGAGGCGCTGGTTTCCATCCCGTCCCCTCTGAGCTTCCCCAGTGGCCTCTGCCCCAGTGGCCTGTCTCCTCCCCCGGCTCAGGTTACCTGCAGGTGCAGGACCCGGCAGCCTTCGTGGAAAACAGTCAGGTCCTCCAGCGCAGCAGCTCCTGGGTCACAGAAGCAGGGTTCCCTCCGCCCGTGCTGGCCCGGGGCCGAGGGCGGCCGCGAGCCGCTGCGGCGGGGCC
The DNA here is from genome assembly GCA_019455555.1 of Galemys pyrenaicus. Taxonomy (NCBI): domain Eukaryota; kingdom Metazoa; phylum Chordata; class Mammalia; order Eulipotyphla; family Talpidae; genus Galemys; species Galemys pyrenaicus. The sequence continues at coordinate 400,783 of JAGFMF010011785.1, read as the reverse complement.
CCACGCTCCGAGCATGCACGTGACAGCAGCTGTGGGAACCCAGCTCTTTGGGCTCCTAGACCCTTGTCATTGTGGGCGTGACGTGGTGACTGCAGCAACCTTTGTCGTAGCTGACACGCTGGTGCTGTGCTTTGCGTACTTCGCCTGTTTCCCTAAACCCTGGAAGGAGCTATTATATTATTTCAGTGGGCAGCTAAGGGACTGAGGCCCCCTGATCGCTGGGGGCCACACGGTTCTGCCCTGGGAGCTGCGGTCTGGACCCAGGTCTGCCAGGCCCGAGGTCACTGCTGTTCAGCGGGAAACCAGGCCTGTCGTGGGGTTTCAAGGTCCCGTTCAAAAGTGGGGGCAGCACCTTTCAAGGTCCGGTCGTGTCGCCTTGTCTGTTCGGCCGCACGTGGCCGCACGTGGCCGCAGATGCGCTGCCCACGTTCTTGTGCTTTCGGTGTCACTGCTTCGCGCGCGCGTCTGGACCGGGCTGGCCGCATCTCCTGCCTTCCCCCCGCCGCTGCACGCGCCGGTCTCTTCTGTCTGGGCAGCTGAGGCTCGCGGCCCTCCACCTTCCCCGGGGCCAGGCCGCTGGCCGGGAAAGGTCCGTGTGGGGGCGCGTGGAGGGCCGGGTTCACGTTCGTCGTTACCCACAGCCAGAGTCGCAGCGGAGGGAGTTTGCGGAGAAGCTGGAGACGCTGCTGCACCGGGCCTACCACCTGCAGGAGGAGTTCGGCTCCACCTTCCCCTCCGACAGCATGCTGCTGGACCTCGGTGAGCGGGGTGCGGCCCTGCGGGCGGCTGGGTGTGGGGGAGACTCGGGGAGCCGCATCAGGCAAGCCAGGACCCCCGGATCCAGTGCCTTTCTGCAGGGGTCCGGGAACCAACCCGAACCCTGGGGACCCCGGCCAGCCTGCCTCCACCTCCCTTGCGGCGGGCCTTGGCCTCCAGCATCAGCCTCTCCCGGTGGCTGCCCCAGGCCCTGGGGTGGAGGCCTCCCGCCGTGGGCACTGGGGAGAGTTGTCCACAGGGCCCAGCCCTCAGAGGTGACAGGAATGACAGCCAGCCCGCCTGTGTCCGACAGCCCCTGCGTGCCAGCCCCGTGGCCCCTGCCCTCCTTGGCGCCTGTGTCCGACGGCCCCTGCGTGCCAGCCCCGTGGCCCCTGCCCTCCTGGGTGCTGTTAGCCCCGAGGGGCCTTCGGCTCCTGAGCGCTAGAATCCCCGAGTCCACTCACGGGGACACGGGCCCGGAGAGCCCGGCCAGGCTGCAGACCCGTCCTCCCCGGCTCTCCCAGCTTTCCCGTGGGCACCTTCCCCACGCGCACAGAGACCTGGGGCCATTCGGGGTGTGGCCTCTGCGCGCTCGCACAGACTTTCCTGAGCTCCTGCGCCCAGCACTGAGCCTTGCGTAGGCCTGCGCACGCCCCGGCGCCCCTGGGAGAGCTGCCTGCCCCGCACCGGCACAGAGGGCCGCTGGCCCTGGGGCCTCAGACTGCCGTGTGGCCGTGGCCCGCAGGGAGGGCGCCCACGAGGGCCGCCTGCCAGGGCGAAGGCCGGGGGAGCCGTTTGTCGGTCCTCGTTGGAGGCCGGAAGCCGGGGGCTGACGTGCTCGGGACGGGATGCGTGCTCCGCCCCGAAGCAGGGGTGTCTGGCCTCCGTGCGGTCAGGCCGAGCTCAGTCCCCCCCCACCCCCAGAGCGGACCCTCATGCTGCCCCTGACGGAAGGCTCGCTGTACCTGCGGGCCGACGACGAGGACAGTCTGACCTCGCAGGAGTCCTTCTTCTCTGCCACCGAGGTGCCTGGGCTGGTGGCGGGTGGGGCGACGTGCAGCTGGCCGGGGGTGTGCGGGGGCGTGGGAGAGCGAAGGCATTTCCCCCGAGGGAGCGCTGGCCTTCCGAGTGCTGGCGTCCAGACGGGAAGCCGGGGGCCGTGCGCAGGTCGTGTGGGTGAGGATGGGGTCCTGCCCCCCGAGGCACCCCCAGCCTCAACTGTGCCCCTCCAGACCACGTGCCGCTGCCTGGCGTTAGTCTTCCGCCGTGGCTGGAGCGGGGGCCCCGGGTGCAGTAGGTGTCCAGTGGACAGTCCTGCAGGAGGGCCCTGGGGTGAAGACCACGGAGGCCAGATCCAGCCTTGAGCCCCAGCCTCCCCGGCTTGCGGTCCTTTGACCCCCCCTCTGAGAGCCTGGGGGTGCCTCCACCCTGGGATGCTGCTGATGGGTTTTGACACCCCCCCAGCTCCTTGAGTCCCTGCAGATGGGCGATGACCTGACCCTGCTCTCCAGGCCTGCCGCTGCCTACGAGGAGGCCTTGCGGCTGGTGAAGGAGGGGAGAGTGCAGTGCCGCACCCCCAGGTGAGCGCGGGGAGGTGGCTGGAGGCGCACGCCAGGGCTGCAGGGCAGGGAGCCCCCAGGGCAAGACGGGCAGGTCTGGCTGGACAGTGGAGTGAGCAGGCACAGTCGTTAGCGAGGCGAGGCCAGCTGCCCTGCGGGCTCAGTGGGGTCTGCCCCAAGCCCAGCGCCTCTCGCGGCCCATCCCTGGCGTCTGGAAGCCAGACTGCATCAGACGCGCCCGGGCTCTCGCCAGCTCCCCCAGCCTGTGGCCTCGGCCTGGCAGTGTCCTGGCTGCTCCCTGCCTCGGTTTCCCCATCCTTGGTAAGCTCGGGCTCTCTCCGTCTCAGGTTAATGTCTCTGTGTGGCGGGAGAGGCGGAGCTTGGCTACGTTTGGGTGGGAGGCGTGGGGTGGTGGTCACCCAATGACGGGCCCGCAGGAAGCCAGGCCCCGGTCAGGGGCCACCGCAGCCCTGGAGTCCCGGCTGGGCAAGGGATTTGGCCACTTCTGTCCTCCTCTAGGGAGGGCTCTTAGCTGGGTGGGCCTGGAGGGGACCTGAGGCAGCCCGACCCCAGCGAGCCGCCCACCCACACCTCTGAGAGTACCTCTCGAGTCGGCTCCTGGGCGAGGCTGGGGCCGGGTCGCCTGTGGCTGGGAAGGGCCGTTCGGGCCCCTGCGAGACCCACAGGGGGCCGGTGGCAAAACCGTCTGTGCTTTCCCGCAGGACGGAGCTGCTGGGCTGCTACAGTGACCAGGACTTCCTGGCCAAGCTGCACTGTGTGCGGCAGGCCTTCGAGGTGGGTGTGGCGGGGCGCCTGGGGCCCAGGGCCCAGGCCGGCTGCTGCAGCTGCAGCTGGTGTCCTCGCGCTCTCCTGGGCTTGGGGGCGCTGCCAGCAGCTCATCCCTCCTTCCCGCTCCTAGGGCCTCCTGGAGGACAAGAGCAACCAGCTCTTCTTCGGGGAGGTCGGCCGGCAGATGGTGGCGGGCCTGATGACCAAGGCGGAGAAGGTAGCGGGGCGGGGTGCTCGCTGGGCCGTGTCTGACTGCGTAGGCCTGTTAAGAAGGGAGGGGACCTGGGCTCCAGCGGCCTCGGAGCCGAGAAGGACTGGGGTGTCCTGTGCGGGTTGGCAAGCGGCAGCTCTGCCGTGCTCTTCGTTTGTGGTGACAACACGTCGTTTTACAAAACCCGCTGGTGATGAAATGCGAATCACAGCCGGTCTCCCAGCACCGGCCGCAGGAAACCACTGCCGCGTCTGATTTACGTCCCTCCCGCAGACCGTGGCGCTGACCTGCGAGAGCCGCCTGGCTGTTCAGCCGCTCGTTTCCCCAGCCGCAGCTCGTCCTGTCCGTCTTCCCGGGGCACCACGCAGCTCCCTTGCGGGATCCCCGGGGGAGGGCCACTGTGGGCCCTTGGGCTCGCCCCTGGAGGGCCCCGGTCATGTCTGATTTGCGCTGTGGCTGGAATCAGGCCGGGTGCTGAGGGCTTCGCTGGTGGTGAGCCCCGGAGCAGCCCACAGCACCAGGCTCTTACTTGACGATTTACTTATTTATGCACAGAACTGGGGTGTAGGCCAGAGGTATGGGGGTGAGAGGACTCACCAGAGACAGAGTGGGGAGCAGAACAGGCAGATGAACTGAAACACACTGCTGAGGGGAGCAGCAGGCGAGGCAGGAGAGGTCTGCTGCGCCATGTGGGTCCCCTCCCTGGTGGGGGATTGAACTTTCACTGCAGTGGCTGCAGATTGCTTCACAGTGCTGCAGTTTAACTCCTTGTGCCACCAGGGATGCCCATCGGTTGTTTTTTGTTTTTTGTTTTTTTTTAAAGATTTATTTATTTATGCACACAAGCACTGGGGTACAGGCCAGAGGTGTGGGGGGTGAGAGGATTCACCACAGAGAGCAGGGAGCAGAACAGGCAGATCAACGGAAGTACACTGCTGAGGGGAGCAGCGGGCACAGCAGGAGAGGTCTGCTGCGCCCTGTGGGTCCCCCCTGCTGGCCGGCAACAGGGATCGAACTCGTGCTGCAGTGGCTGCGGTTTGCTTCATAGTGTGTTGCTTAACCCACTGCGCCACCAGGGAGGCCCGGTTGTTTTTTTTTTTTAAAGTATATTTATTTATGCATACAAGAGGTGGGGTGTAGGCCAGAGGAGCATGGGTGAGAGGAGTAACCAGAAACAGTGGGGAGCAGGACAGGCAGATCTACTGAAATCCACTGCTGAGGGGAGCAGTGGGGAGACGGGAGAGGACTGCTGCTCCATGCGGGTCCCCTCCCTGGCTGGGATCGAACCAGTGCTGCAATGGCTGCGGATGCTTCACAGTGTGGTGCTGAGCCCCTTGTGCCACCAGCGAGGCCCCTTTATGAGAAACAGACGAGGCCGGCAGCTGGTCAGCACTCTGAGCACAGCGCCGTGCGGGCCTGGGGCTGCGACTGCCTGCTGTCCTTCCAGGCAGGCAGGGCTGGGCGGGCCGTCCGGGAGCTTTGTCCTTTGATAATGTTGGCGCCAGCCCCGTGGACAGAGCCCAGGCGCTGCAGTCAGGGACTCGAGCTGCTTCCAGCGTGTGCATGGGGCGGCCGTGAACCCGTCTGAGCCTCCTCTGCTTGTGTGTAAGCGGGCGGCTCTGGGGCTGTGCCCCGTGGTGGGCTGACAGACGTGCCCACGGCCGCGACAAGCGTCTGCCAGGCCAGCTAGCGCCCCCTTCACCATCCTTTATGCGCAAGGAGCAGGCTTGGGCAGGTTATGGGGACAGCTCAGGGTCCTCTTACCTAATCAAATTCTCTTTAAAACTTAGTGAAAATCTTTTTTTTAAAAAAGATTTGTTTATGCACATCAGCTGGGGTGCAGGCCGGAGTCACAGGGGGTGAGAGGACTCACCAGAGACAGAGCGGGGAGCAGAACAGGCAGATGGATTGAGATACACTGCCGAGGGGAGCAGCGGGGAGACCAGAGAGGGCTGCTGCGCCATGTGGGTCCCTCCCTGGCCGGGGATTGAACTCCCACTGCAGTGCTGCGGATGCTTCACGGTGCAGCGCTCAACACACTGCGCCACCAGGGAGGCCCTGAAAATCGTCTTTTGTTAAAATTACTTAAACGATGTTTGCTCATGGTGGGAAAAATGTAGACAATCCAGAATAAGCAAGAAAAAGAGAGAAGATTGTCCCCAACCCCACCTACATTCTGGGGGGCACCTGCCTGGCTCTCGGCTCGTCCCCGAAGCTGCGTCTCCCTGTCTGTAACCTGGGGGCAAATGGGGCGCCTCTGTCAGGACCCTGAGGATTGAGTGAGGGGGTCCACATGGGACAGACCCCGGCGCCCTGGCCCCCAGCCCCGAGCACGGGGACCCGCAGCTCAGCCTCGGTCCGGCGGCGTCAGCACGTGGGCTGGTCTGGGCCCAGCAGTCCGGCGCTCACGCTGCCCCTTGGTTGGGACGCCGACTCCCGCAGGGCGACTTCAGGGTCGGGCCTCCCCCGTCACCTGTGAGGCCTGCGTCTGCGGAGCCCGGCTCTGGCTGCCCAGCCCCGCGCCCCGGCTCCTGGTGTGGGGGGCCGCTGCGTGGTGCCTCGCGGGACGGGTGCGCCCTGCCGCGCCTCGGGGGCTGCTGCTCGACGAGGCCCAACCCGGCAGCTGGTCCCAGGGGGTCTCGCTGACCGGGCCTGGGGGCCTCTCCCACGATGGGGACGGCCCCTGCTTCTCCCCACAGAGCCCCAAAGGCTTCCTGGAGAGCTACGAGGAGATGCTGAGCTACGCGCTGCGGCCCGAGACCTGGGCCACCACCCAGCTGGAGCTGGAGGGCCGCGGGGTGCGTTGGCCGCGCCGAGCCCCAGAGTCCTGGGTCCTTCCGCTCAGAACCTGGGGCGGGAGGGAGGGGGTGCCCCTGCCAGGCTCCCCTTCGGTGCCCAGGGTCTGTGATGGCCCCCTCGGCGCTACAGCCCCCTCTGGCCCCGCCCAGGCCCGACCGCGAAGGGCACGCCCCGCTGCACCCACTGCAGGCCCCGCTGTACCCACTGCAGGGAGACGGGCGCCCGCTGCAGCGTCCCTGGCCCCGCCCTCCCGCCGGCCTCTGCCCCCCGCCCGTCGCGGCCTGGCGGCTGGGGCCGACCTCAGAGCGCCGCCCCTGCAGGTGGTGTGCATGAGCTTCTTTGACATCGTGCTGGACTTCATCCTCATGGACGCCTTCGAGGACCTGGAGAACCCGCCGTCCTCCGTGCTGGCCGTGCTGCGGAACCGCTGGCTGTCCGACAGCTTCAAGGAGACGGTGGGTGCGCGTGCACCCCTCTTCTTCCCGCCGTCTGCCTGGGGCTGCCGGCCGCGCGGGCCAGGCGTCTGCCCTGGAGGTTTCCAGGTGACCCCGTTCTCCCCGCCGCCCTCCAGAGCCGGCTCGCGGCCGCCGTGCTGCGGTTTGCTGCGGTCGTGCTGGCCGAGGCGCTGTGCCGGGACGTCCTGTTCGGTCAGGTCTAGACGGGAGGAAGGAAGCGCAGAGGCAGAGGGAGGTGGACCCCCAGGCCAGAGCAGCAGGGGCCCAGCCTCTGTGCGGGTGGGCTGCTCTGGAGCCATCTCTTAGGGGGTAACCATGGCCCCGCAAGCCCTGAGGAGGGGGCGCTGAGTCACGGCAGTTTTACGGAGAAGGCCTGGGGCACAGAGAGCCGTGGCTGGGCCAGGGGCCTGAGGCCAGAGGGGTGGTCCAGCTTCAGATTTCAGGCTGTCAGATTCCTGTAGAGGCCGGAAACGGCAGAACCAGGCTCCAAGCCGGGGTCCCCTGCGGGGCTCCCGTGGGGCTGGGAGAGCTGGGGCGAGGGCTTGCCCCACGGGGTGGGGGGCGAGGGGCTGCGACCCGCACGCTCATCTCCACTGGTGTCTCTGCTTCAGGCCCTGGCCACGGCCTGCTGGTCAGTGTTGAAAGCTAAGAGGAGACTGCTGATGGTGAGTGACCCGCCTCCCAGAGGCCCCCACCGGGCAAGTGCGCCCTGAGGGGGAGTGTGGTGGGCGGAGGGATGGGGCTTTGCTGAGGCCCCAGACCGTGCTGCCCCGCGGGCTTTCTTGTGGCGTCCCACGTGTCCCTGGCCAGGAGCACCCATGGGCCCTTGGCGTCTGCTTTGCCCCTCCCCAGGCCCAGGCCCAGGCCGCTAGGAAGTGCTGAGGTCCCTGAGCAGGGGAGAGGGCACCCGGGAGGCGGCACGTGCAGGGGGTGGTGCGGCTGGCAGGCTGGCAGGCTGGGCAGGCGTGCCAGGTGGAGCAGAGCCAGGCTGAGCAGAGCCCTGCCCCCCCCCCCACCCTGCCCTCCTGCCCTCCGCTCTCCCAGGGGCTCCAGCTGCACTTTCCGGGGTGTCATCCCGTGCCCTCTGCCAGCTGGGTTCTGCCACCCAGCTGATACCAGCTGCCTTGGCCACGTGCTCCAAGCACGTCCTGTTCTGAGCGCACCCCAAGGGCCCCTCGTGGTTCTCTAGTGGCCCCAAATCACCCCCGGTGCGGAGGTGAACATGGGCCTTCAGAAGCGCCGTCACAGGCCCAGGCACCGGTGGGAGCCCAGCCCTTCCTGGGCCCGGGGACCTGGCTGCCTCCCACTCCCGCAGCCGGCACTCAGCCTGGCCCCCACAGGTGCCCGACGGCTTCATCTCCCACTTCTACTCCGTATCGGAGCACGTGAGCCCTGTCCTGGCCTTCGGCTTCCTCGGGCCCAAGCCCCAGCTCGCAGAAGTCTGTGCTTTCTTCAAGGTGAGCGGGGCGCAGTGTGGCTGCTCTCCCTGGGATCGGGGTCTGAGGGTGCTTGGACCCAGGGCTGGGCCCGCCCCCGGAGAGAGGCAGGGCGGGGTGCCCCCCTCCACGGGACCCCGCACGGAGCGGCTGGGGGCCTGGGGACGCTGGTGGGGAGGCTGGCAGCGGCCCTAGCCACGCCCCTGCCCCAGCACCAGATCGTGCAGTACCTGAGGGACATGTTCGACCTGGACAACGTGCGCTACACGTCGGTGCCCGCGCTGGCCGAGGACATCCTGCAGCTGTCCCGGCGCCGCAGTGACATCCTCCTCGGCTACCTGGGGGCGCCGGCCGCCAGCAGCGTGGGCCTGAACGGGGCGCTGCCCCGCGAGAACGGGCCCCTGGAGGAGCTGCCCTAGTGGCCGCGGACACAGGCTCCAGGTCCGCCCACTGCCTGCCGCGCCCCGCGTGTGACGCGCCCTCGTGTGACACAGGGAGAGGCCGCCGCCACCTCTGGTTGGCGTCAGAGGGCCTGGGTGTCCCTGGCCAGCCGCAGTGGAGAGCCCAGACCGTGGTGGCCGTGGGCCACTGCCCCCGACCTTGCCCCCTTCATCATCTGGGAATCTTCGGGGCCCCTTGGGGCCCATGCGACTGCCCTTGGCTGTCCCTGGGGAAGGGGAGGCCGGACGCGTGACCTGAGGGTGAGGAGGGGAGAGAGACAGGATGGAGGGGCAGGAGGAGAGCTGGAGGGAGGTCTGGGAGGAGACTTGAGACAGGTAAGGCGGATGCCTGGCTGTGGGACCCCAGGAGCTCCCACCAGCCCAGGGCTGCTGACAAGTGGGACTGGGCAGGTGGACGAGGAGAATGGGGGTGGGCAAGACACCCGTGAGGTCACAGGCACCCACGCTGGAAGGGGTCCGGGCATCTGCCTGGCGGCCCTGATGACCCCTCGGTCTCCCCATAGTTTTTGACTCCAGGGGGGCCCCAGGGTGAGGCAAATGAGAGATGGTGGACGGCAGGCAGAGGTAGGACAGAGGTGGACCTGCTTGTCCCGTTGGGCAGGGGGTGCGTCTCTGACACCCCAGGCCCCAGCATGGACACTGCCCTCTCACCTTCCCACGCCCAGAGACCGTCAGGTCCCTTCCCACCTCCATGTCACCAAAGCCGTCACTAGACAGCCCACTGCCTCCGGCCCCCACGCCTCCCTCTGTGAGCTGGAGCCCCTGGGTGCTGCTGGGCGCTGCTGGGGCTCTGGCCGGGGTCAGGCCCGCCCTATGCTGCAGCATGGGGGGCCTGGAGCGAGGGGCCCGGAGACCACCCCGGGGGAGGTCAGAGGGTGGACGTGGCCGGCCTGGCCACTGGCCCCACCGGGGCGAGGCACTTGGGCACAGATGCTCAGGAGTGGCCCCAGCTTCCACCAACCCGGGGCGCATCTCAAGTGTCTTCACCTGAGGTGGGATGTTTTATCGCCTTAACACTTTATTTTGCGGTTCTGTTCCTTTCCGGTCTGAGAGGCCCACAGGAGAAGCAGGCGTGGGGTGTCCGGCTCCAGGGGAGGGCTGGCCTCTTGGCCGCCGTTCCCAGGGAGGTGGGGCAGGGGTGGGCTCTGGTCTTTGAGCCCGCGCCCCTCCCCAGGTGGGGGAGCCTGCGCCCCAACTGGCTCTGGCCCCGACCCCCCTCCGAGGTCCGCACCAGGAGGGTGCAGCCCCCTCTGCCCCACATTCCGTTCATTTGCACTTAACCTTTAACCCTGCTGTGAATGTAGCCCGGGCCTAGCCCCACCTGCCCCCAGCCCCACACAAGTGGCATTTTCCTTTTGTCTTTGTTTACATGTCATGCACTGCCTCGGGCATCGCTGCGGCTTCCAGCTTCTGTCTGGTATAGCGTGCACACACCGATGCGGATCCAATAAACGACTGAAAGCCGCCTCGCCCTCCTGCTGCTGCGCTGCTCTGCTCTGCTGGGCGGGTGGTGGGGGCCCCAGGGAGCAGAGGGCAGGCGGGGGTGCTGGGAGGGCCCTGTGGCCCCTCGGTTGTAGCCTGGCTACAGCCTCCTGGGCTGGGCTGGGCTGGGCTGGGCTGGGGGAAGGGGCCAGGGCGGTCCTGAAGAGCACCGGGCGGGCTGGCCGTCTGCGGGCGCGTGAAGGCAGCACCCCGGCGGGGCCTCTCTGGGCCTCAGCGTCCACACAGATGAGCCGCTGGTCAGCTGGGCCAGTGAGGGTCTGGGGCAGCTGGGCACGGGCCACTGGCCAGATCTCCAGATGCTTTCGTGGGCTCTGGGACCTCAGAGGGCTTATTGGGAAGGGGTTAAAACAAAAACAAGCCAGGACCTCCCTGGGGGCCTAGGGGTAAGGCTCAGCACTGTCACCACTATGGCCTGAGTTCGATCCCCGGCCATGGAGCTAAGACCCACACAGGGCGCAGCAGACCTCTCCTGTCTCCCGCTCTCCCCTCAGCAGTGTGTTTCAGTGGATCTGCCTGCTCTGCTCCCCACTGTGTCTCCGGTGACTCCTCTTACCCTCTACACTTCTGGCCTGCACCCCAGTTCTTGATGTAAAAAAAAAATTCAGTTTGTAAAAACTCAGGCGAACAGAAAAGTTAAAAGAAACCCACTTAAACACCCATGAAACCGAGGCAGGGAGCCTGCTGTCTCCGCTTCTTCTCTAAGACAGTCTCAGGCACACACTCACCCCTCCGCCCTTGAGCCAGTGCGTCTGACAAACACGGCGGTTCTCCAGCACCGGCTCCCAGAGGCACCTGGAGAGTGACTGGCTGCGGGCAGCTCACCCCTGCGTGCCAGAGGGCTCTCCGCTCCCCGGACGGACCCGTCAGCAGGAGACAGGAGACGTGCTGCCCTCTCTTGCCAGCATAGAGGCTCGACGTGAGCGGGGGTCGCTCGTGCTGGCAGACGTGCGTGTGGGCAGTCCCAGCTGGTTTGCGCACCGTGATGTGCGCTTGCTGGGCCGGGCAGCCTGTTCTCGGGGAGGTGCGGGGTGCAGCTGCCTCCAGCACGGCTCCAAGACCCCTTCGTCCGCTTGCGCAGTCCTCCAGGCCACCCCACATGCCCCTCGGGCCGTTCCCTGGCACGCTGGGTGTCTGACACTCGGCTGTCGCGGCCCCTCGGGGGCCTCTGTCCCAAGGAGCGGTGGGCGACGTCTCTCCCTTTCCCCCGCACCCACGGAGGCCGCGCTGCAACTCTGATTTCCTCGGCTTTTGCCGCGTGGCGGTTCTGATGCCCACGTGTGACGCGTCGGCCAGCAGGGGCCTCCCGTAGACTCGGGCACTTCCTCTCAGCACAGCATGATGTCCCAGGGCGCTCAGAACCCCAGAGCCCCCCCGGAAGGCCCCGAGGGGAGCCCTGGCCCATTTCTGTGGCTGACAGGGGACTTGGAGTCGCAGCTCCCAGCAAATCGGGCCTCTCGACTCTGTCCTTGGGTCACCCCAGATCAGTTCTGGGCTTCGCCGCGGGACTGCCCTGGTCAGTGGGGCGGAGCCACGTGACGCAGACAGGCGTGGGAAGTATCTGCTGCCCTCTGAGAACAACGGCTGGGCCAGCTCACTGGGCGAGGGGGCCCCGGGCCACAGTCACCAGATGTGAGCAGTCGGGATGGTCCGAAGGCCCCGGGCTTTGATGGGCTCGTCCGGGCCTGCGGTGACAGAAGGGCACGTCCAGTGCGGCACTAGCCCAAGGCCGCCCAGGGCTCCGGAGCGCAGCCCACCCCCGCACTCCGCCTTGGACTTGAGTCTCCACACAGCCCTGTGCTCGAGGTCAGCCATGGGGCCTCCGTTCCTGCCCAGGAGATTGGCGCTCACGCGGGGAGGAGGGCTGAGCGCCAGTGCCAGTGTGGCCGTGGCTGTGACGTGGGCCTGGCGCTCGTGGACGTGGCTCACTGGCCATACGAGTGGCTCCCAAGACGCGGCACGAGCGCGACGCGGAAAGGGGTCACCCGTTCGCTCACCAGTGTTTGCTGCGCACCGCTGTGCGCCAGGCCCTGCCCAGGCTGCGGCCCAATGCCGCACGAATCTGCTGGCCTGGGGAGCTGCCTGTGCGAGGCCAGGCGGCCTGAGGGCGGCCACAGGGACAGGCTCCACCCCTGGAGACCCACAAGCGCCACAGACCGGGGACCCTCGTCCAGGTGATGAGCCTACGATGTCTCGGACCTGGCCCCGTGGTGTCTGGCCCCTGGCCCCTGCCTTCCAGAAGCTTCTTATCTAGGAGACATGAACGGCCCCTCTCAGAGGCATGAGGCCAGAAGTGTCCCCTCTAATTCGAGCCCATCTGCCTGTCTGCCATCTGTGGGACCCAGGAGTGAGGTGGCCCCACTGGGGAGTTTCCTGAGGGCAGTGCTGCTGCAGACATGCTCTCCCTCCTGGGCCCCCAGGAACCCAAATATCCCCCAAGTCAATGAATAGGGCAGCAGCTGGCACACTTTGGGGAGACAGGCCCGGAGAGGGGCAGGGAGAACAGCGTAGTGTGGCTTTGGGGTGCTGGATGTGGGGTTTCACTTGGTGCTTGGTCCGGGTACCAAGCTGTGTGCAAACTCCCACTGGAGGAGAGGCCAGCCCTGCCTGGCACGAGCGGGGCTCTGGTGGGGCCTGGGGCGGTGGGGGCAGCTAGTGGTCTGGCTCGTGGGCTGCAGGCAGTTTAGGGCGCTGGCCTAGCCCATAGGGCAGACCCGCTGCAACTCCTAGCGACTCCAGGGGTGTCACTGGTCCACCTTCGGCTCAGGGAGGCGGCAGGGGGCTCCTGCAGCCACTGAAGTCTCTGTACAGCGTTCTCCCTGCACAGCCAGGCCCTCGCCTGCGGGCGACCCTGACCCAGCTGGCTCAGCGCCCCGGTGCCTCTCTGGAGATGCAGCCACAGGATCACCGGAGACAGGTGTGGGGAGCTTCAGGCAGTACCCCGAGAGCAAGTGCTGTCTAACTAGAGGCCGCGGCCATGTCACAGACCCGCTGCAGGGAAGTGACCCCAGGGGAAAGTGCCTCCTGTGGGGTTCTGCCACAACGACCTCCTGCATGGTGTTAAGATAGCGGGGTCCCTGGGGGTGGCTAGACAGGGTCTGGGGCTCCCAGGGCCCTGGTTCTTGATTGTGGGGCTGGCTACACAGGTGTGTTCAGTTTGTGAAACTTCATCGGGCTGTACACGTTCGATCTCTGGCATTTCCTGTGCGACAGTTGTTTTTTAATTATAAAAGAAAACAAAACCAAAACTCAAACCACCACCCATTCTCAGGCTCCCCTCTGGCCTCACCACTGATGGTGGCCTTCAGAGTTTGATGGCCAGGCTCCAGCCAGCCTCCTCCCAGCACGTACCCCCACCCACCTCCCGCCTCCTGCGCATTTCATCCAGGCACATTCCTGCCACAGGACACTTGCTCGTGCTGTTCCTACCCTGGGTGATATTAGGGCACAGTAAGGTTCAAAGTTAAGCCCAGCAGGCAGGTTTGGGAGGCTGGAACAGGTAAGGGAATGGACAAGGCTGCCCCGGAAGAAGACTAAAATCCACCACAATGACCAGAAGAACCAGCCCAGATCCGGGAGCACGGAAGCAAAGGCCAGGGCGTGCCTCTCGGTCAAAGGCCAGCGCCTGAGACCAGGTGTCCTGGCAGGTAACTGGTGCACACGGGCGCCCCAAGTCAGAAGGCCCACAGAAAGCGTATGAGAGCCCCAACTCCTTCCGGAGCAGACTTCTCCCATCTTGCTCGCTGCTCCTCTTAGCAGTGTACTCCATAACCCGCTTTTCTGTTCTCCACTCTGTCTCTGGTGAATTCTTTCACCTTCGCTCCCCTGGCCTCACCCCGGTATTTCTTCCCACTGCAGGTGAGTCCTTTGCATTTTGTGGCTCCTCAGCCTCCTCCTCCCCTGGGAACCATCCCTGAGGAGAGGACCCTGGAGCAGAGGCCGGGCTCCGGGACTTTGCTCTGTAGGCTTCGTGGCTGCTCAGTGACACGGCCACTGCCGGGGATGGGCAGTCAGCCAGGCCCGGGGAACTATTCTGGGACACTCCCAGCCCACCCCTTGGACCTGCTGCTCCTCACAAGCTAATAATGGCAGTGCCTGAGGAAGCTGAAGGCAGGTGACAGGGAAATGGGGCCAGCCGACGCAGGTGCAGAGCTGAGTACAGCCGGGGGCCTTCCTGGCTCGCCAGCGGCTTCTGAGTGACCACCCCGCACCCCCTGCTCTGGCCGCCTGGCTTTGGTCTCTGGGATTCTCTGGTTTAGTCTCCCTTCTCACAGGCATTTATGGCATCTGTCAGGCGTTGGTTCAAGGCTCCACCACACAGCACACCCTGTCTTCACGCTGCCCGGGTTTTTCCAGGTACAGCAGCGGCCACTGGTCTCAGCACATGAGAATGCCGACCAAAAGCACCAGCCCAGACCACTGGTACCCCAGGGCCCGGTGGGAGCCAGGAATGTGCATTTTCTGCAAGTTGATCTTGGTGCTGCCTGAAGCCAGAGGGCCATGGCTTTACTGGGACAAGGAAGTGAATCTGTCCAGCACGGTCAGTGCAAGGGGTGTGTGTGTGTGTGCACCTGTTGGAGCCCCACAGAGGCCCCTCACCTGACCAGGGAAACCTGTTTCCGATACCTGAGCCAGACTTGGCCAGGCAAAGGGGAGCAGGCGGAGTGAAGAAATCAGGCGCCCAGCAGCATTGGCAAAGGCTAGGACAGGACAGGGCGGGCCCTTTACCTGGACTGTAATTCTAGCCGGAGAAGGGGGCAGAGGTGGGCGGGAGGTGTGGCAGTTCACGCGGGACTTGGACTTGGCAGGCGCCCATTGGAATGGCTGGGAAACAGGTGAAGGGGTTAAACCGCCTCGATGGCGGCTGCTCCCAGAATGCCTCCCTGAGCAGTACGAATGTGGCGGATCAATACGGCCAGTGAGGCCCGTTCACTGGCGGAAGGACGGACGGAGCCTTCACTAACTTAGTTAAGGTCTCTCTGAACCTGAGCAGGGCGTCCCCGGGGCGCCCCACAATGCACCGGCTCCGGGTGCCTCGCCCGGTGGCGGAGCAGGAAAGAACCAGTCCCGCTGGGCGTTCGGACTCAGTTTACTTATAACTACAAGTGGGCGGGTCCAGACGCCGTCGGACTGAGGCTGCTTCCCCGCTCCGGGCGCGGGCTGTGGCGGGCGCCGAGGTCCCGGCGATCCCGAGCGGGCTCCGGGGATCCGCAGCGTCCTCACTCCGCGCAGATCCCAGCCAAACCAAAGCTCCCACCAAAGTTCAACACGCCCCCCAAGCTCACGCCTGATTGGCCTGCCCTTCCCACCCCGCGAGCCAGTCTCACGTAACGATTGGCTGTTCTGCTCCCCCTTCAGTGCCGGAGCCCTCCTCTCTCTCGATTGGTCAGACAGCTACCTGCGCTCGTCTCGGATTGGGCGCCAGTCTGGCCGGCTCGCAGGCTCTTAGGGGCCCCGCTTTCTGATTCGCCGTCCTGGTCAGTCCCACGGCCTGCTCGCTGAATGGCTGCGCCGATACCTGTCTCGGCCTCCGATTGGGTGTGTGGCGCCTCCCCGGCGTGATAGGTCAGGACCACCGCCCCCCTGGCTCCCCATTGGCTGCTCGGCCAAGCCCGGTCTCCGGGTAAGATGGCAGCGAACGGACAGTGCTCGCTGCCTGCTTCATGGCGGCCTGTGACCCTCACCCACGTCGAATACCCTGCAGGTAAAATGCGGCCCCGGCTCCGAGGATGGCTTCCCGGGGCCGGCCTTTCAGCCCCGGGCGCTCCAGCCGGAGTGAGCCCGCGGGGACGCCGGGGGACCGGGGTGGGAACTGTCAAATAGTGAGCCACGGAGGGGCTCGGCCGGCGCGCGGCGCAGGCGCAGTGGGGCGGCGATGAGCTGGGCGAAATTGTGAGCCGCTCGCTTGCGCCCTCTGCGGCTGCGCGGCCGGGGCACTCCCCCGGGCCCCCGAGCCGTTGGGCGGTGCTGGGGCGGGGGTCGGTGTGAGTTGGGAGAGGCGCGGTGATCGGCCCTCGGCCCTTGTCCCCGCACTCCCCGCAGAGGCCGGACCCGCCGTGGCGTGCGGGGAGTGCCTGCTCCCTGCAAACCGTGCTTGGGGGCTGCCCGAGCGGTCCCCGTGGCTGCGGGTGCGAACCGAGGCCCGGAGGCCACTCGCTTGAGTATTTCTAGGGCCACGCCCTGAGCTGGCCGGGCTCCGCCGCCGAGGGGCCGGCTGAAGGTCCCCCGCCCCTTGACTTCTGGGGCTCCCATCACTACCCTCTGAGAAGCGCGGGGTTTTCCAGCCGGGACGGCCTTTGGCGACCCTCCTGGAGGTGGACTAGTGGAGGTGGGCAGCGCTCAGGCCTCTGGGCTTACGTTCCCGCTGTGCCTCAGTTCATCTCAAGTAGGACTCACGCCTCCCTTCTGGCGTGAGCCTCGGGACAGGCACGTGAAATGCTGGCCGCGGTGCCTGGCACCGGGAAGCGTTTAATGAGCAGCTGCAGTTAGTGGTATCCCACCTTCCCAGGACCCTGCCAGGCGCACCCGCCCTCCCTGGGTTGGAAGGCCAGTGCCTGGGGGCATGCTGCACTCTCGGGCAGAGGTGTGAGAACCTGGCCGTGCTGACAGCCCAGGGCTGGATGCCAAGGAACTTTGACCCTGTGTGACCCGGCTTGTACAGGGGTGGAGTGGCCCTGCCCACTGCCTGCCAGCCAGCTAGCCAGTACCCAGAGATACTGCCCTCCCAGGCAGCCACGTGATGGCTCTGGGTTTAGAAGGAACAGGCCACTGATACATCCAGACATCCCGGGACTGGGAAAACCCCGCTTTACCTGGGGAGGGACTCTGTTCAGGCCTCAGCACCTTCGTGACTTCCCTCTCCTGGCCTCAGAGCAGCTTCTCCAGCCGGCACTTGTGAGCAGCATGGCACAGGCAGGGTGGAGGGGCCTGGCAGGGGCTGGGAGTAGCCGATTCAGTCCCCTCCAACTGTGTGTCCCCTGCACTCCTCCATCCCCCGGCCATACACTCCTGGCTGCCTTCAGCCACTCTCTCGGTGTCGGTTTTTGAACTGTGCTGGGCCTGGGGGTGGGGCAGGGGTCCAAAGAGACCTGCTGTCTTGGAGTCGCCATCCTCACCGAACCCCCGGCCGCGAGCCTGCCCTGTGACAGTCTCAGGCCTCCTGGGCTGGGAGCTCCGTGGTGGCAGAAACTTGTCCCTTTTTGCCTCCATGGCGGGCATTTAATTTGTGTTGCGTTAACCCAGGCAGCATCCCCAGTGGGGAAACTGTGCAAAGGTCCGGAAGTAGGACAGAGCTCGGGTGAGTTCAGGGAACTGGAGCAGAGAGCGGGAGGGGGCAGGGCCAGGACAGCAGGGCCTGATGGACAGGGCTGTGGCGGGCACATCCCAAAGGCAGTGGGCGCCATGGGGGGCCCCCTCCAGAGACTGGCGGGGCCAGGGTCACCCACAGCATCTGCAGGGGAGGTGGGAGCTGTGGGACCGGTGATGAAGATGGCCCAAGGTTTGGGGGTGCTGGCTCCTCTGGGCCTCACAGCCTAGTGCTGAGACACCCAGTTTCTCTGTGCAGGAAGGGCCAGCTGTGGTGTGGACTGGGGGTGGAGGTCCAGAAAGCAAAGGTCCCCACCCAGCGTGTGAGGCCCAGGAGCACCAGTTCTCCCAGACCAGCTCCGAGCCGGTCCTACCTGGGAGGTGTTGGTGAGGCCAGGTGTGTGCCATGGAATCTGGGCCCAGCCCTGGATAGGCACCTTCCCTGCTGCCCACGCGAGGCCAGACTGGTGGTGTGAGCGTTTCCTGAGCTGGCTTCTCGCAGCCTCTGGGTGGGAGTGTCCAGCCTGCCGGGACCCAGCTGGGTGTCTCCCCCGGCCTGGCACGCGTGTCTGATTCGGAGGCCAGAGAGCTGAGGCCGTGCAGCCAGCACTGGCGCTGGAGCTGACCGTGCCCGCTGGCCAGCGCGGCCGGTAGCTGCGCTGTCTCGAGGTGAGGGTGGCCCTTGGACTCAGTGTTAGCCCTGCCATGAGGCAAGGGGCAGAGTGGTCCTTGTCTCTTGCTTCAGTGTCCCTCTCAGAAGGGGCCGGAGGTCCTCACACCGCCTTCCTCTAAGCCTGCTGGGGTGTAAGAGCAGCTGGTCAACAGGGAGCCCATTTCGCAGAGCGGAGAGGCAGTGAGAAGCTGCTGCCACCGGGGTGGCCACGTCGGGCAACGCGGCCTCCTGCCCACCACTGGCCTCGGGCCCTGTTGGCGTCCTCAGTGTGGACCCACGTCTGTGCGCTGCTGGGGCTGGGTTCCTGGGACCTGGGGCGGTGGGGAGAGGCAGCCGAGCACAGCCGGGCTGTTTCCTGGTACAGGGTGCGCCGTGGGGGTCAGAGTTCAAATTTCTGCTTTGGGGGTGATGGGCCGTGCTGGAACAGGCCACAGACTGGGTTTCCGTCCGACCCCTCCTCTTTCTGGCTGAGACTGGGCAGTTAGTTTCCTCCCCTTGAGTGTGGGGCCACCGAAGGCACCTGCTTTCTTTCTTTATCTTGGTTTTCACGTGTTCTCTGGGGGGCCCCAGAGCAGTGCTCCCCGCTTCTTCGGCCGCTCTTCTGGCGCGTGGGCTGTCTTCACCCCGTGCTCCCTGTGCTCCAGGTGATCTCTCCGGCCAGGTGCTTGCCTACTTGAGCCTCGTCCCTGTGTGTATCATCGTCGGTTTCGTGACCCTCATAATATTCAAACGGGAGCTGCACACAGTGAGTCTGTCCTCGCCCACCCCCCGCTGCTCCCCAGGACCCCACCCGGGGAGGCGGGGCTGTGCCACCTCATTCCGGGTGCTTTGCCTCCACCTTTTCTCAGGCATGGGGGGCTGGCTGGTCCCAGGGTGTCCACTGGCCAGACCGGGAGGTTCAGCTGGAGGCCATGGGCTGGGGCGGGTGGCAGCCCGGGCACAGGGGCTGGCTGAGCAGGGTCTTCTCGGCAGATCTCCTTCCTCGGGGGCCTGGCGCTGAACGAGGGCGTCAACTGGCTGATCAAACACGTTATCCAGGAGCCGCGGCCCTGTGGAGGTAGGGCCCGCCCTTGGGGCTGCGGGCGCCCCTGCAGGCCCCTCGCTGATCACACCTGCGCTTGCTCTCTTCCCAGGCCCCCACGAGGCGGTGGGCACCAAGTACGGGATGCCCTCCAGCCACTCCCAGTTTATGTGGTTCTTCTCCGTCTATTCCTTCCTTTTCTTGTATTTAAGGTGAGTCCCCCGCCCACCAGGTGGCCCTGAATGGCCCAGGCCAGGTTCATCCGGGAACTTCCTTTTAGCCTTGGGATGCTCCTGGGGCTCAGCCTGCGGTGGGGAGGGAGGCAGGGAGGCTGCGGCAGGCGGAGGCTCCCAGGGAGCACGCGAACGGGCCAGGGGCCGTGGAGGGCCTGGGCTCCAGGCTGTGGCCAAGGCCAGCTGACGGACCTGTCTTCCCAGAATGCACCAAACAAACAATGCCAGGTTCCTGGACTTGCTGTGGAGGCACCTGCTCTCCCTGGGTCTCCTCACCGCGGCCTTTCTTGTCTCCTACAGCAGGTATGGAGGACAGGAGAGCCCCAACCACACCCTGGTCTCTGGGGTTCTGGGTTCTTGGGCCCTGTTAGGCCCCATGGTGGATCAAATCCCAGAGCTGTCAGGCAGGGCTGGGAAAGGGGCCCAGTTTCGGAGGGACAGGCCTCCAGTGGCTGCTTCCAGGCCAGTCCTTGCTCTGTCCCCCGCTGGACCCAGTGTTCCGGGGAGCCCCCACCCCCAGCCATCTGTTCCCAGCATCAGACTCAGAGTTCGATGGCTGGACAGAAGGAAGGCAGCTTCCAGCTGCGCCTTCCCTTCACTTCTGGAGACGGGAGCAGCTGTTGGGGTGCACACCCCCCGCAGCTGCTGAGGCTCTGTGCTCCCGGAGGCGGTGTGTGCCGCGCGGGTCCCGCGGAATCAGCGCTCGGGCCCGGGTTGTGCAGGCCCATCCCTGGCAGGGTCTCACAGCTGCCTCTGTCCTCCGCCCAGGGTCTACCTGCTGTACCACACCTGGAGCCAGGTGCTCTTTGGGGGCATCGCTGGAAGCTTCATGGCCATTGTCTGGTTCATCTTCACCCAGGAGGTCCTCACCCCGCTGTTCCCCCGGATAGCAGCCTGGTAACTGCCTCCTGCCCCCGGCTGCCCCCTCCTCCCCGGGAGGCCCCAGGCATCCTGACTCAGTCTCAGCCCCGGGGGCCGCAGTGTCCAGGCCGCTGCTGGGGGGCTGCTTGCTGGGCTTCCACCGTCTCGGGGTTTCCTCAGACCCGGGCGCCTCCCCGTCCTCACGCAGCCCTCAGGGAGCGGCCAGCAGCAGGCGCCCTCCCGGTGTGCGGGTGCTGTCCCGGGGCCGCTGTGTCGCCACGTGGGGCACGCGGCGCTCGGCTCTGGGGTCCAGGCCAGGCAGAGAGCGCCGCGCTGTGGAGGGCAGTGCGGCGCCGTCCTGGCCGCCGGGGCTTCTGGCTCGGAGGCAGGTCGTGCCCTGACGCGGCGTCGCTCTGCAGGCCCGTCTCCGAGTTCTTCCTGATCCGAGACACGAGCCTCATCCCCAATGTGCTCTGGTTTGAGTACACGGTGACACGGGCAGAAGCCAGGTGAGTTGAGGGGCCACAATCACAGCCCCCGGAGACTGCCCCCCTTTTTGGAGGGCTTCCCAAGGCGGGCACTCGCCCCAGCGCTTTTCTTGTCTTGTCTCCTTGAACTTCCCCTTGGCCTCCATTTTCCAGGTGACAAAACTGGGGTTCAGGGGAGCCACTCGACAGCGGACTTGCAGATGGTGGCGAGAACTGGGCACCTGCGTGTGGGTGCCCCTGGAGCTGTTTAGTGCACGTGCTTTCTTGCAGACGGGGTGCAGGGAGTTAGAGGCCACCGCACTTGCGCAAGTCAGGCAAAGCTGGGCTTTGGTGCTTCCTGCCTCAGCTCTCCCGCTCCACGCACCCCAAATCCAGGGTGGGGTGCCTGCGCGAGTGCAGAAGACCAAGCTGCTGCCTGAGTTCTTCGGGGAGGCCTGGTTCCCAAGAAGCTGATGGGAGGGGCTGGCTCGGGCAGGGCAGGGCTGGAAACGTGTCTGCTGCATCAAGCCCAGAATGTCCTGCTCTCTGAGGAGAGGCGATTCCAGGGGTTAGGGCCAGCCATCCCGTTATTGGCCGGTCTGAGCCCCACCTGCCTCCCAGAAGGCTCTGCCCCACCCCGCCACCCCGCCACTCCCTGCTCCCCCTGCTCCCTCCCCGCCCCCGCCAGCCCCTGCCTGGGTCTTCCCCACCTGGCCGCCCATGGCCCTGCCTCACAGGCCTGGCTCCACCACTGCCTGCCCTTGTGGCCAGGCGTGTGCCGGGCCTCGGGTACAGCGGAGGCAGCCATGCAGCCTGGGGCGCGCCAGGGGCCGGCACCGGCTCTGCGCTAGGCCCTGGGCCTGGGTCTCCCGGCGTGGGCTGCTGGGCCCTGCCTCAGGGAGAACCAGTGAGCAGCCTGTGGCTGGGGGCTGCAGGGAGAGCTGTCCAGGAGGCGCGGGAGCGCAAGACTCCCGAGAGAAGGTGGGACTTGGGGAGCCCACCACACGGCGGGGCTGGGGCAGAGCACCCTGGACCGGTGGGCGCAGTGAGTTTCTGGATTTTGGCCGGACAAGCCCTGTTCTAGGCTCTGAAGCCAGCCCCTCTGGAGTATGGTGGTTATGCCTGCTCCCCCAGGTTTTGGGCCGTTACGCACATAGCCACCCCCAGACCTGATCCTCAGATTCCCTCTAAAACCTTCGTCTGTTCTCTTTGCCTCCGGACCTCCTGGATGGAGAACTCACTGCCTTCTTGTGTGTCTTGGTTGATGATAACAGAACCCCACCGAGCTGGCTTATCTATGAACGGGACTCCCCACGATTAGCCGGTTTCAGCCAGACCCCTCTTGCCTCTGTTCTCTCGTCCTGGCTCCCCGCCCCAATCTCTCGGCCTGTTCTGGGTTCCAGGCCTGGACGCTGACCCTCACGTCCAAGCCCCAGGTTCCAGGGCAGCAGCTCTGGCGAGCCCAGCTCCGGTCGCCACCAGGGCTCCTGCGAGGACATTCATCCATTTTGATCGCAGTGGGTGGGGAAGGGACAGCTGAGGGGCCCCCTCCCCAGGCCCCCAGCATCCTCGCCTCTGACTGTACCCGTTTTGCAGGAATAGACAACGCAAGCTGGGAACGAAACTGCAGTGACCGGTGAGTGTGGCTGGGCCCAGCCTCCAGACCTGGCCAGCGTGACGCCTTGCAGGAGGATGGATGACAGAGGGATGAAGCGGAGACCTCTCCAGACCCGTCACCAAGTGGAGCCTTTTTTTTTCTCATTTTAATTTTAATGAACAAGGTGGACCAAAGGGCTGAGCCAGCCCCTCAACCGGGACGCTGGAGGGCCTGCTGCCAGGGGCCCACATGGCCAGAGTCCCTCGCCGTGCTGCTGCTAGCCCCACGTCGGCGGACAGTGCCTTGGTGGGGGCACCCGGTGTGGGAGAGGAGGAGGGTTGGCCCCTCTGGCCTCGGGCCAGGGAATCCAGGTGGCGTGAGAGTACACGCTGTCTATTTTTGGTTTCGTCAGAGGCAGATGGGCTTTTGGAGACAGGCCGGAGGAGCCTGCACCGTAGCGGTGGCCCTGTGCGGGGGGGCCCAGGTCAGTGCCCCGGGCCTTTTCGCCGAGCCCAGGGGCAGACCACCCCTCCGGGGGCCCGAGAGGCCTGGGGCCCAGGAGGAGGGGCGCCCCCCAGGCCCTCCCTGCCACCATTGCCATTCCAGAACCTCGTTCAGTGTTTGTCTGGGGCTGGGGCCCGGGGAGCAGGCATCTGGCGGCTGCTGCTGTTGTGTTCTACCCGCACCCACCCTGCACCACAAGGGCTTTTTCTGGTCCCCTGTCCCCAAGATACGGGTCCCTTTCTGACGGAAGAGCCTGCACGTGCGGGTGCCCAAACCCAGGCTGTTTACAGCTCTTCGTCCTGTCTCCGGGAGCTTCTAGTCTTCGTTTCCACTCAAGCAGAGCAGAGGAGCCAGGCCGCGTGGGGGAGGGGCCTCTCCTCCCTGGACAGTCCCATCCTCCCTGACGCTCTCCGGGAGGCTGGCCGGTGTCTGCCCGAGGTGTGGGCCCCGAGCCCTGCGGCCCGCTCAGACGCCGCCGCCTCCGGGAGGGACAAAGATCTCGCTCTGAAACGGAGTTGTGGAGAGGAGGTGCTTCCAGACTCTTGGAAGTTTCTAGAACTCAACCGGGCTGCTGGGGACCTGTGTTCGACCCCCCGCACACATCTTTTCCTTTGTGGAGGCTCCTAACCTGCTGCTGAAGCACAATGTCTCGGTGCTTTCTTTTCTCATTGGTTAGACAGTGTCCAAGGCCACCCCAGGCCCAGGACCAGCGGCCTGCTTCTGGGGAAGGCTGGTCAGTCCCCACATTTTCCTCCCCTTCCCTTCTCATTTCTGTTTTTTACTTTTCGCCAGAGACAAGCCAGGAGTGAAGCGGTTTAAGAAAAATATCAATGAAATTGTTTACTATTGTTTTGAAATAAAATCTTAAACTCTGGCGGCCTGGGCACGCGTCGCCCACGCTCGTGCGAGGAGGCGGTGGGAGCGACGGGGCAAGGCTGACGTGACTGTCATGAGGTCAGGGCTGGGCGGCCCTGGCCTCCCCTGGGTCTGAGCTCGGCGGCTGTCTCCCCGTGTGCAGCCCTGGCCCGCTTCCTGGTGCTGCCGTGGGCCGTGGCGCTCGGGCCCTGCCCTTGGTCAGCCTGGCTCTTCCTCCGGTGCTGCCCCGAGGCCGGGGACAGCCAGCGCGTCCTTCCTGAGCCTCAGCCAGGGCAGCACCTCCGCTCCCCGTGGTTCAGTGTTTTGTTTTTTTTTTTGAGATTTATTTATGCCTGCAAGAGCTGGGGTGTAGACCTGAGGTGTGTGGGGAGTGAGAGGATCACCAGAGACAGAGCGGGGAGCAGAACAGGCGGATCTCTGAAAAGTACCGCTGAGGGGAGCAGCGGGAGGCAGGAGAGGTCTGCGGCGCCACAGGGGTCCCCACCCAGGCCGGGGATCCGAACTCGCGCTGCTGTGCTGCGGATGCTTCACAGTGCAGCACTCAGCCCCCGTGCCACCAGGGAGGCGCACAATGTTTTTTTTAAACTGAGGTATCTTTGACGTGCTGGTTTCAGGGGTACAGGGGGATGATGCGAGGACTACACTTTGCCCTTCGAGCACAGAGCTCTCGTTGGCATCCCCAGTCGCCACTATGTAACGTTTCTTGTGATGAGACTTTCCCAGATCTCTTCTCTCCGCCCCTTTCATCTGTCTAGCTTGGCATAAGCTGCGGCCGCCTTGCCGTGCGTCATGTTCTAGCACATCTGTAACCAGAGTGTGTGGCTTCTGAGGCCCTTCGCCCGCTTCCTATACCCCCTTTACTGCAGCATCTTGAGTGTGGCTGCTGGGTATCTTGCTGGGTAGGAATAGCTGCTGCCAGCTGAACTGGGCCTTTGGGGCACGGCAGGAGTTTGATGTACCTGGGGAGGCCCGGGGTTGGCCCCAGGCGGGCGTGGAACCCCCCTTTCGTGCAGGGGTGATGCCTCCGGGCTGAGGGGCCTCGGTGCTCACGCCTCCCCTCAGCCTGGAGGCTGGCGGGTCCCGGTGGCGCTCAGACCTCACCCCAGTGTGCGGCAGAAGCAAACGCGTCTCTGAGACACTTTGACCCCAGACCTCAAGTTATTGGAATAAGTAGCTTCGAAAGGACAGTGACAACATTTGACAAGGACACCCAGGTGCAGAGGGTTGAGGACTGGAAGACAGGCAAAAGCCTGCAAGCACCCAGACACTGGAACCATGAGGTACTGCGTATCAACTGTTCACTGTTTGCTTTTTATTTGTGCACAGAAGAACAGGCCAGAGGTGCCGGGGTGGGGGTGGGGGTGGTGGGAGGATCCACCAGAGACAGTGGGGAGCAGCACAGGCAGATCCACTAAAACACACTGCTGAGGGGAGCAGCAGGCGAGGCAG
>JAGFMF010011785.1:204056-375619 GCA_019455555.1 Galemys pyrenaicus | reverse complement strand
ACACACTGCTGAGGGGAGCAGCAGGCGAGGCAGGAGAGGTCTGCTGCGCCATGTGGGTCCCCTCCCTGGCCAGCGGCAGGGATCGAACTCGTGCTGCAGGGGCTGCTGTTAGCTTCATAGTGCTGAGACTTAACCCCTGCGCCACCAGGGAGGCTCCTGCTTCACTGTTTTAAAGAAAAAGATTCAAAAATATTTTCAGAGAGGGGCCTCCCTGGTGGCGCAGGGGTAAGTCTCAGCACTGAAGCATCTGCAGCTACTGCAGTGCGAGTTGGATCCCACATGGCGCAGCAGACCGCTCCTGCCTCCCGCTGCTCCCCAGCAGTGTGTTTCAGTGGATCTGCCTGTGCTGCTCCCCACTCTAGTGGATCCTCTTACCCCCACACCTCTGACCTGCACCCTAACTCTTCTATACATAAATAAATCTTAAAAAGTATTTTCAGGGAATTGGAAACTCCAAACTGAGTAGTGATGGATGGATTTTCAAATGAACCAAAACTGACAAGCGCAGTAGCTGTGAGCCCAGAGTGCTGCGGCGAAGAGGGGAGGCGCGGGGAGACCCAGAGGGCAGGTCCGGGGCCCAAGCGTCCCTGCACCTGCGGCCTCTCTGACCTGCCCGGCACGCCCGCCCGGGGGCAGCCGGATCCCGCTGTCCGGAGCGTCAGCCGTCTCCCGGCTTCTCCTCACAGGCGCCTCTGCAGCGCCCCTTCATCTCTGCTCCCAGGCTGGCCACGGTTCCGGTTTCCCTCTTCCCGAGCCCGGCCCCCTTCTCCTGCCTCAGCGTCCGCCTGCGAGTCCTCCTGGTGTGCGGGGGCGAGCGGGCCTGTCCCGGAGGGGTCGAGGCAGGCAGGGCCTGGCAGCCGTCCTCGCACCTGCCCTCCTGCCCTCTTCTGGCCGCTGACTGAGCCAGAGTGAAGTTCACGGCGGCTGGGACAAACTGGGAGCATCTAGGTGAAAAGTGACCGTTTCACTTCACGTTCAAGTGTCAAGGCCCTCGTCACACAAAGTGCACTTAGAGCCTTTCTTTGTACCTCTCCTTGAAGAGAAAGGAAACAGACCAAGTTTTTCACCCGCATCTCTGGGTCTGGCCCGCAGCCCCCGAGGGTCAGCTGGTCTGAGCCGTGGTGCCTGGTGGAGGCGGGAGGTGGGCCGCGCACCCTCTGGCCCTCCTGCCTGAGCTGGCCGGGCGGGGCGCTGGTCGTCCGGTCGTCCGGGCTGTGCTGAGGGACAGTTGTGGGGCAGGTTTGCAAGGCGAGACTCGCCGCCCGGAGCTGCCCCTCGCCGTTTACTGGCCGCATAAACAGCACGACCGCTGGGCGCCGGCGGCAGGAGGAGCAGGTCCAGCGGGACAAAGGGCGTCTGCTTTATGGGGACGGGAGCGACGTGTGGCCCTGTGTGCGGGCAGGACCCCGGTCAGTGTGCGCGCCCAGCCCCAGACCGCGGCCACACAGATGTCCCGGCTGCCTCCTGGCGTGGCCGGTCTCGCGCCAGCGGGCGTGCCTCGTGCAGGTCCTTCACGCCCCGGCGCAGGGGCCCGGGAGAGCCGAGAGCTGCCGCGGGAGGGGGCGCGCAGGGCTCACGGCTGGCACGGCGCTCCACGCGCAGGCTGGGCGTCACCTCTGCGTCTTCGTGGTGTCTGCCTTTTCTCCCCACCAGCGCCCCGGGCCCCCCTCAAGGACGAGCGGACTCGCTAGGCTTGCGGCAGCGCCCGCGCCCGGGGACCCTCTAAGGAGCGCTTCGGGAGGGGGCCTCCTCGCGCTGAGACCCACTCGGCCCTTGCTGCTGTCCCCAGTGCCACCTTCATGCCGCTCACGCAGCACCCCGGAGGGCAGGGCAGACCCAGGGCCAAGTGGGGCGCCCTGGCGGCGGCGCTCTCTTCCAGCGTCTCCCGCCCACAGTCCCTCCGGCCGGGGCCTGGACACTGGCCCGCTGGGCCCCCGGGGCGGCCAGGCCTAGGAGGGCGCCCGCCTCCCTGTTGCCCGGGCTCCACCTCTTGCCCCCCGGACTCGGCACGTGGCATCTCCTCCAGGCCTCACCAGCGAGGCGTCGGTGTCCCCACCCGCGGGGCCACGGGGTGTGTTGACGCCAGCACAGCTGAACTCCCCATCAGTGTCCAAGCTGCGGCCCTCTGTCCTCTCCTCACTGCCTCTGGGTGGAGAGTTTCCACCCGTGGCCTCCCTCCCCTCCCCTCTGCCCTGGGGGCCTGGATGAGTGTGGCGTGGGACTGGCGGCGGCGGGGGCTCCTGGTCCGAGGGAGCGAGCGAGGCCTCTGGGACTCCGCCCTGCCGTCCAGCGACCCGGTGACCACAACCAGTGAGCCTCATGTCATCTGGAGAGCGGAGGGAGCCGCAGGACACCTTTTCTTGGGGCACAGGCCACAGGCTGGCCAAGCCCCAGCACTTCGCCCACAGCTCAAGGACCACAGCCCAATCCCTCGCCCTCTTCTGAGGCATCCACATGGCCCTTCTTCAGGCCAGCGGTCCCCCTGAAGCAGCGGTGTCTTCCCACCAACAGCCCCCTGGCCTTGATCGGTGACAGGTGGCCCCAGGCCATGGCTGGGGGTGAGTGGCCCCTGGGCCTGGTGTGGGGCAGCAGGGCAGCGCCGGGGACGCACCACCGGCCCACCATGCCCAGGACTTCCGGGGGCCGGGAGCTTGTGCAGGGGCCGTCACGGCGCACGAGGTGGTCGGGGTCGGGCAGCGCGTCCGAGGCACGCAGCCCTGGGCCTGCTGGAGCTCGCCCCGGCCCCGGCCCCAGTCCGAGGGGGTCTCTCCCTGACTCCTCCAGCTGCCCAGGTGCAGGGGAAGCTGGGAAGAAGCCAGGTGTCCATCACCCACCTCTGCTCCCTCAGTCAAAGTATCTCGGTACCAACTCCCCCTTTATTAGAGACCCCGTGTTCATGTTACATAATCACTGCTGTGGTGCAGGAATCGAGCTCGGTGGCGCGAGAGCCGGACTCGCGGGACACGGCGCCTGGGAACTCGGCAGCTCGGCAGGTGACGCGTGGTGCCGGCTGGTAGAGGCCCGGCGCCGGCTTCCCCTCACTAGCGCACCTCCATCCTGACTTCAGCCTGGCGACCCCCGGCTGCAGGTAATTCTTTCAGGCTGTTGGGGAACATAGGGCCTGAGGTGCAGACCCTGGCCGGGTGCACAGAGGGCAGGGGCTGGCCAGATGAGCTGGCGGGGGACGGCCTCTGCTGGCCTGTGCTGGAGGCCCCTGTGGGCAGTGCGCGGCACACTCGGGTCTCAGGTCTTGCCCGGTCCAGGGCGTGGCCCGGCAGGGCTGACTCATGGAAGGTACTTGGCTCGGGCTGCAGACCCCACTGGGGGTGCCAGCCGAGCTTCAGTCAGACCCGGGAGGCCCCGGACAGAGAGCAGAGGACAGGCGCCCTCGTGGGTGCCCACCAGGGGAGCTGGTGGCTCAGAGCTTGGCCCTGGGGTGGGCCTGCAGCAGGGCGCGCAGGTCCAGGAGCGCCTTCTCCAGGCCGTGCGCCAGGCGCGCCGCGTTGGTCTCGGCGCAGCTGTTGTAGGCCGACACGGAGAAGTTGATGTGCGCCTCTCGGGGGTTGTAGCAGATGCCGTAGCCGTTGGGGACCACGGGCCCGAACAGCATGACGCAGTCTGTCCTGGCGGGGACCTGGGGACGGCACAGGGCAAAGGCTCTTCGGACCCTGCTGGCGCCCACCCCCGCTGGCTCCAGCTGGCTCCTGTGTCCCTGCCCCTGCCCTTCCGGTGTCACCTGCCACGGAGCCTCTCGACATCCCTGGGGGCCTTCGCTGCCCCCCTTCAGGACCCCTCACCCCTGCACTTCCTGGGGCCGGCGCTGGCCCACACCCTGGGCCTCTAGGACACTGCGAGCCCACGGGGCAGGGCGGTGTCTGTCCCCTCTGGGCCCCAGGTCTTCCTCTGTATCCGAAGGAAGCCGCATCTCCCGTTGAGGGCCCGACTCCTTCGCAGCCCGAGCTGCATCGACGTTCCCTGCGCCAGCTCCTCCTCCACAAGCAGCTGCTTGGCAGGGTCTGGAGGCCTGAGTGGGCCACCGCCACCACGGTCTGACCTTGGCGTCCCTCAGAGCAGTCTTGGTTCAGGTCCGGCACCTGGAGGGCTCCCCTCCGCCCCGCCCCAGCGCGCCTCGGGCAGGGCAGCGGCCCACCTGGCTGGTGGAGAGGTTGAAGTGCATGGCGATGGCGTACGAGGTGTCCATGAAGATGTCGGGCATGCTCACCAGGTCCTCGATGGCCTGCAGCTTGAGGCCCAGCAGGTGCCGGTCGAAGGCGTCCCCGCGGATGGCCTGCGGGGGCTGCTGTCAGGAGCGGGGCTGTGGGCCCGGGGCCCTGCCCCATCACTCCTGGTGCTTGGATCCACCTGACTGGCGCATGCAGGGAGGAGAGCCCTCACTTCACGGGTGGGAAAGCTGAGGCCGGGGACCTGCTCGGGAAGGCAGGACAGTGCAAGAGCGTGGGCCTGGAGCTGGGTGGCCCGCCTGTTACTGGCTGTGGGGCGGTCACTGATATCTTGGAGTCTCGAAGTCTCCGTTGGTAAAATGGGGATGGTCACCCATGGGGCGCAGGTCAGCCGCACGTCATGCAGGCAGGGCCTGGCGAGCACAGGCTCAGGGCAGCTGGACAGCACCCCCACGCGGACCGCAGTCTGTGCCATCGGGGGCAGGAAGCTGCTGCCCGTGGGCGGACACTCAGATCGTGGGCACTGAGGACGGGAGCCCGAGGCGGCCCCTGAACAAGGACCAGGGCAAGCACTAGGCCCGGCTTCGGTTTGTCAACTTGAAAATGGCAGTACTCGGCCTGACTCGGGGTGCCTGGGCGCTCAGGGGGGCGTGGGCCGCCATCTACACAGGGTAGGCAGACAGGCGGGGGTGGGGGTGTGAAGGGTCAAGCAAGTTGGGAGCGGAGGGGCTCACTCACCCGGTCCGTGTAGTCTCGGTGGGCCTGCACGGCTCTCCGCAGTAGCTCCACCTTCTGGAGCTCCTAGTGAGACGGGAGGAGGGCGCTGAAGCTGTCCCTTCCCCGTTCCTGCCACCCATCTCAGCAGCCCACTCTGTACCTAGAACTAGACTCTGAACTCGCTGAGATCTGTCATCTCTCTAGTGCTCAGCCAGGGCCTGAAATATGGCAGATGTGCACTGCCACTAAGTGAATGACTGGTTCCTTTTCCCTTTGGCTGCCAGGGAGCTCAGTGTTAAAATCATAGTTCCTTTGTCTGTTAGATCCCCAGAGCCTTCCTCTGGGCTGGAATACTGGTATTGATAGGTATTGCCTATAATGTGTGTGTGGCCAGAAAGAACAGGGAGGAAAGTGGTCCAAGCCCTGCTCACCCACCCTTGCCCCAGACCTCTCACCGGCACACTGGAATCATCAATGGCCTTGACGAAGGCCAGGGACTCCGTGGTGGCTGAGCGGATGGTGTCGGTACGGCCCAGGTGGAACATGCGCAGGGAGGCGCTCTCGTATGTGGCACATGCCTGCCCGTAGATCCTGGGTGGGAGAGGGAGCTGAGCACAGGCCAGGCGGCGCCTCACCTCTGCCCCCACGCCTCCCCACTCCTTGGGCAGTGGAGGGCGCACCTATAGTAGGCCAGCTGTAGTGCCACCTGGATGAAGGCGTCTGGGCTCAGCTTCTCCGACTTGGGGAAATCCTTCCCAAAGTGGTGAAAGAACATCATATTGATGTCCAGGTCCTGGATCATGCTGGGGGCGAGGGGAGGCGGGTCACGAGGCGCAGCCCCTGGGAGCCTGCCACCCCTGCAGGGCCTGAGCACAGCCTCAGGAGTCGCAGCCGGAGGGCCCGCCCGCCCGCCCGCCCGGCGCTCACATGCCCAGGTTCTGCTTGGCCTTCTCGATGTCCTTCTTGACCTCGGGGGTGATGTTGAAGCGCAGCTTCCTGGGCATGGGCAGCGGCACCATGGGAGACCGCACGAGCTCAGGCTTCTTCCTGCAGGGCACGGGCCTCAGGCGGGCGCTCCTGGGGCTGCGACGCCCCTGGGGTCGGGTGGAAGGGTGGCGCCGGGCTGAGGTTGGCTCAGGAGAGCCGGCTTGGTGTGAAAACCGCCTGCATGCAGCTCTCAACAGCGAACAGGCTCCCGCAAGGCCGCGGCCGGGGCAGGGCTTTCCCGCGGGCCCTCTGCGGCGTCCCTCTCAGAGACGCGTCCCGGCTGGGGGAGAGCGGCCCCGCAGCTGGCGCATCTGTCTCCCCGAAGGGGACCAGCCGGGGCCACACTCACATGAACTCCATGACGTGGTCCACGAGGGAGATGATGGGGGGCCCCTCCGCAGCCGCGTGCTCGTAAATGAGCCCACACGACCCGTCTTCTGCCACGATGAACTGGTGGGGGAGGGGACCTCAGCTCCAGGGCTCCGGGCCTCTGAAGGCGCCCGGGGCACGCTGACTCCATGGTGCGGCCACCACCGCTCAGAGGCGCGCAGGGCGTCCTGAGTGCGCGAGCCCACAGCACAGCCCCGGGCCCCCCATGGCGCGGGAGGGAAGTCTCGGCTGAGATCGCAGCCTTCTTTCTGCCCCGCCACCCACACGGTGTCTGCTGTGTGAAGGCTGTGCTGGGGTGACTGCTTCTGGGCTGGGCCCGGTAATGACAGGCCGGCTGCGCTGATTACAACCGCCCCCACCTGCCGGCTTTACGCGCGGAGCCCAGGGACGCTGCCTGACTCTCACCTGTAGCGTCTTGTCGAACCAGCGGTTGCCACTGTTGAGCTGGCCGCCGCCCCCGTGCAGCATCTGGCCGGCCACGTGGCTGCGGTACACCTCCTCCGCGACCCGCGGCACCGGCGCGTCCAGGCACACGGCGAAGATGCTCTGCTGGATGGAGCGCACCGACTCGCGGTTCGCCTTGTCTGCGGCGGGAGGCGCGCGTCAGAGGGGCGCCGCGGGGCCGGCAGGGGCGTCGGCAAAGGCCGCTGCTCCCCACAACTCCCCAGGAGGCAGCAGGGGTGAGGGGACGGGGCCCAGCGCCGGCCAAGAGCAGTGTGGCAGCCAGGGCCCACTGCAGGGCCGGCCTCGCCCCGCTCTCCCGCAAGTGCTGCCGGAGGGAGCCCCCGCCCCCGAGCTTCCGTGTACTCGTCTCGCAGACCGCCCCGACGACACCCACTGGGAGCTGAGAGGACCAGGCGGCTGCCTGGGGCTGGGTGGGCAGAGGCCGGGGCGCGGGCACCCCCGGGCACCTTTGATGAGGGTGTTGTAGGCCTTGGCCCACGAGTTGCGGTGGTTGGAGGTGAGGATGCCCACGGGCTCTTTGTTGGTTTGCAGCGATGAGTTCCAGATCTTTTCCAGCTGCGTGAAGATCTGATCCGAGGTGAGGGGCGTCCCGTCGCTGTGGTACACGTCCAGCTCGAAGAACTGGCGGGCACAGGCGGGCGACGGGGGCTGGTGGGAGCGCAGCGGGCAGCAGGTGCCCACACCCCCGCATCCTGCTGGCCTCAGAACCCAGGGTCACGGCCAGTGCCGTCCAGCTGGTGGAGGGCTGGCCTCTGCCCCGGGGGTGGGGGGGCAGGGAAAGGGGGAGCGCCTGTGCTGCCCCCGCGGGCTGGGCCCGAGGCCGCCTGTCCCGGGCGCGTGCGCGTGCCTGAGCTGACCTCTGCCCGACACTGCGGTAGCGCGGCCGCCCACCTGGAAGTTGTGCACCACGGTGATGTGCAGCGGCGGCTTCTTGACCTTGCTGAAGTTGACCACCGAGTCCTGCTTGGGGCCGGGCACGCGGCAGGAGCACAGGATCTGGTAGTACTGGTTCATGCACAGCGGCTTGCCCCCCAGGTACTCCACGGGCAGGGTCTCACTGCTGGGCAGAGAGGCAGTGAGGGGCCCTGGGCCAGCGAGGCGGGCACAGCTGGGGGCTGGGCAGCATGGGGCCCCTCTGTCCCCACGCCCCTGCCGGCTGGGCAGCGGGGCGCTCGAGCGGCCAGGCTGGGGGCACCCAGGCCAACAGTCGGCCTGGGTGGCCGCTGCGTGTGGGTCGCCCTGGACCGTCCCCTCCTGTCTCCTTCACTTTGCCCGGAGCAGCAGGTCAAGCTCAGGGTCCTCGCTGGTCACATATTCCAGGGAGCTCTGGGACAGTCACCAGGAAGAGTGACAGCGGCGGGGCGGAGCCGAGGCTTCTGAGGAGGCAGGGGGTTAATCGTTTGGGCCAACAGGAAGTGAAAGTGCTGGAGCTGAGCCTGCCCAGCACCCACTGGTGCTGCCCTGGTGGCGGCAGGGGTGGGGGGGGCGGGGGCGGGGCTGGGGCTAATTAGGCAGATGGGCTGGGGGCAGGGTGACTCACTTGTCAACCATAGCCTTGAAGTCCAACACGCCCTCGATGAGTTTGGCAGCAAACCTGGAGGACAGATGGGAGCTCGGAAGGCGCGTGGGTCTGCAGCAGCCCTCAGGGCCGGGCACCTGCTGGGTGAAGAGGCCTGCTCCTGGGAGGCGGCCCACACTTCACTCCTCTGCTCGCAGGGAGCACCGACCCCACTGTGGGGTGCCCGCGGCCACTGCAGCACGGGTTCCATCCCCGGCCAGGGAGGGGCCCACACGGTGCGGCAGACCTCTCCTGCCCCCCGCTGCTCCCCTCAGCAGTGTGCTTCAGTCCTTCTGCCTGTTCTGTTCCCCACTCTGTCTCTGGGGAGTCCTCTCACCTCCCATGGCTGTGGCCTGTACCCCAGCCCTTGTGTGCATAAATAAATAAATCTTTGGGAAAAAAAAGAAAGAAAGCCAAGGAGTCCAGGGCCTCTGTCGCAGCCCAGCTCCACTCCAGGCCCCTCTCTGGCCACATCCGGGGCGCTGGGCAGTGCTGTGCTGAGCGCCTGGCAGGACGCAGCGCTGACGGCACATGGCACACCGGGGCCGTGAGCCAGGCCTGGAGTCTGGAAAGGGTCAGCCCGCCCCAAGGCCACAGCAGGGCAGGGCTGGCTCCCGGCTCCTGGGTGGGCACGTGAATGGGGTGGGGGCAGGGCTTGAGCGTCTCCGCTGTCCCTTCCTTCCCCTGGGGCCTGCACCACTTCCCTCCCCTGGGGCCTGCACCGTGGGCCACACCAACCACACCCGACACCTGGGCTGCCCCACACCTGGGCTGTCCCGGGCCCCAGTCTGGGGGCCACTGCTGGAGACCCTGGGCCTGCTCCCCTGGGGCGTCCGGGTCCCTTTAAGAGGAGCAGGTGGTTGCCTGGATGACTGGCCCCCAGCCTGTCGTCAGTATTTTTATCCTTGGTTAGAGCAGAAGAGAGACCAGGGCAAGTGACGTGGCCAAATGTGGAAAAGGACACTGTGTGCAAAGGTCACCCTGAGGCCAGCTGAGGAGGAAGGGGCGGGCAAAGTGCCAAAACTGGGGTCGTGAGGTCACCTCCGGTTTGGGGGCCCGGAGGGGCCCTGACCTGTGGTTTGGTGGTTAACAGCTCCGGTCTCCAGAGCTGGAGAGACCCTGCTTCTCTCCTGGACCAGCCCCCCCACTGCTCTGAGCCTCAGTTTCCCCACCTGTAAAGAAGGCTGATGCCCACTACCTCATATGCTCCTTGTGGAGGTGAAAGGTAACGAGCAGAGGGAGAGACAGCGCCGCTCCGCCTACCTGCCTGGGAGCAGTCTGCGCCCTGGGCGCGGCCGGTGTGGCTCCCGCCCACCACTCACCGGAGCTGGCCCTGCCGATCCACGAAGTCCTGCCTGGGCAGCACCAAGCCGGGGCTGGAGTGGATGACCAGGGGCTGGCGGTACTGCAGGTAGGCCGTGTTCAGCCACCAGTCGGACAGCTGCGGAAGGGCCGGAGCTGAGGCGGGGCCAGGGCCTGACCTGCCTTTCTCCCAGGGTCAGCCTGACGGGGCCTCGGACCCTCCAGGAGCAGAGTCAGGCCCAGACCCCAGGCGCCAGACCCACCACAGCATCCCGCCCTCCTCCTGCAGCCTGAGCCAGTCAGCGCTAGCAAGCATTAAGAACACCACCAGCTGGGCCTCCCCTGGTGGCGCAGTGGGTTAAGCAACGCACTACGAAGCAAATCGCAGCCACTGAAGCACGAGTTCGATCCCTGCTGCTGGCCGGGAGGGGACCCACATGGTGCAGCAGACCTCTCCTGCTGTGCCCGCTGCTCCCCTCAGCAGTGTGCTTCAGTTGATCTGCCTGTTCTGCTCCCCGCTCTCTGTGGTGAATCCTCTCACCCCCCACCCACACCTCTGGCCTGTACCCCAGTGCTTGTACGCATAAATAAATAAATCTTTAAAAAAAAAAAGAACACCGCCAGCAGAGAGCGAGAGGCTGGAAGGAGCCTGAGGCGGGGCAGAAAGGCAGAAGCGTGAACCCTTTCTCTTCGTCTTACAAATGTCTAGTCAGTGGCAGTCACGCTCGGAGAGAGAGAAAGATAAGAAAGATAAGCCTGGTAGACAGATGGGGGTTGAGAGCGAGGGTGAGCTCTGCGCAAGCAGGACGGCAGTGGATGGGTCGAGGGGCTTTCTCGGGGCAGGAGTCCGGGCTGGCGGCGCCCTGGGGTCCCCGTCCCGTCCCGAGGCCTATCTCAAGGTCCGGGCGGCCTGAGGGTTAGGTGACACCCCAACCTAACCTATCATGGGCTCGGGATCATCCAGAGGGGCCCTCTGTGGGCGGGGTCCTTTCTCAGGTGAGCTCCAGCCTCAGGGCTCTCTCAGGTCACTTGAGCCTTCAGTCAGGTGTGCCCCCTCCCCGCTCCTGGGCACGCTCTGGCAGCTCCCCCAGTCAGTCTGGGGCCTGGTGCTGCCAGGGGCTTCCTCGCTTGTCTCAAGCCACAGGCCCCTTGCCCCGCAGAGATGATGCTCCTTGGGGACTGCTGATCTTGGGGCCAGGCCACTAACCTCGGGCCCCAGGTGAGGGGGAGGGATGGGGCCCAGCAGCCATTGGGGGGCTGCTTTCTTCGGACTGCTGGCCCGAGGTCAGGGCTCTGGAGTCGGCAGCCTGGCATGGCCTGAGAGCTGCCGTGTGACCTGCACTTTTGACCTAGCTCCTGAGCCTCAGCTTCCTCAACTTAGTTCACGGAGGGGGCTGAACAGGTGCGCTCTCTCCTTGGGCTGCCCTCAGCCACGGGGCTCCCACTCCCTCGGGGACCTCAGAGCCCCTGGCCAGAGCTGGGAGGCCTGGGGAGAACTGCAGGCATGGCCAGTCCCCCCGTGAGACTCTGCTGGCAGGGACAGCCCCTCGAGGGGTCCTCTCAGTGGAGAGGGGCGCCTCGCCCTGCTAGCCACAGGTCTGTGCGTGAAGGAGCTCCGGGCGTCGGTCAGAAAGTTGGAGACAAACGGGACCGCAGGTTCTCAGAGCAGCTGCCGAGGTGAGCACCTGGCCTGGCCCCGCTGAGGCTCAGTGTCCCCGAGCTCAATGACCCCTGCCTGCTGTGCAGCCCCACCCCTCACGGCCTGCCGCTCACAGCACCTCGCACACTTCGCGCGACAGCCGGGTTCTGCTTCCCTCCCACAGACCTGCTCCTCTCCCGGTCAGCCCCTGCCCGGCCGCCTTGCCTCACCAGGTGTCTGCCCTGCTGCCGGCTGTCAGGGCGGTTTCTCAACTGCTGCACTACACACCCGAAGAAGACTGACACCGACACCGCAGCGGGCAGCACTTAGGCTGCTCCCGCGACAGCAGGCCACCCACGCCCGAGGGCTTCCCGTCCCTGCCAGCACCTCCTGGGGTCCGCGGCCATCCCCCATCTCTCGCCTGCCTCTCGCTGCCCTCCGGCCAGCAACCGGAGTCCCTCTGAAGCCTGCTGTCGGTCCTGTTTAACTGTGTTCTGTCGAGCGGAAGCACCAGGGTGTCAGCGCAGACACGCTGTGACAACACCGAGGGCGGGACCCTCCCTTGGCCACGCGGTTCCCCGGCCGGCCGGCGGTCCTGCGCCGCTCGGCTCAGCCCCAGTCCCTTCTCCTGTGCCCCACTCGGGCATCCGCCCCGGACACACCGTGCCCCCTGCCCCTCTGCTGCCTGCCCCTGCGCCCCGTCCTCCCGTCCATTCAGAACAAGGACACTGCCCACCCGAACTCTCTCACGCCCTCTCTGGGCTATAGACGCCTCTGTCCGGTTTAATCGCCTCCCCCACGGCCAGGTCTCACAGGCCACGCGGTGTGGCTGCCCAGGTGAGTGGCCCGAGCCCGTACGCAGAGGCGCCAGGGGAGCCCCCATGGGTGCAGTCGGCCAGCGCCACGCAGCGAGGATGTGCACCACGACCCACACCCTCTGGAAGGGTCTCTGGGCCCCCCACCCCACAGGGGAGCGGGCCCCATCCACCTTCTCACTCACCCAGTTCTCGGACTTCTTGGCCCGGCGCTCCAGCCCCTTCTGCAGGCGCTCCCCGACGCCCCCTGAGGTCTGGAACTCTTCCACCAGCTGCTTGGTCTGGGCCCACTCCTCCTTGCTCACGATGGGCTGCAGCGCCTTGAGGTAATGGTCCAGGGACTGCTGGAGCGGGGGCACGGGCAGCCGGGGCAGCGAGTCCTGGTGTGCCTTGAAGCGGCCGGAGACCTTCATCGGGGAGAAGGGCTTGAGGAAGCCCAGGGGCTTGACCTGCAGGCAGCACAGGATGCTGTTCATGTTCCTTCAGCTCCCAGAGGCCCTGGCAGTCCCCGCACCACAGTCCCGGGCATTTATGTGACAGCCTCTTGGGTGGTGCTGCCCTGGCTTCCCAGCCCTGGAGCTGTGGGTGTGTCGGCCTCTCAGGGCCACGGAGGAGGAGGGTGGGGAGGGCGTGGCAGTTGATTTTGGCAGGATTCGGGGCACCTGCTGGGTGGCAGCGGTGAGACGGCACTCTCACCTGTCTGGATGCAGAGGACCCAGCCTCTCTCCTCCCGGGACAATGAGTCAGTCAGCAGCGAGGTGACCGCTCCCCCCAGAGTCCCCATCTTCTTTCCTCCCACCCTCGCCAGGTTTGGGAATGAAAGGGAAGAGGACAGCAGCACCTTTGGCTGTGAACGGGGCTGCAGGCTTCTTGCTGTTTGTGGGGTCGGGGTGAGGGTGGCATGGGGCAGCGTGGCAGGAGAGAGCTGAGCGGCCTGGCAGGAAGAGTGAGAGGTGGCAGAGAAAAAAGGGGGGCCAGGAGAGGGGCGCATCGGAAGACTCAGGAGGTGGGCAGAGAGAGGCGTCCCGAGGCCCTGGCAGCGGTGAAGCAGGCAAGCTGCAGCTCCGTCCGTACCTTCTCCTGCTGCTGCTCGTCCTCCATGGCAGGACTGGGGCTGAGCCCTGTCTGTCTGCCTTGAGCTGGGCCTCTAAGCCTAACTGTGCTACCAAGTGGATGAGCAGAACCTAGCAAGAGGCAGCCACTTGTCGGGGCTGGAGAGAGAAGACGAGAGCGGTCAGGGGCGGCGGCGGCGGCGGCGGCATCTGGCTTGTGCGGGGCAGGAGCAGCTGCTCCACCCTCCCTGGCTTCTAGAAGCGGAGAAGTGGGGAGCAGGGGAGCGGGCTGAAGGGTTTTGGAGCCGGAAGGAAACTAGAAAATTCTCCTTTTGCCTTTGGTTGGGCCCAGTGCCAGGGAGGCAGGCCAAGAGGTATTTAAAAATCCACCTGTTGAATCGTGTAGGTCTGTCTGATGAGGGAAAACCTGGCTGCAGGGCAGAGACTGCTTGGCCACTGAGATTACATCACTGCCCGAAATGAGTCCTGAAAATTGTGGTTGCTGTAAGAGATCAGACACTGGGAAAGGGGCCGTAAGTGGGTCGTGGCTGTAAAGAGCCCTGCCCGGGGGCCTCCCTGGTGGCGCAGGGGTTAAGTCTCAGCACTATGAAGCTACTGGCAGCCCTGCAGCACATTTGAGTCTCAATCCCTGGCCAGGGAGCAGACCCACAGGGCGCAGCAGACCTCTCCTGTCTCTCGCTGCTCCCTCAGCAGCGTATTCCAGTCAGTCTGCCTGTTCTGCGCCCCACGCTGTCTCTGGTGAATCCTCCCCCCAACATACACCTCTGGCCTGCACCCTAGCTCCTGAATGCATAAATAAATGAATCTCTAAAAAAAAAAAAAGAGCCTTCCCATCCCTCATTTTTCTCTAGGGCTTGGGGCTCTTCGGGGTCAGCATTCTCCAAAGCCTGGTCCTCCCAGGCTGTGGCTCACGCAGTTGGGGGCCAAGAGTGGGAGATTTGGGGAATTAAAAATGAACCAAAGGGGCCCTCCCTGGTGGCGCAGTGGGTTAAGCAACGCACTATGAAGCAAACCGCAGCCAATGCAGCACGAATTCGATCCCTGCTGCCGGCCGGGGAAGGGACCCACAGGGTGCAGCAGACCTCTCCTGCCTCCCCGCTGCTCCCCTCAGCAGTGTGTTTCAGTCAGTCTGCCTGTTCTGCTTCCTGCTCTGTCTGGTGGATTCTCTCACCTCCCCGTACCTCTGGCCTCTACCCCAGTGCTTGTATGCATAAATAGATAAATTTTTTTAAAAAAAATGAACCAAAGGACAACGGCTTTGAGATTGAACTAGATTTGGGTCTAGATCCAGGGGTTCTGGCCAAGTGTCTCCTCGCCTCAGTTTCCCAGCAGTAAAATGATCAGACCACCTCGCAGGCTGTGGCGGTGACCTGGAGACTATCTGAAGGAGGGGGGCATAGCTCAGGTGGTAATGGCAGTGATGAAGTGGAATCTCGAGGTTCGGAGGGAACCTTTGGGCCAGCGGGTGGGTGCTCTCACCCTGGGTGGGCCAGGCCAAGCCTGTGGCATGTGCTATGTGCTTACTGGCCCGTGCGGCGGACGAGCCAGGTAGAGAGAGATGCTTGCAGCAGAGCGGACAGCATGGGTTGCTGTGGGCTGCTCTCTGGGGTGGAGGCAGACAAGTGTAGGGGGGACACCAGTCCAGTGGGGAGGCACGGACCTGCACCCTGTCTCCTGCTGCCAGTTGTGACATCTTTCCCAGCAGCTCGGCTCCATACCTCCACCTGAGTGTCTCTGACTACACCCAACTCCCGGCAGGTCTCTGCGAAGCCGCAGGAGGCTGACCGACTAGACCAGGTTGGAGAAGTGACTAGGGCTGGGCAGAGCCAGTTCTGGCTGAGCCAGGGGCAGGTCAGTTAAGTCAGAACCACTTCAAGGGACACTCCCGGTCCCTCCCCTCCTGGCTCCCGGTCTAAGGGTGGGGTGTTGTCTGGAGCCAGGGTCGCCGCTGTCAGCTCCGGGTCGTTGGAATTTAGCGCCACAGCACTGGGCTCCCTCCTGCCGCTGACCTTGAGCCTTAAGCCTTCCCCTCGGCCAGAGGCCAGACGCGGGAAGCCCACCTGCCCACCCGGAGCTGCGGGCCGCGTCGCCTCCGCAGCCCATTTCCCCTTTCCGCAGCCCGCCGCACGGCTCGACCGCCCGGCCACCCACTCGTCCGATGCAGAGCCGCAAGCCGGGCTCCCGCGCACTCACCACCGCCCTGGCAGCGAAGGCCAACATGTTTGCGGACGGCCAGTGGACGCACAGTTCGCACCGCCCCCGGCGCTGGGCGAAGTCCTACTGCCGCCGCTCTCGTTCGTGGGTCCCCTCTGGGGCCAAGGTCGCCGAGTGACCGCCGCCAAGGGGTAGAGGTGGCCCCGCGCCGACCCACCGGGCCGGGCCGGCGGCGGGCTGGCTGTCCCCAGGAGGAGGGCTGTGGGGGCGGGGTCTCCGGCCAGTCGCGAGTCCCCGCGGCTAGCGGAGAGCGCGGGGCGGAGCCACCTCGCGGGGCGGAGCCTCCTCGCGGGGCGGAGCCTCCTCGCGGGGCGGAGCCTCCTCGCCAGCTAGCGGTCCGGAGACCCTCCGGGCCGTGGAGTCCAGAAGAGGAGCGGGCCGAAAGCCACTGCGCAGTTCGCTCTCTCTCACCCCCAAATGCCGCCTAAGCGGCTCGAGACAGAAGTGTGCACCCCCTCAGGGAGTTATTCTCAAAGTGGTAGGAAAGCACGATCATGTCAACCGGGAAGTGGCCTCTAATGTTTCTTGCGATTGGGCCGGGGCCATACAGACGACAGGTGGCTCTGCCCCGCAAAAGTATGGCTTCCGCGCCAACGTCCCTTGTCTGCCCCGCAGAAGCATGGCCGCGGTGCTCCCCGGCGCCGGCCGGCGGTTGGCGGGTCGGCCGGCAGCCGGCCGTTGGTGCGCATGCGCCCAGCTGCCCCGCACCAACATGGCCGCCGCCCGCCGGTGAGCGCGTCCGCGCGCCGGCCGTTGCTGGGCATGCTCCCTGGGTGCCCCGCACCAACATGGCGGCCGTCTTCGCGGGGTGACTTTAATTCTCGGTTTTCGCTTATAGCCGGCCGGTGCTCATTTCTCTCCAGAAAGCCCTGAGCGCTTGGTGGAGCCGGAGAAGAAGGCTGTGAAAAGGGACAGGGGCTGCAGGCATCCGGCAGGCTACTGGCGGGAGGACGATGGCTGAGGGGGAGCGGCAGTCGCCGCCAGGTAGGGCGGGCTGGGCCGGGGCGGAGTGGGGTGGGGGGCGCGGGGGCGGTGCCAGGCGCAGGGGCGGGGAAGGGGTGTGGTGTGGGGGCCCTCAGCCCCGGGAGGCTGTGGAGACCGAGGGGCTGTAGGGGAACTGCTGGGCCGAGGCGGGGGACGGTGTGGAGGGGCCGTGTGGGACAAGCGGGACCCCGAGGGCGAGAACCCGGGGCTGCGAGGGGGTGGTGGGTGGGGGCGCAACGCCTGCGCTTGGGGAGCCCGGCTGCCCCCGGGCCGGGGTGGTGGGGGTGGGGCGGCGGGGCGGCGTCGCGGCCCGATGGGGAGTCTGGTCTCCCCGGGGCCTGCGCGTGCTTCAGCCCGCTCACGCCTGCTGGGGAAGCTGCCTGGGACGGGGGAGGCGGTGGGGGTGGCAGAGTGGCTCTGATGCTGCCTTCTTTATTAGGCTCTGCGCAGGGCTGTCGGGGATGCTCCGTGGCCTGGGCCGGTGTTCACCCCACTTTCTGCCGCCTCCAGACCTTGCCCATCCCTCATCTACCTACCCCTTTTCCCTCTTGGAGGCTCTGGAATTGCAGTAGCTGAGAGTTTACTGAGAGAAACTGCCCGGGCTTGTCTGAACTACTAATTTAAAACGGCTGGTTGTGCAAGGAGATGAGTTTCTCTCTGACTTAACGGTCTGTAACTTTTATTTACATCCTGTCTTCCTTTTAGTTCATCTCAAATAATTGGGATGGAGGTGGTTGGGAAAGGAGCTTTTAGCGACCTGGAGAAGGGGAAGACTGCTGACACCCTCTCCCCTCCCACCGAGGACTGACCACAGACAGCTTTCTCAGGAGGGAGAATCTGCAGAGCGAAAGGGGCATCCCTATACCACCTTCTTCCGCCCTCCTCCCCCACCGAACCGAGGGCTGAATGTGGTCTGTTAGGGCAATTCCAACTTGGTGCAGAATTTGTGTGTGTGTGCCCTCAGAAGTTCCGGTAATGACATAGGGAGGTAGGGGTGACCAGCATTGTCAGTGAGAGGACTGTGTCTGTAAGGATGGACGGTGAAGGTGGGTGGAGAGAACCTTTGTACTGAGGAAAGGAAGGCTCAGAGGTTCTTGATGGCTGGAAAGGTCCAGATCCCTGGGGATGATCTCTTTTTTGAAGTTCAAAACAGGACATTTTGGAACTGGGGAAAGAACTGCCTGACTCATAGTGTGATGAAGTGATGAAAACCTTGGATTTTAGGGATTATTCAGACCTGGTTCTGCCTGGCAGGTCCCAGCCTCTGTGAGCCTGTTTTCTTACCTCTTAAAATGGGGCCTTGCTCCTTCTTTACAAAGTTGTAGTTTGTGTTCCCACAGATGACGTGGGCTAGGGTGGGTGGTCAGTAAGTGCTGATTGCTGTTATCCTTGCCAAAGTGGGATAGGCACCTTTCTCTGTCAATTTCAGAGGCAGAATCTAAGGCTGGAGAGACCTGGTTCTTTGATCTGGGCTGGTTTGTTCTGCAAGCATGCGTGTGTGTGGTGTGTTTGATCTGTGATCAGGTGCAGTTCTTCCTTGAAGGTAGACTTTTCCCTGGTACCAGCTCCTGGGCTGAAGTTTTCTCCCTGCGAATTAATGTCAGGATTGCTGTCTCCAGTGAACAGTTCTCTCAAACTCACAAAAGGGTTGTTTACAAAGATCATTTGCAAGTTGCTTATTTGGAATATGGAACACATTTTCCCATAAAACCAGTGTGGCTAGGTTACCACTTTGACCTACAAAGCTTTTTATTTAGCATCTTACTTAAACTAGCAATTTACTAATAATAGGGGCCTCAGCTAGGGGTTCTGGGAACAGGACTTGCAGAACAGGTGGGAGGAGGAAGCGTTTCTCCTCTTTGTATGGGCCTTGTGCTTCTCTTCCAATT
Organism: Galemys pyrenaicus; assembly: GCA_019455555.1. Lineage (NCBI taxonomy): Eukaryota > Metazoa > Chordata > Mammalia > Eulipotyphla > Talpidae > Galemys > Galemys pyrenaicus. The sequence goes on along the minus strand of JAGFMF010011785.1, from coordinate 357,405 downwards.
CTCTATGCTCCCTCCATCTCCTGGCGCTTTTATTTTCCTCAGAGCCTCTCTCGGCAGATGCTCTTCCCCCAGATAGCGCATGTTCCAGTATTTCTTAGGTCCCCGTTCCCTTTTCTCCACGCAGCTGATACCAAGTAGGTTTTAGGAGGACAGCAGTCGGACAAGTTTGTACTGTGTTGTGAGGAACTAAAATCCTCACAACATCTTTCTTTTTCAAGAAAGATGCTGACTAATAAAACAACTCCAGTAGTAGATTCAGACCCACAATTCTCTGCCACCTGGGGGTTAGGTATTTTTTTTTTTTTAAGATTTATTTATGCATACAAGAGGGCCTTCCTGGTGGTGCAGTGGGTTAAGCAACACACTATGAAGCAAACCGCAGCCACCGCAGCATGAGTTCGATCCCTGCCGCTGTCCAGTGAGGGGACCCACATGGCGCAGCAGACCTCTCCTGCCTCGCCCGCTGCTGCCCTCGGCAGTGTGTTTCAGTCCATCTGCCTGTGCTGCTCCCCACTCTGTCTGCTGAATCCTCTCACTTCCGGCGACTCTGGCCTGCACCCCAGCTCTTGTATGTGGGGGTGGGAGGATTCACCAGAGACAGAGTAGGGAGCAGAACAGGTGGACTGACTGAAATCCACTGCCAAGGGGAGCAGTGGGTGAGGCAGGAGAGGTCTGATGTGTCATGTGGGTCTGTTCCCTGGCGGGGGATTGAACTTGAACTCAAGCCTCATGCTGTAGTGGATGACAATAGCTTGATAGCGCTGTGTCTTTAACCCCTGCGCCACCAGGGAGGCCCAGGGCCAGGTATTTTGGAATTCAGAATTTCTCAGATTTCAAAAAGGAGTGCCTTGGAATCAAAGTGCTTTTCCCAGCAAAATATAAATTCCCTGACTAGGTTGGATACACAAAATCTTTAAATGTCCTTAGATCAGTTTAGTTTCAAATTTTGTATCAAATGAGTTTGTGTAAAACTGAACTTAAAAAAACTTCAAGTTTTTAGGATCTTACAATTATGAAAAAGAAATAGAGGACTTATATTACCCAGCTTCACAACGTGAAAGCACTCCTGCAGTGCGGGGAGATATTTTGGCTCAAGAGGCCTCTGGTTAGCAGTTAGCTTTGGGGTGGAGTGCTGCTTGGCCGAGACAGAAGCTGCGCCTGGGCCTGCTCTGTGTCTCCTGTCCCTCTACTCCTTAGAGCAGAGAACCTCCAAACTCCTGGTGGTGCAGGGGTCCAGTCTCAGCACTGCGAAGCACCTGCAGCCACTGCAGCCTGAGTTCCATCCCCAGCCAGGGAGCGGACCCACCGGGTGCAGCAGCCCTCCCCTGCCCCGCTGGCTGCTCCCTCAGCAGTGGTTTTTTTTTTTTAAAGATTTATTTATTGGGGCCTCCCCTGGTGGCGCAGTGGGTTAAGCAGCGCACTATGAAGCAAACCGCAGCCACTTGCAGCATGAGTTCGATCCCTGCTGCCTGCCAGGGAGGGGGACCCACATGGTGCGGCAGACCTCTCCTGCTGTGCCCGCTGCTCCCCTCAGCAGTGTACTTCTGTTATCTGCGGGGACCCACATGGTGCGGCAGACCTCTCCTGCTGTGCCCGCTGCTCCCCTCAGCAGTGTACTTCTGTTATCTGCCTGTTCTGCTCCCCGCTCTCTGTGGTGAATCCTCTTGCCCGCCCCCCCACACCTCTGGTCTGTGCCCCAGTGCTTGTATGCATAAATAAATAAATCTTAAAAAAAAAAAAGATTTATTTATTTATGCATACAAGCACTGGGGTACAGGTCAGAGGTACAGGGGGCGAGAGATCCACCAGACAGAGTGGGGAGCAGAACAGGCAGATCAACGGAAGTACACTGCTGAGGGGAGCAGCGGGCACAGGAGGAGAGGTCTGCTGCGCCATGTGGGTCCCCTCCCCAGCCGGCGGCAGGGATCGAACTCATGCTGCAGTGGCTGCGGTCTGCTTCATAGTGCGCTGCTTAACCCACTGCGCCACCAGGGAGGGCCCAGCAGTGTGTTTCAGTCAGTCCGCCTGCTCAGCTCCCCAGTGTCTCTGGTGACTCCTCTCCCCTGCTCCACCCCCACAGCCTCTGGCCTGTACCCAGTTCTTATAAACAAATAAACCCTAAAAAAAAAAAGAAAAGAAAGAAAGAAAGAGAATGGAAGTCCTTTGTAAATCTTAACTTCTAGAAGTGACTGTTGGTAACTTTGGTGTTTAATACTTAGAGTTTTCTAGTGCGTGGGCTAATAGGTATACATGTTGTTTATGTTAGTGTGTATTTTTACAGAAGAATGATTTTGATACATGGTAGTCATTTTTTTATTTGTTAATATCCTTTTTTTTTTTTTAAAGGTTTATTTATTTATGCACACAAGAGCTGGGGTATAGGCCAGAGTCACGGGAGGTGAGAGGATTCACCAGAGTGGGGAGTAGGACAGGCAGATGGACAGAAGCACACTGCTGAGGGGAGCAGCAGGCGAGGCAGGAGAGGTCTGCTGCGCCCTGTGGGTCCCTCCCTGGCCGGCAGCAGGGATCGAACTCGTGCTGCAGTGGCTCTGGTTTGCTTCATATTGCGTTGCTTAACCTGCTGCGCTGCCAGGGAGGCCCTAATATCCTATTTTTGTTGTATTAGTAATTTAGGGTTTGTTATTTTTCAGAGCGGTGGAGACTTCTTACATGGTCGTATTGTTATCTACCCGTACCTTATGGATTGATACTGGGTGTTTCTGGCTGTTGGCAATGTGAGGTGCCTTGATGCCAGCTGTCTTTCTGTGAGCGCGTCTGAGCCCAGAGTGGATTGATGGCATCAGGGGAACGTGCAGTTTTTCGCTTCAAAAGCCAGTGCTGAGCTGCCCCTCAGCAGATCCCACCTAGATGTCTGTCACACAACGCTCCGGTTTCTCCTTCCCCAGCCAATGCCGTGTGCCTGTCAGTGCCAGCCTGACTTGGAAGAGCGTCTCAGCTAGTTTACATGCGTAGTGAGGCTGGTGGTTTCTTTCAAATGTTCGTGGCCATGGCACTTTTTTCTTCTTTGGATTGCCTGTCCGCGCCTAAAGGGCCAACGGGGCTTTATTTCTCTAACCATCTGCTTGGCTGGGGAGCAGAAGGTGAGGGCACAGCAAAGCCACCGGGTGTATCAGCTGCTGAGAGAGGCGAGGCAGGGGCATCTGTGGCGGACGTCTCCTGCCGTCATCCTGTCCTGGGGCACATGTCTGTCTGTGCTGGTGATTGGGTGTTGGGGTTTTGGTTTTCAAGTGCGTGATAGGGCGTGGGGTGGAGGGAGAGAGTTGGGGGGAAAGATTCTATTTATCTCTGGGCTCTCATTTTCTTTGTCAAGATTCTTCAGAGGATGCCCCTCCAGCCACTCAGAACTTCATCATTCCAAAAAAGGAGATCCACGCGGTCCCGGACATGGGCAAGTGGAAGCGCTCGCAGGTACCGAGTCTGCCCTGGAGAGGCGGAGCTAGCACGAGAAACCTGGACCTTCCAAACACAGTGGTCTCTGGCATGATGGGGGCTGTGGGCACCGGCTGGTCTTGCTCTTGGAAGCGAGGAAGAGGGGGCACGGGGCTGGCCAGCCCTCCTGCTCGGGGCCAGCACTCGGAGGTGCTTTAATGGGCAGGTCTCGGGCCACTGGGGCCAGGGTCACCCTGGAGCGTTCTTGTCCTGTTCTCGGGGACCGCAGGCTGCCAGCGAGTGTCGTGTTGGTTAAAGGTGCGCACCCCGAACGCTCGAGGAGGCCACTTTGATTCTTGGTTGCAAGTAGCAGCAAGCCCGGGAGCCAGAGAGTCAAAGGGAGAGGAGGCTACTGGGCGGAAACTCAGGCAGGGAGGTGGCTGGGCCAAAGATACCTGGGAACTGTGCCGCGGCTCCGGGGCCAGACCAGTCCTCGTGGTGGGCAGCCGACGACAGCCTCTGGCTGTGGAGAGACTGGGCTGAAGAAGAGCAAGCCAGGCCCAGGCTCCCAGGGAAAACCCGGGGCTCAGCGCCGGCCCTTGCCTGTTGGGCGGCTGCGCGGGGAGTGCCATGTCTGCACGGGGGCAGGCCCGGGATGCCGCAGGCTCAGGAGGCTCTCTCTGAGGATGTGGGCCCCGAGCCCTGCAGCTGCCACACCGTGTCCACTGGGACTCGGGGCCAAACGAACCTCCTTGGCTTCTCTCCCCAGACGCATTGCAAACAGTGACTGTTCTCGCCCTGAGTCTTCTGGAAAAACATCGTGTCCCTTCTTAATGTGCAGGACACCGTTCAAACCCACTTGTCACCTGGGTTGTTCTGTTCCAGCCGTCGTAACATTTGGGAACACATAATTCTTTGTTTTAAGAGCTGTCCTGGGCACGCAGGATATTAAGAAACATCTAGGCTCTCCCTGCTAGAGGCCAGGAGCTCCCCTTCCTTCAGTTAGCACAAACAGAAGTGTCCCCCCACTGTTGGAGGTCTTCTGGGCCACATCGCTGAGGGGGCGCCGCTGCCCCACCCTGAGCCGGCAACTTTGGGTCCCCTGCGGTCCCTGGGTGTTTGCAAGGACGTTTGACCGTGTGCGTGCTGGAGCTCATTCACGCCCCACTCACACCTGGGCAGTAGACTCCCAGGTCACGCGAAGATGGTGAAAGCAGGACCAGGAGCACAGCCGTTCAGCAGAGTGGTGCTGGCAGGGGCTGAGTGACATTCCCTCAGACCACGTGGCCTGGAGCCCACAGCTTGGGCCACGGTGCTCCTGGCCACAGACCCTGCTCTGACACCTTTGTTTGCAGACAGTTTTATTGGAGCGCAGCTCTGCTTGTTTGTTTGTATTTTGTTTGTGCCGCTCTCATCCTGCAAGGGCAGAGCTGAGCACTTGAGTGGAACTAGAATATTCTCTGGCCTCCGCGGGCACTTGGCCAGCCCTGCTCCGGCTCCGCGCTTCCTGAGAGTGCGCTCACCTTTTCTTCTGCAGTGTGGCGGGACAAGGTGATGCCGCTCGCCTGCTCTGCGGCCCTGGGCCTGTGTGGCTGGACAGGGCTCTGCCAGGACTGTCCCCGGCCAGTGGAAAGCCGTGCCTGCGGCAGGGCCAGGGCTCAGACAAGTCAGGGCTTGGCGCCCTGTCTCTTCTTGTGACTTCAGCGCGATGCCTGCCCCGGCCGTGCCTCAGTTTCCTCTACAGTTAAATGACTCAGAGCTGGGACACACCCTGCCGGGACGGGCACGCCATCAGCCGTACCGGGCGGCAGGCACGGCCTTGTCACTGGTGTCGGCAGGCTTTGCACGCCGTCGTGGTCATCAGACTGTCCTGAGTTCCATGTCCAGGTCCAAGTGACCTGGACACCTGGGAGCCGGGACTGGAGGGTGACGCTGCCTCTGGCTGCTTCCTCTTCTTACCTCCCAGCATCATTAGCAGGGCGGTGGGGGGGTGGCGAGCCCAGCTGCCATCAGGCCAGGGCTCAGGCTTGCTCCGGGCTGCAGAGCTGCTGTGGGCCCACCAGGCCTGCCGGGGGCCCTGCGGTCTGTGGCCGTGCCCTGTGTTGGCAGCGGGCCCGGTCTAGGAGTGCTCCCTTTCAGTGCGGAGTGGTTGCTTCTCGGGCTCGCCGTGGATGTCCCAGCATCCTCAGCACTTGGATAAGAAGGAGGGAAGGGAGTGACAGGCACAGAGATGCAGAAGAAGTAAGACTGAGTAGGGGTCACTTGTGCCCAGGAATGGCTTTGCCAGGGGCCCGAATCTCAGTGCTTTCTACACCCCGTGTGGATGGGACCCCAGCTCAGCGGGGAAGGGAGTACCCAGTTGGGAGCGGAGCCCTGCACTGCCGCCAGGCAGCCTGGTCTATCTGGTGGTGGAAATATCTGGAAGATAACTGGAGGAGGATGTTTGTGGTGTTCCCTGGAGCCCTGGCCCCCTAGCGTGGTAGTCAAGTGGCCCAGCTTTTGGGCTCGCTGGCTGGGTGGGGCTAGCTACCCGATAACTGAGATCTTGCTCTTACAACACCTTGGGCAAGTCATTCCCCACAGCCTCGGTTTCCTCACCTGTAAAATGGGGGCAGTGGTAGCGTCTGCCTTATGGGGTGTGCAGCAAATGGCGGGAGGGGTGTGTGGTCGGGTCTGGCAGCTCTTGGGATGGCGGGGCGGGGGGGGGCGCTGGATGTTGCCTTTCTCCTCCTGCTGCTGCTGGCTGGGGAGTCGGAGGGAGCTGGGGCTCCTTGGTAACTGGGTGGAGCGGGGCGGGCAGGGGGTGGTGAGCGGGCATCTGACACGCCTTTCCACGCCCGCCCGTGTTTGGCAGGCATACTCCGACTACATTGGGTTCATCCTCACCCTCAACGAAGGTGTGAAGGGGAAGAAGCTGACCTTCGAGTACAAAGTCTCTGAGGTAGGTGGAGGCAGGGAGCCTCAAAAAAATCAAAAATCTCCGTGTGCTCATTGCCCAGCTGGGCTGGGGCAGAAACGACTACACCGACCCACTGGCCACCGACATTTCTGGGTCTACATCTTGTCTTTTAAAACCTGTGACCAGGTGTATATTTATGGAATTGCGGTCAAGTTAAATATGCCATTTTGTAGCCTGCGGGTCACTAATTGGTGTTTTATGAACCTTTTCAGCTTAAGAAGCACTCCAGAAGTCGCTGTGCTTTCCAGGGCTCTGGCCCCCACCCCACCCCAGTCCCTCGCACCCAGCACCTGGGGGCAGCGCGGGATTCCCGGGGAGCGTCCCCAGGCCTGGGCTGGGCACGGCCACCCCCTCACTTGTTCCGGCTGCCCCCAGTGGGAGTTAGGCTCTAACCCCGAGAGCTGCTCGGGCCTCCTGCCGCAGAGCTGCGTGTGTTCCTCCTGCACGCCTCGTTGCCAGAGTGGAAATGCCCAAGTCAGGCCCCCATTGCTGGCGCGGTACACTGTGGCCACTCTCAGAGTCTTGTTTTCTGGAGAGAGAGGACAGGGGAGCCAGCGAGGCTAATGCCACGGGAAAGGTGGTCTTGCTGGCCCTTTGCTCTGCGCGGTCCCATCTCCCAGGGCTTGGTCCGATGGCCTCCAGGGGATCTGGGGCGTCCTGTCTCCGTTGGCCCAGAGCCACCTCGTGCCTCGTATCTCAGATGCAGGCCATTCTCAGTGCCCCATCCTGTCGCACTCAGTTGCCTCGGCCTGCTGGGCATGGCCTGGCCTTGCTGCCACCCGAGACTGGCACGGCCCCGCAGGCCCGTCCTGCCTCTCGGTGCTCTGACCTGTGGCTGCGTGGCCAAGGCCTGCACTTGTGGGGAGCCGGGCCTGTCCTAGAAACAGCCTTCTCTTGGGAGCTGGCCACCACTTCCTCTTGGGCCTGCCCAGCGCCTGGGGACTGGCTCTAGGCTCAGCTGTCTGGGTGGAAAGAGGGCAGTGGGTGTTGTAATAACCCCAGCAGGGACCGAGCTGCTGATTTCCTCTCAGCCCTCGGGGCCTCGGGGCCTGGGCACTGCGGCAATGTCTCATCGAGCAGGTGTGTCCCAGCTTGTCAGCGTCCTCTTGGCAGCTGAAATCAGGCTGCCTGCGTTTGGATAACCTTTGTCAGCCCAGAAGACTTGCCCCTGTGACCCCCTTCCTCCTGTCAGTGGAGCAAAGAGCCAGCCGACCTGCTCACGCCCTGGGAGGGTCACTGCTTCCAGGTGGCCCATTGAGCCCAGTGCTGGCGCCACTCGAAGACATTTGCATCATTACCCTTTCCCCACTTCTAACTTCCGGTGGTGGTGGTGTTTTAGTTGGGGCTCTTCGGAGCTGGGGTTCATCCTAGAGCCAGGGCAGCGGGCTGCAGGCATGGCTCCCAGCTTCTGCCCATAGCTGGCCGGGGCAGGACAGTGCAGCTCCGCACAGGGCTTGGTCCACAGAGGGGGCTCTCTTCCTCCTGTCCTGCTGCGGGGCTCCTGCTGCTTCTCATCCCGTCCCTCCTGCAGGGCTGGCAGCTGCCGCTGGGGGAGGGCAGGGCCTGGGTGGCAGCCTGCGGGCCATAGCAGAGGCACCAGCCATGGTGATGTCCTGGGGTTGTCTGGGTCTCTGTTTAAAAGGGTCTTTCGTTTTGAGATGATTTCTTTTATCTCTGGGGTAAACATTTTTGATTTGTGCAAAATAATGGTTGTAGTAGATAGGAAGCTGATTTTTTGTTTGATTTTTTATTTTTAAGGTTTATTTATTCATGCATACAAGAACTGGGGTACAGATCAGAGGTGTAGGGGGTGGGAGGATTCACCAGAGAGAGAGTGGGGAGGAGAACAGGCAGATGGACTGAAACACACTGCTGAGGGGAGCAGCGGGAGACAGGAGAGTCTGTTGCGCCCTGTGGGTCTGCTCCCTGGCTAGGAATTGAACTCGTGCTGCAGTGGCTGCAGATAGTGTGGTGCTTAACGCCTTGAGGCCCCTGATTTATTTTTTAATGGGGGCAAAATAAAAAATTTGGAAGTAAAATTTTGCAGGCCCATGAAATCCAAAAAGGAAGTGGTGGTGTAGGGGAAAGGATACTCAAGCCTTCTTATTCTTAGAGATTCCAGTCCTCACTGTGCTTCTCTCCAGCCCTTCTCCCCCACCTAGGCCGACAATAGAGCAGCCCTCTGCATTGAAGAAACCTCTCGAAAGAGGAACTGGGAACCTTTTAATTATGTATTGGCCCAGCTGAGCCAGCAGCTGGGGCCCCGCTCCTGCTGGCCTCCAGCACCTCCTTTATCTCTCAGTGCTCGCTGTCTGCCGAGGACCAGAGCGCCAGGGACGCAGCCTAGCTGGTGTGTCCTGGGCCGCGCTGACTGCGCCAGCCCTCGAAGCCCCGCCAGCGCAGGGGGTCCTGCAGGTGCTGTCCACCCTGTGCCTGGAGGCTTGCCTCGGGCCTAGCTTTGCTTTGAGTCACATGTCAGCACGGCAGCTTTACCACCTCGTCCCTTGGCTCCAGCCCGGTGTCTGGGCAGTTTTCTCTTCTTCCATGTGACTTCACCTCCCTCGCCCGCCCAGCTCCTCGGGGAGGAGGCGCTGAGGCTAGGCAGTATTCCAGACGGCTGGCTCGTGGCCTGCACCGGGACGTCGTGTGTCCATTAGCTCCAGCCCCGGCCCCGACGCGCTCTCGGCGGGCTCCACGGCAGTCTGCACCCGGCATGCCCGAGCACGCCTGGCCTTTCCTGTGACCTGCCAGGTGGGCTCCACCCGGCGAACTCCACCCTGAGCCAGCGGCCCTGGTCTCCTCAGACCCCCATGGCCAGTAGAAGAGGCAAGACTTGCTTCTCTGCAGGGTCCTCTTCCCAGGACTGCCGGATATGGGGGCCTCCCCGCCGGAGGCTCCTCTGGCCTCCGTCCTGCCACATCTGGAAGTCCAGCCCTCGGACCTGTGCATCGGCTCGGCCACCTCTCTCATTTCCTCACCAAGTGACACCTGGTGTGCTAATGCTGTCCTCTGACACTTAATCCTCTTAGCCCCCGTGGGAAAGGTGTAGGGAGATGGACTCCCCGACGCCGCCGTGCAGGCCCCACAGCCAGCATGGCGCGTTTGCACTTTGACCCAGGGTTCCCAAAGGGTGAGTGCCAGACTGTTCGTCACAGTGTTGTTGTGGCAGTGACAGCTGGAGGTGCCCAGCATTGCAGTGAAGGGCTCGGGGAAAGACTCCTGACTGGGTACAAGGACACGACTCGCTGGCTAAGGGTGGCATGAAGACCTGTTCCCTGGCTGATGTGGAACGGGATTATGGGAAGCGGAGCAAACCGTGAGGCGGCCGTGCGCTGCGGTCCTTGGTAGCGTTGGCACGTGCCTCAGTGCATCGCCTGCGCCAGGTGGGCTCTGGGCCTTTCCCACGGGCGGCCGCCTGGTCCTCGGCGCCACCTCTGCGGGCGGTTAGCACCGTGCCCGTTTGGGCTGAAGAAACAGACTCTGAGAGTTGAGGTCATCAGCTGCATGTCTTGTGGGGCTGAAGGCCGTTTTCTCTGGAATTCGAGTCCAGGTCCATCTGCCTCCTCAGTCTCTCCCTGCTGAGCAACAGTGAGCACTGAGGGGCCGAGTAGAAGTGTCTGATGGCCTGGCGATGGTTACGCTTGGTGGTGGGATTGCCAGTCTTCCTGCTTTTCCCCTTTTACCTTGTATTTTCTGTGGCGAGGAGGGTTTGTGCACCAGACCATAAACTGATGGAGGCGGCCTGCAGTGGCGCCTGGCTGCCAGCAGCAACTCCTCGGCAGTGCCAAAGCTGCCTGCCCCTTCTCTGTGTGATGGTGCCTCTCTGTGGAGCCTGCTGTGCTTCCGACTTGCCCTTCAGGCTGGTTGGCAAGACAGGGAGACAGCAAGGAGAGTCCAGTCAGCGCCAGGCCCCGTGGTCAGCGTCTGGCAGCAGGTAGCACTTCCCTCTGGCTCCCTTGTCACTGTGACTTGGTCCCTCTGTTTTGCCTCCACAGGCCATCGAGAAACTGGTTGCTCTTCTCAACACGCTGGACCGGTGGATTGATGAGACGCCTCCGGTGGACCAGCCCTCTCGATTTGGGAACAAGGCCTATAGGACCTGGTATGCCAAACTTGACCAGGTGAGGCTACTCCAGGACGGGCTTGGGGCCTGGACAGGAGGGGGCGGGGGGAGCGTTCAGGCTTTACAGAATCACTGGGGTGTGTTAAGAGGGCAGTTCCACTTATGAAATATACGGTTGCGTGGACCTTCTGCCCCAGCTGGGCGCCACCACTGTGGGCGCATTGGCTCTGCAGAGGCCATTTATTGGGCTGTTGTTTGTGTTGGCAAGAGACTCAAACACTTTTAAGTGTCCTCCTGCAGGTTGCGTTAGATCAGCTGGTTTGTCCACAGAGTGCTGGCAGCCACAGGAGAGAGTAAGAGAGCTTGGGAGAAAGGGAGTCTGTGGTGGGTCGTTAGACCAGGTGGCGCCTGGAGTGTGAGACATGGCATGAGGCCTGTGGTAGGAGGTGAACGTGAGGCGGCTGTCACTCAGCTGTGGGCAGCACTGCACCGCAAGCCTGCTCCGGAGGCTCGTGAACTGGGCTGCTGTTTGTTCCCGAGGGCAGAGCAGAGTGGGCCAGAGAGAGACTTCTCGATGCGTGCTTTTTTAACATGCTTACTTTTGAATCAGATGAAGGTGATACCAGTGTAAAGTAAATAAAAAATAAGCAAAGAGAAATAAAATACAGGATTACAGGCCCTGTCCTTAGAAAAACAGGGTCTGTGCGTGTGAGTTGGGGCCTGGGGAGTCCGATTTTCACCAGGTCTCCAGGAGAGTCTTGGGTCAAGCGTTCATAGATTGAACTTGGATCCTAATTTCTCTGGCCCAGTGTTTTCACATGGAGTAAGGGGAGCCCCAAGAACCAGCACGGTATTCTCAGCCTGGGGCTGCGTTGGCCTCAACGGTGATGCGTGGTCTTGTTCTTTTAAAGAGTTCTGTGCAGTTATGACTTAGAGAAAGCTGGCTGCACAGCTCGCGGGCCCATGACCGCGCCTTCACCCTCCCGCCAGTCACATCAAGCTCTGAAACGTTCCCAGCACTCCAGGGGCCCTCACGTCCCCTCCCGGACTCTTCCGACTCCTGCTCCGTAGATCGATGCTGCTGTTTTTGAACTTTACGTCCTCCACTGACTTCCTTTGCCCAGCGTCCGGAGGGCCTGCCCATGCCACGTGCACGGCCGCGGGTCTGACCGCTGCTGCGCTGTGTCCCGCGGGGGACGCACCACAGGTTTCCAGTCAGCCCTTGGTGGCCTTTTCCGTGTGGGTGGTTCCTGCACTCTGGCCGCTGTGCATGCGCTGCATGGACCGCGCTGTGTGCCTCTTGCTGGCCGCCCTGGAGGACAAGGGACAGTCGTACCACTGGGGACGTCCAGGAGTAACCAGATGGGGGAGGTGAATGACTCCTTTCAGAGCCTTCGCATCTTGTTTCCACACCCTCACCCGCCGAGGGAAGGTTAGCAAACGGGTCACGCCAGGGCAGTGGCCTGTTGTGTAAGAATGATTACTGGCCTTCCTCCTTGGACAGCTGGAGCAGGGAGCCAGGCCAAGCTGGCAGGGCGGCTTGGGCCCCAGGCAGATAGATGCTGCCACACTGGGATGCTGCCTAATCTGCTGCTGCCACTTTGTGTCTCTTGTGTTATCAGGAAGCGGAAAACTTGGTGGCCACAGTGGTCCCCGCCCACCTGGCGGCTGCCGTGCCCGAGGTGGCGGTTTACCTAAAGGAGTCCGTGGGGAACTCCACACGCATCGACTATGGCACAGGTACCTGCCGCTCCTGGTGCTTGCTTGGCTTCCCTGCGCTCTTTCCTTGGACTGCTTCCTCTTTGCTTCCGGTGCTCCAGCAAGTAGCCTGGGGTCCCTGGGTGCTGGGAGGCTTGGTGCAGCTCCTGCAGCTCTGGGTTGGTCCACCAGGGGGAGCCGTTGCCTCACGTTGGAGCCTGTGTGCGCAGAGCTGACTTTGTCCTGGTGTGTAAAGATGTCCCTGTGAGCTCACCGTCACCACCGCCACAGTAGTTTATTGAGCACTTACTGTACTCACGGCCACAGCTTACAGGAGCCTTGAGAAATGGAGCAGCTCAGCGGCCTCTGCCAGTAACGTGGGATGCCCTTTCCCTGTGCCTTTGTAGCTTAGCCACCTTCTCTGTGCTGCCGGGCTCTCGTGTGAGGGTGTGTGAAGGTTGTTCTGCAAGCTTTCGTAGGCTGCTCTTCCTTTCTGAAGTGGACCTGCGCAGGCAAGAGCTGCTGCTGGTTCAGGCACACCCCTGCCTCGGGCTCACAAGAGGAGCCCAAGCCACCGAGTCGGCCTGGAGAAGGCGGGAGAGTAGCAGGTAGTGGGGAAGGTTTTGTCCTCTGCTCCGCTGTGGAACAGGCAGACCATGTATCCAGCATTTTGAGATTTTTTTTTTAGGGGTGGGTTTTTCTTTTATGCATACAAGAATTTGTATTTATGCATACAAGAACTGGGGTATATGCCAGAGGTGTGGGAGGGTGGGTTGTGTGTGAGAGGATTCCCCAGAGACAGAGTGCGACGCAGAACGGGCGGATTGACTGAAATCCACTGCTGAGAGGAGCAGCAGGAGACAGGAGAGGTCTGCTGCGCCGTGTGGGTCCCCTCCCTGGTCGGGGACCAAACTCGAACTCATGCCTCAGTGGCTGGCAATAGCTTGATAGTGCTGAGACTTTAATCCCTGCACTACCAGGGAGGCCCCTGGGGATGGGTCTTTCACTGAGACCAGCAGGGAAAACCCTGGAGGGGAGAGGGGCTGGGACAGCGGGCAGGCACCGCAGATGAAGGGATAGCGCACGCGCTCGCAGCTGGGAGGGTTCTTCCAGCTGCAGGACCAGACAGAATGGCGCAAGAAGTTACTGAAATACCCTCCTCGCCGCCCTCCACGTTTGTTCTCCCAACAGCAGGGCCGTGGCGTTTGGCCCAGAGTGTAGTTGGCGTCTCTGTGGTGCCCGCCACGCCTGCCTCCCGTGACTGGGGGGCTGTGCTCCGAGGCGCTCGTGTGGCCGTGCTTGGGGCCCACAACGGCCCCTCCTTGCTCTCTGGAGGCAGTCTGAGCTTTTGCCTGGCTCTTCTGGCCTCTCTGATCTCCGGTCTCCACTCATCACATCCGTCCCTGCTCTTTCTGCTTTAACCATAACAGCCTTCTTAGGCTTCTTTTTTTTTTTTTTTAAAGATTTATTTATTTATGCATACAAGCACTGGGGTACAGGCCAGAGGTGTGGGGGTGGTGAGAGAATCCACCAGACAGAGCAGGATGCAGAACAGGCAGACTGACCGAAACACACTGCTGAGGGGAGCAGCGGGCGAGGCAGGAGAGGTCTGCTGAGCCATGTGGGTCCCTCCCTGGCCGGCGGCAGGGATCGAACTCGTGCTGCAGTGGCTGCCGTTGCTTAACCCACTGCGCCACCAGGGCAGGCCCAGTTCTTAGGCTTCTTAAAACAACACATTTTTTCTTGCCACAGGGCCTTTGCACAAACTACTTCTGCCTGGGACGCTCTTCCTGCCCCCTCACTCCCCTGTGCCTTGCCAGCCCTTGTTCATCCTTCGGAGCTCAGACTGACTATTGCCCCTTTCGGGAAACCGTACTGCCCCCCAGCCCCCTCTGTGACATTCCCTCTTTCTCCGGCGCCTTCTCCTCAGAGCTGGCATTGTGAGAGCAACACTGCCGTCAACGCCTGTCATTCTGAGGTCGTGACTGTCATGTGCGGGCAGGACGTGCCTGCTGTGCTCAGCCCGGAGCAGGGACTCGGTGGAGACCTGGGCCTGCTGAGCGCCGTGGTGTGGCTGCTGGAGCCAGAGGCTGCGCCTTAAGGGCCTAGCTCCATGCTGCCCTTGCTTCTTAGAGGGGGAGGGAGGGACCAGGGAGAAGTCCTTTTTCTGGAAAACGCAGTTTCAGTTGCTTTTTCTCCCCCAGGACATGAAGCAGCATTTGCTGCTTTCCTCTGTTGTCTCTGCAAGATTGGGGTGCTCCGGGTGGATGACCAAATAGCCATAGTCTTCAAGGTGTTCAATCGGTGAGTGAGAGGGGGTGGGAGAGCGGGAGGGTGGCGAGGGGTCAGCCCGCAGCCCGAGGACTGTTGCCTCTCCCGTCCCATCCTAGTCATGCTCGCTGTGGACGGCTGTCCAGGATCCTCTGTCCGATTCAGGCGCAGGCAAGGGGAGGCGATGGTGCGAGCTGCAGCCGCTGTTTCCCCAGCGCTTGCTCTGGCCGCGCGCCCGGCACTCTGCACCCACCTCGCCGTGGCCCTCTCACTTCCCTTTTATCGATGCGGAGATTGAGGCACAGAGAGATCAGGTCTCTCACCGAGGTCACACAGCCAGCTGAACTCGGGGGCCGGCCCGGGCCACCCCCTTCCCCATTACCCCCTGCCCAGCACACAGGTATTGGCCACTGTGGAGCGCCAGAGCTCCTCGGTGACGTTCCCGCGGCCCCGGTATCACTGAAGCATGGCGCCACGGGCCCCGGAGCCCCTGGAGCGGTCACTCGACTCCCAGCCAGCGGCTTAGAGAAGCCGCCCAGCCTTGCACTGGGGGTGCTGCCGCCCCTTCCATTCGGTGTTCTGCCCTTCGCCTGGGTGACGAGATAGCTGAGGCGGGAGAAAAACAATAAAGCTCTCTTCTTTCGGGGGTCCAGCAGGTGCCCAGCGTGTGTGGCTCTCAGTGGAAACAGAGACAGCCCCGCCGCGGCCCTTGTCCTGCGCTGGCGCCTGCAGCGGGCGGGCTTTGAGAGCGTCTCTCTTGCTCCTCCCCACCCTCCTGCGCAGGTACCTGGAGGTCATGCGAAAACTCCAGAAAACATACAGGATGGAGCCGGCCGGCAGCCAGGGCGTGTGGGGCCTGGACGACTTCCAGTTTCTGCCCTTCATCTGGGGCAGTTCGCAGCTGATAGGTATGGGGGGGCGGACTCCACCGCAGCGTGGGCTCCCGGCCCCTCCCCAGACCTCCTGCATCCCTCCCTCCTGCTCCCTCCGCTCTGGCCGACGGTGACAGCTTGTGAAGCAGGCACTGGACTGGCTGTTGACAGAGGCTGTTTGCTGTCGACCTTCTGCTGCGCCCAGCATGGCGGGCTGGGAGGCGGGGCGGGACAGTGGAGAGTGACCGGCCGCGGGCTGCGGGCGCACAGTGGCTGGCGTGAAGAGCGCCTGCTCCGCAGCAGCTGTGGGGTCCACGTTGAAACGAGGGGCTCTCTGGACTTGGTGACCAGTGTCACCTGCTGTTGTGAAGGAGCCGTGTGCAGGGCAGGTCACTGCAGGCCAGCGTGGGGTGGCAGGCTGCTTCCAGCCCCTCTGCGGGTTCCCAGCTTTGAAGCTGTTTTCCAGGCCCTGTCCCGCTGGGGTCCACCAGAGGATGAGGTGGGGCGAAAACATCTGCTCAGACACGGGATTAACTGCCCACCAAATGGCGCGAGCTTTGCTGCGTCCCCGCTCCGTGCGGCGTGCCGTCTGAGTGCTGCAGGCCGCTGGCCTCCCGGTCTCAGGCCCAGCTGGGAGCGCCTCTGTCACACGACAGGCACCGCCGCCAGGCTGCGTGCTGAGGCCCCCACCACGCCAGTCGGCGCATGAGCAGGGTCTGGCTGTTCTGTGCCACTGCACGGAGGAAGCAGCCTCCGAGGGCTGCGGTCACGGCTTCAGGGTCACGCAGTCAGAGGCTGCACCTCTGACACTAGAACACGCACACAGCTCTCCATCGCCCGTGAGGTGGTGCGGGCGCGTGTGGCGCGTCTGCGGCCTCCTGAAACCGTGGCCGAGGTGCCGGGTGGCGCGCGCTCGCTCTGAGCCCCGGGGCTCTCTGTTCCAGACCATCCGTACCTGGAGCCCAGGCACTTTGTGGACGAGAAGGCCGTGAACGAGAACCACAAGGACTACATGTTCCTGGAGTGCATCCTGTTCATCACGGAGGTGAGCGAGGGGCATGGCGGGGCGGGGTGTGCAGGCCTGGGGTGAGCTGGCTTGGGGATGGACAAAGGAGCCTGAGCCGCTGCCAGGGTGGCAGGGCTGACCCCAGAGAGTGGGGCACGGAAAAGGAAACCCCTGAGACCACTGACAGGGTGAGCCGGCTCTAGGGATCACCCCCTAATCAGTGGCGTGCGTTTCTGTGGAACCCCACGCGGCTGTGGAGCTGGGGCTCTGAGGCTGGTCACTAGTTGGACTTGGCGGGCGGCCGCAGGCCTGAAGGTGGCTGGGTGGGCCCAGGTGTGTGCGACCGTGTGTGTCGCCGTGGAGGACCAAACAACTGCAGGAGTTGGGGGACTCTGGGGCGCACGCCCAGCGGGGCCATGCCTGGGCTGCAGCCCCTGCTCAGGCCAGGTCTCTCAGCGTGGCGCTGGGCGCTTCCTCAGATTGCTGGGGGGCTTGTTCGGACGCAGCGTCCTGTGCCCCAGTCTTCTGAGTCAAGAATCTGGGGGGAATAAGCGCCAGGAACCTGTATTTACACCTGCCAGGCGTTGGGGACCCGCTGCTCTCAGGTGCTCCTTTTTTAGGAGGTGTGGGGCCAGCCATCGCCCTGCCCTACGCCGGCCCCGTTTCCGGAGGACACGCTGGTGCTGGGTTCTGGAGGGGTGGGTCTTGCCCTGCCTTCTCTTTCCTGACGCCCTGCCGGCCCTGAGGATGTCACCGGCACATGTGGGTCCTGGCCCTGGCACTGCTCTCTGAGACCCTGAGGGGTGGGCGGGCGTCGGTGCGGGCTGCCGCAGTCCCAGGCTCCTGGTCAGCGTTCCGCTCAGGCCTCCGCCACACTCCAAAAGCCAGGGGGTGATGCCTTTCCAAGTCAGCAAACCAGCCAGACTGGTGGCGGCCACTACTTCGCCCAGATCTGCTGCCTTCAGCAGTGCGGCCTGCCCAAGGTCGGGAAAGGCCTCCGGGCAGCCTGGCGCGCTGCCCTGAGAGCTGATCGCGCTCTGCGTGCTCTCCAGGGTGGGCTGCAAGGGTGTGCGCTGCTCTAGGAGGCCCCAGGAGGAGCGGATGGGAAGAAAAGAGCATGTTGTTGGGGTGTGGCCTCACTCGGGGGTAAAAGGCGAAGCTGTCCTGGCTCCCCCTGTGACGACCAAGCCCCTGGGTCTCCACAGTAACTGAAGAACTGAGGAGGAAAGCCAGGCCTGGCCTAGGGGTTATGGGAGTTGATTCCAGCTTAAAGCTTTGTGTTCTTGTTCCTTTTGTTGACTACGTTGGCATAAAATCCCAAAAGCTTTTCCAAAATTCGGGACCCAGTTCCTCTGCTACAGGAATTCCAGAAGTGGCCACTAGGTGGCGCTAATGGCCCACTGAATTTGGAGGCCTTAGCAACGTTTCAGGGGAGAGGCATGAGCGGGAGAAGGAGGGCAGGCCCCAGAGTTTTGATTTGACGGGCATCTTCTCTGCAAGACCTGGTTTTCACTCTGGGTCTAGGCAGCTGGCGTGGTGGTCAGCACGACGCTGCCAGGGGTGTGTTCCAGAGCTGAGGCGACGGTAGGGACTGGGCCCCCTCTCACCCTCCCTGGCCAGGCCTAGACCCGCTGGCATGGCTGCTGACGGCAGCAGTCTGTGTGCCCTCAGACTCCTGTCTGTGCTGCCTCTCCCCAGCCTCTTCTGCCGCACGCCGGGCGCCGAGGGCCTAGCTGGTGAGGGCGTGACAGCAGCCTCAGCTTGACAAAGGAGCCTGGAGGCCTGGCTTGGAGGCGGCACCGGGAGGCTGCCTCAGAGCCGCGGTCATGTGGCCACTGCACCCAGAGGTTAAATGGAGCAAGCTGGAGAGGGCGCCTGCTGGGACCTCCCCTCGTGGCCCTGCACCCCAGACGAGGGGCCACCTGGCAAGGCTTCTGCTGCCTCAGGAATGCAGCCTCGGCGCCTTTAAGAGACCTGGGCAGGCAGGAAAAGAATTTCAGCTTCAATCTGGCTTCTAAATTTGGAGTTTTGGGAAGGGAGGGATCAGATTTCAGCTGGAAGGGAAGGAGCTGACAGGAAGGCGCTGTGCAGAGCCTTCCCCACCCCCACCCCATCCCCCTCAGTTACTGACAGAGGAACCATTTACAAAAGGCCGATTCTCTGGGGAGTGGAGAGGCAGGAACGCAGCGTCTGTGAGTAATTTCCTGCTCAATATGGCTGCTCTGACTCACACGATTCCCCTGGGGTCACCGCGGGACTGCAGCCTGCTCGCCGCGCTCGCGCCTTCTCTTCTCCCTTTGTGGCTAGAATGAGCTAATTTTTTTTTGTCTTCTCGCCTCCGATTCCTTTTCTCCCCTCTTCTGTTTTCCTTTCCCAGAGTTGTCAAGTCTCCTTCTGAAGGACTTGGGGAGACCTTGGGTTCCTGAATCCTGGGCTGGGGTTGGGGCCACCCCTCTCCATAGGGAAGGCCAGGGCCCCTGGGGGTGCTAGTGGGCCCCCCCCCCCATGGGAGAAGCTGGCCTAGGAAGCAGCGCCCCAGGCTTCCCAGTGCCCGTCCAAGGGCCCAGGCTGAGGAGCCCTGTGGTGAGGCCTCTGAGCTGCCGTGGGACGGAGCCTGCAGGTGCCCCTGGCTGGCCCGTTGCTGGCCTGGCCCAGAGTGAAGCTCTGGCGGCCCCTGAGCAGCTGGGGACCTGGGCGCCCTCTGGCTGGGGAGGACCGGAGCCCCTAGGGGCGGGAACTGGGGAAGGGGCGGGATGAGGGGGAGGGCAGGGAGCTTAGGGGTGGAGCCTCTTCAGTGGGACTGTGCAAGGGAAAAGCCCAGGCAAGGGCTGAGGCTACGGGTGGCTGCTCTCCTGGAGGAGGGGACTGCCCGGTGAGGGTCCAGGCTCAGGAGAGCCCTGTGGTACCAGGTGGGGGGTTATCTCTGTCCGCCCCCTTGGGCTGTGGCCCCACTACTGGAGGAAGGAGCCTGTGTCCTTGCTGTCGAGCCTGGGGTTGAGACAGGCTTTTAGGGGACTTGGGTCTGAAGAAGATGATAACAGGGGTAAAATGGCAGGTTTCTTGACTAAAACCTCAGTTTTGTAAGAGTTGCCCTCACTGGAGAAGTGAGGGGCCTGCAGGAATGGGGTGCCAGGTGAGTCCAGGCTGCTGATGGGAAGTCTGTGCCCTGGGCACTGATTCCTGGGATTTCCATTTGGAGAGAGCTGTGGGCTCATCCTTTCTGCCTGGAACAATTCTCCAGCCCCGCCTCCACCCAGCCTCTTCTGGAACCTTCTGCCCACTCAGGGTCCAAGTCTCTGCTTCATTGCCAGCTCAGTCTCTGCTCTTCATACTTCTGAAGCCTGGGGCTCAGGATGCCGAACCCCGTCCCCCCAGCCCCATAGCGGAGGCCCAGCAGTGTAGAGGGGACGCAGGCTGCTTGTCTGTAGAGACGCGTGCTGGCCGCGCTGGGGGTGCCCGCGGGCACACGGGCGTCCTGTCTCTGCTGTGGTTTCTGACGCCATGGGGACGTCGCCGGGCTCGCTGCAGAATTTCCCTTCCTTCTGGAGGGTCAGACTCGAGGCAGCGGAGGACAGTGGTGGCGCGGCCCTGCTCCTGTGTCCCTGGCGCCTGGCTGCCTTCCCCACTTCTGGGCTGGCCCCTGGCTCCGCTGCCTCTGGCCCTCTGCCTCCCTCCCTCCTGCCTCCTGGGTATGCTCAGCTCTTCCAGCTCTGCCATGCGGGGCTGGGGCGGGAGGGCGGGGCTGGGGCGGGAGGGCGGCTGGAGAGGTCGGGGTCCAGGCTGCTCTCTTCGTCTGAGTGGGAGGGGGTCCCCTACTGGCAGGGTGCTCTGTGGCTCCAGGGAGTGGGTGGGTGCTGCATTCCAGGTGTGGGTGGAGACTTTATTTTCCTGAGGCTGTTGGGTTTGGTCAGTACTGGGCCTCTTGACTGGAAGAACGAGGGTAAATCTGGGGGTTATCTTTTTTTTTTAAAGATTTACTTATGCATACAAGAACTGGGGTACAGGCCAGAGGTGCTGGGGGTGATTGACTAGAGACAGAGACACTGCTCACCAGAGACAGAGCGGGGAGCAGAACATGCCATCAACCGAAACACACTGCTGAGGCCACAGGGGTTGTAATCTCAAGGGTCCAGAGAGACCCCGACGGACATGGGTGTGCCTGCGTGTGCGCCTGCCCCGCAGCAGACGCTCGGCCCAGCTTGCGGGGTGCGCACCCGGACCGCCTCTCTTCCAGATGAAGACGGGCCCCTTCGCAGAGCACTCCAACCAGCTGTGGAACATCAGTGCCGTCCCATCCTGGTCCAAAGTCAACCAGGGCCTCATCCGCATGTACAAGGCTGAGGTGAGCGAGGCTGGCCTGTTCTCTTGGTCCTGAGCCTGCTGTCCCCCCACCGCCACTCTGCTCTTTTGCTCAGAAGCTGGGGCCAGCCCCCCCCCCCACACACACACATTTGAGACCTCAGGATCTCTGTCTTTGGGATCCAGAAAGGACTGAGGCCCAGCCATGACCTGTGCCCAAGGCTAAGCCCTGCTGCTCGGAGGTCTCTGTCCCCACCTGTCACACCTGGCTGGAGGGCCCTGCCAGCTGTCTCCTGTGGGCGCAGGAAGATGACAAGTGCTTGGGAAAGGGTCTGTGCTCTGGCAGTGTTATCCAGACGGGGTTGGTGGGGGCTGACTGATGTGCAGGTGGGAGGTGTGGGGGCGGGGGTGTCTGGCAGGCATTTTCAGTGACTGCTCAGGTGGTCCCCCCTGGTCAGATCAGAGAGGCGGGCCAGGTGGCGCTTCCCCAGCTCCCCCTGCTGGGGCATGGCTGCCCTGGCTCCTGAGGGTGGTGTCGCCTACCCCCTTCCCCACCCCACCCCATTCGCATTTTCTCTTGGCAGGAGAGAGGAGACATGTCCTTTCTGCCCTGTCTGCTCCTCAGGCTCTGTGTCTTGGGCAGACCAGTCCTGAGCCTGTTTGACCTTGACCTGGTCCTGGCCGTGAAGTCCCCCACCCAACCACTGGTTCCAGAAGCCCTGCTTCCCCCAGGCCAATCCTGTGGGTGCCTGTCTCTTGGCTGCCCTTTGGCGGCCTCAGAGGCAGGAGGTTCTCTGAGGCTGCTTCCTGCATCCCAAGCAGACCCACTCCCGCTGGGGCCAGGAGGAAGGGCGCTGTGGTAGCAGAAGCTGCCTGTCACCCGCCCGCCCTGTGTGTGCGTGGCTCAGAAGGGGTTAAAGCACTGAACTGCCCGGCCTGGCCCCCCCTTCCCTCCCGCCTCTCCCTGCCCACCCCCTCCTCTGGCCTGCACTTCCTGTGTTTAGCTTCCAGCCCACATACCTCTCTAATCTGAGCAGCAGCAGTGCTGCTGCTTGGGGGCGCTTCCTGGCACCGGCCCTGCATGCTGGCTCTTCCCGGCCTGGAGGGCGTCTGGGTCGCTGCCCTGCAGCCTCTTGTCCTGATGCTCCCCCCTGCCGGTCACACACGGGTGCTGGAGGGTCTCTCGTGGCTGGGGCTGCCCTCTCCGCAGCCCAGCGCCACAGCAGACCTTTGGGATGGCAGCTGCTGCCCTTCCTCGCTGTGCTCCTTAGTGACTCAGCTTAGCGGGCCGACCCTGGGGCAGAAAGGACCCTGCCCCCTTCCCTACCTGCCCCTCCAGTGGCCAGAGAACTCCTGGCTCATGGGCTGAGGGTGGAGCAGATGAAGATTCAACATGGTGACTGCTCTGTGAGAACCAAACCCACGGCCCACGAGCAGCCCTTGTCCGCGTTCCCGCGGGCTGGACCGGGCACTGAGAACTGCCCGCAGCCTATGGCAAAGCGCCTTCCTGAGTGGGAAGCTGCTTGCGCCTGCGCCTTGCCCAGTGCCGCGGCGGCCAGGGTCTTTGTGGGACACGTCAGGGACTTGCCGACGTGGTCGGGAACACCAGGTCTCTGTGACGTGGCCTGTCTCGGGGCCTGGGGTCGCGGGCTCGCCGCTCCCTGCCCAGGTCGGAGGACAGGCTTGCTGTGTCCGACCAGCGCTCAGTGTGTCGGGGGACCTTTGGCGCTGAGTGGCCTTGAGGCCCGGCAGGGTTGGCAGGCCGGGGCCCGCAGCCAGAGCTGCCTGCCGGAGGGCGCCCGCCCCGAGCTGCCGGCCTGGCACGAGGTGGCCTCAGGACCTAGGCCAACCCTCTTTCCCCAACCGTCTGCCGGCCCGTCCTCTCCTGAAGAGCCAGCCACGTGCTTGCTGAGCCCGCGCGGGTGCAGTGCGTCTTTCCTGCGGGGTCACGGCACTGTGCTCCCTTCAGAGAGCTTGTCAGCTTCTTGTGCCCCCGGTATCACCAGGACCACGGGGACCTGGGCCTCCAGCTGGAAGGTCTGTGCCAGGGTCGGGGGTGGGAGGGCAGAGAAAGGTTCTGGGGCACGGTGAACTGGGAGAAAGGCCTGACCAGAGGCTCCCTTCTGCTGAGAACCCCATCCTGACCTTGCTCAGTCCCCAGCTTCTCCTGCGGCCCTGGGACCAGGGCGAGAGAGCCGCCCGCCCCCCGACTTGCTGTCTGTGGCTTCTTGTGCTTGAGAGCCAGATGCAGGCTGACCTTTGACTCTGTCTGGAATTCCGGGGGGTCCCTTTTCAAACTCCCACTACTTCCTCCATGACATAAGCACAATGGCAGCTGCCTCTGCCTCTGGCCTGGATCTCCTCTGCCCCCAGGGACCCCCTTACAGCTCCCCACTTTCTCTGCCCAGACCCGAGAGCCTGTCTGTGGCCTGGAGTTCTGCCCCCACACCGAGCTTAGAGCCCCGTCGCCACCGCACGGAAGATGCTCCTTTTCATGCCCGGCGTTTCTGGTAGTTTCTGTGGTCGAAGGTGTGAGAGCAGCAGGTCATCAGAGCCGGGGCTGGGGCAGGCACCCCGATGGGCCTGGTGGGGCTGGGTGCAGGCTGCAGGCCCGCCCTTTTCAGGCTCCGGTCCCTGCTGGGCACAGCGCTGCTGGGGCCGCTGCTGGGGCTGCCCGGCCGGGGCTGGGCCCTGATCCAGAGGGCTCTTTCACTCTGGCCCCCTCTGGGCCAGAACACATCTCGTCTAGTGGCTGCCTGCCTTCTGGGCTCCTGCCCTGTGGGCAGGGCGCCTTCACTCCTCCTCCCTGCCATTATTTGGGGGGTCTGATCGCTGTGGAGTGGGGTGTTTGGTGGAGGTGGCTTGGAGCAGCTAGGAGGGCCCGGGGCTGCTGAGGCGGGGCCCCCCTGACAGCCAGGCCCTCACCTCCGCTCTCCTCCGCAGTGCCTAGAGAAGTTCCCGGTGATCCAGCACTTCAAGTTCGGGAGCCTGCTGCCGATCCGCCCTGTCACCGCCAGCTAGGGCAGCGCCAGAGCCGCCGGGCCCGCCCTGCCCCACCCTCTGGTCTTTGCCTTTCAGAAGCTGTTTGCCGGGGTGCTGAGCGTGGGTGGAGGGGGCTTAGGCATAAGGCTGAGGGACCCAAGTGGGGCGCAGTGACCAACGTGTGGCCAGTTTACTGGTTTCCCTGGGGGGGCGGGCGAGAAGAGGGCTGGGGCTCCCTGGCCTGCTCCGCTCCTCCCTCCCTCCCCTCGGCCGGGTGAGAGGCGCTGCGCGCTGTGGGCTGGGGTGCTGCATCTCTTCCTGTGTCCCCTGCCTTCTGGGGCGGGGCCCCTGCTTATGGCGGGTCAGTTCCCCAAGCCCTGTCGGGGTGGCCAGGGTCGGGCAGGGAGAAGCCCCGACTGGGCTGGTGGGTCACCCTCCCGCCCCTCCCCCAGCCGCCCCTTGGGTCACCCCTCCGGCCTGGCTTTTCCGTCTTCTTGGCGTTGCTGGACCTCCTGGCCACAGCCATGGCTGGCTACCCCGAGGCTAGCCTGGAGACTGCCCCTGTTGGGCGCAGGGCCTGGCAGAGCCCGGAGGGCTGGCTCACGGGTCACCTGCCTGCCAGAGTGCTCCTGGCTGGTACGCCACAGAGCCTCGGCCGGGGCTTGGGGCCGGCTACGGGCGTCCAGCGCCTGAGTCCCCTGGCACACTCGTCCACGCCCTGCCCCTGCTGCTTCTCAGAGGGCCCTCAGGGCTGCAGCTGGGCTCCGAGGGCAGCCGCCCACCCCTCGTCCATCTCCTGAAGTCAGCGCAGCTTTCCCTGCGAGGGACGCCCTGAGCCTGTGCTTTGGCTCTGAGGCAGTGTCCCCCAGGGCGGGGTGCGGCCACGCAGTCTGGTTTTCTTCTAGGGTTGCTCTGGACCTGGCTCCTGAAGGCCTCCCCCGCCCAAGCACAGGCCTGCCCTTCTCCACTGCCCCGTCCCACGTCTGGGTCCACATGCCCTTTGGGAAGGGGGAGACCCGAGAAGCACAATGCAGGGGCTTGGCCCCAGGGCTGGGCTGAGGCTGGGGCCGGGCCGCCGGTCAGCAGCGTTCTCCCAGGAGAGGCCAGTGCCGCCTTCCTCTCAGGTCCAGACCGTCGCCGTCCCGGCTGCTCCTGCCGTGCACCCGGCCCCCAGCCCCGCGCCTTCACTGCTCTTCGATTAAAGCCTGTTTCGCTCCGGTCACCTGGTGAGGTGTGTGTTTTCATGCCACCTGCTGGCTCTATGGCCTGGCGCCCCTTCGGGCCCTTGCGACTGCAGTGTGGGCCTGTGCTGTCTCCCGGGGCTGGGGGAGCCTCCCTGGACGTGGGGAGGCGCCTTGCTGACGCTCCCCTGGCGGGATGGGGAGCAGAGACCTGGGTCCAGCCCTGTCTCCAAGCGCCGGCTGCAAGGTTTGGGTAAGTCGCTGGTTCTCGCTGAGCCCAGCTTCTCCTCACGAACAGGGACAGCACAAGACACCAGAGTGAAGGGAGCCGGCAGGTCCTCAGTCGGGGCCTGGCGAGTGGCCGGGCCCTGAGGCTGCTGTTGGGCGCAGCCTCTGGCCTTCAGTCCCAGCCTGGGCGCCTTGGCCTGGGCGTGGCTGGGAAGCATAAGCACACTGCAGGGGTGGCCCCTGGTCTCCCGCGCCCTCTGCCGGGGCGTGCTGTGGGGCGTCTGGGCCTGTGGTGCTGGGGCACCTGGGCTTTGCCCTCCCATCGACCATCTGCAGGGAACTGGCTGCGCCTCGCTCCTGGCTTGGAGACAGACTTGGGGACGGGCCCTGCTCTGCAGCCAGGCCGGCCTGTGGCTGAGGAGACCGTCGTGGTGGGCGTCACCGCTGAGCCTCAGTTTTCTGGCGGAACGTGCTGAAGTGCAGGCTCGCTCACTCCTGAAGAGCGGCTGTGTGAGGCCAAGGCCACGCCAGGGGGTGTGCGTGTGTGTCAGAAAACAGCTGTTAGTCGGGGCATGGGGGTCCCCCAAGCTCCAGAGACTGGAGGGCAGGTGAGCCAGCCTGGGATGAGGGCAGGGCGCAGGGCGGTGGGCCCGAGGGGGTTGGGAACCAGCCTCAGAATCTGGTGGGAACCTGCTGGGCCTCTGTGCAGAGAGAGCCTGGGGCGGGTGGGGCAGGAGGGAAGCCCGCCCGAAGGAGGCCTGGGTTGGGATTGGTGGGTCCGGGGGTGGGAAGTGTTCTGATCTGTACTGTGTTTGGGGGTGTTGCCAGCGGGGGGAAGAGGGGAGCAGGACAGGAGTGGCCAGAATGCCCCAACTCTTGGCTCTTGCCACTTGGTGCCACTTACCCAAGTAGAGACGGGGTGGGGTGTCACGCTGGGAGCTGGAGCAGTGTGGAGCGGGCTCCTGGCTGTGCGCCTTCAGCGGGCACCCTCAGGCTGCCGAGTAGGGCTGGTTGTCAGCAGGGTGGGGCTACCAAGGGAGGACTGGGGGGGGGAGCCCCTAAGGTCCTGGGTCTGGAGGCAGTGACGACTTGCTAGACCGGTGACTCGGGCCCTGGTGTTGCTCTGCGCCGCTTCGTGGGGTGCTGGGGGCATGGGGACGCAAGCTGGGAGGGGTAGTGAACCAGGCGCCCCTGCAGGGGTGCGGCCAGCACAGCAGGGGGTTGCCGTGCCGGGCAGTGTGTACTGGTCACCCTCTTCCCATCGCCCCTTGTCCCCTCTAGGAGTTTCGTGGGCAGGGGGGCAGGGGGCCCTTGAGGATCTGTCCCGTGGCCCACAGCTTCACCACAGGCGGCAGGTGAGGAGGCGCAGGAGGTGCGAATTGCTGGCGAGGATGCCCTGAGACCTGCGGGCCCTGGGCTGCTGCTGGTCCTTGTCATGCCTTAGAGGGACAGGGCTGTTAGAGGAGAGAGGGAGAAGGACACCGTGTGCTCACGCGGGCAGGGTCCTAGCAGCCTGCTCGTCCCTTAGGGGCGGGCTGGAGGCAGTTTGCAGTGCTTGCTTCTGGGGGGTGGGGGGCGGGAGGGGCGCGGGGGAGGAGGGGCTGTGGTCCCTGAGGACCACCAGGGCTTCAGGAACCTGCAGGGAGGGCCTGGAGATGCCCAGCCATGCCCTGTGAGGGTGGTGTCTCCCCGGCGGGCGGTGTCTCGGCGTTAGAAGGGCTGCCCAGGTCCGGAGGGTGCCGTGCTGTCTCCCCGCTGCCCGGCGCTGAGAGAACCGCTGGGGCTCCAGACGTGTCCCATCCTGGCTGGCGGAGGCCAGGCGGCCGCGCTCATGAGAGGCAGGGTGGGGAGGAGGAAGAAGCCCAGGAAGAGAAGCTGGGCTTGAGGGGTGCACCTAGGCTTGCTCCCCAGCTGGCGGCATCACCATAGGCACCTGCTGCAGACAGGATTTTTTTTGGGGGGGGGGTTGTGGTGGTGAAAAAAATGAGAATCCTGCCTTCCAGAAACTTCTACCGTAGAGGGGCAACATGACAGTAGGCGACAGAGAGGAAGGCGATGCAGATCAGGCCTGGGGGCTGGGGGCTGGGGGAAGGCTCTTGGCGGGCGAGGTTTCGTGGGTTGGCACAGCAGGCATGGATGGAGGGCGCTCTCCGGGGCTGGTGGGGCCACAGCAGGAAGGGTAGGCAGGCCAACCCCTGCCCCCCACGCATCCCCACTGCCTTCCATCACCACACAGTGGCTGCGGGAACGTCCGCTCTGCTGGAAGGTGAGCCTCAGGCGGGCAGGGCCAGCTGCTGCGCGGGGGCCGAGGGACCGGCACAGGCAGGGTCAGCGCTGCAGCGGTGACCGGTGGTGTGTGCAGCTGGCGCCTCTGCGAGGGCCACTAGTTAAGAGTGAAGGAACACGAGCAGCTGTGGGTGCTGGAGGGGCTGGGGCTGCACGTTGCGAGGCCTGGGGCCTCAGCCTGTGGCCTCGGCCGGTGGGAGATGTTGAGGACAGTTGTGGGGTGGAGAGGCTGGGGCTGGGAAAGGGGAGGGCCTGCTGGGATTAGGTGTTGAGGGGCTGGGGGGGTTCCTAGTACCCTGAGGATGCCCCTGCCACCACCTGTGCCTGAGAGCCCCCCCCCCAAGAGCAGGCCTGGGGGGCCACACTCACCGAGTTGCGCTGGGGACCCTGTTGGGCAGCCACCTTGGACCTAGTTGATGGGGAGGCTGGGGGCTGCTGAACCTGAGCCCCAGCAGGGTTGGGGAGCCCAGGCTGCTGGGCCCCCCTTATTCCTGCCAATGCTCCAGCCTTAGCGCCCCGCACCTCCTTGCTCTGGGCTCTGGCCCCACTAGCCTGCTCTGGCCACGGACTCCCCGCGCCACTGGACAGTTGGGGCTTGGCTTTCTGCCCAGGACGTCTCCCACCTGGGAGCCCCTGCGCCCCCGGGCTCCCAGGCCTCCTGGTCCCCCGAGGGTGGGGCGGGCTGTTCATGCTGCACCTGCCAGGGGCTGAGCACTCAGCCCTGGGGGGGCTGAGGTCTTCAGGGGGACCGCCTGGCTGGAAGATGGGAGTGGGAGGGGGCTGTTTGCAGACACTGCTGCTCCTCACTTGGGGTTCCTTGGGGCTGACGCCTGCCCCTGCGCTCAGCACACACTGCCGCTGCTCTGCGCCTGTCTCCCGCTGTCTGCAGGAGGGCCCCTGCAGGTGCTCTGCCCTGGCAGCGGCTGGAGGCGGAGTCGGCTGGCTTGAGGGGCGGGGGTCGGGGGGCAGAGAGGTGGCAGAGCACCCAGCCGGAGGCAGGTGCGAAGGGGCAGGGGACTGCTCAGGGCAGTCCCAGGGCACGGGCCCAAAGCGCAGGTGCAGCGTGCTGGGGAGGAGGAGGAGGGTGGGGTGGTGGAGGGAGGCGGCCTGAGGAGAGGCCAAGGCCAAGGCCACAGGGCCAGCCCCATTCAGCGCTGCGCCCAGTGGGACCCAGAGCCCTGGGGGCTGGAGGGGCCGGTGGGCAGCCGGCCTGTGGCGTTGCTGGGTCCCTGGGCAACGGGCGGACCCCCAGGCTGGGTTGCTGAGTGTCCAGAGGACTGGCTCCCCCTGAAGCAAACTGAGGCCTGGGAGCTGCCCTCAGCCTTGGGGGTCCTCAGAGGCAGGTGGGGCAGGTGGCCACGCCCAGAGGCAGCTGACCTGCTCTCTGGAAAGGTGCTGCGGCTGTGGCCCTGCGGGCAGGGCGCCCACCGCCGCCGAGGGGAAGTCCAGCCCCCAAAACCGGAAGTCTCCAGCAGGGGCCTTGCGGCCTGAGAACAGAGAATGTGCTTCCACTGTGGGGGACGCGTGGGCTCTGGGGAGTCCTTGTTGCTTTTCCTGCCCCCGAGGTGTGGTCACGAGCCTGTTAGATGTTACTGGGCCGCAGGACAAAGTGAATGTGGGTAAATTTCACTTTGCTTTTTTATTTCATGTGATTTTTAAATCTGTACACTTGACCACGTATTACTTCGAAATGGGGGGGTTGAAGAACTGGTTAGAAAGTCCCCCCAAAAAGCACTGGCCTGCGACTGGCCCTGCGGAAGGGGGCGAGAGGGGGAGGGGCAGGGAGGTGCGGCCTCAGCGGGCACTTTGGCTCAGCACTGCCCTGAGGTGGCGCTGGGCTGGGGGCGTGGTGGGGATCCCGGTGGCTGGGGCACGGGGAGACAGCCGGGTCCCTCACGGAGCCCCAGGCGGGGATTGCTGGGCGAGGCGGCACCTCCCCAGGGGCACCCACAGCCTCCCTGGGCTGCGTGTCTTCGGGGGCACGCACTGGACCCAGGCCGAGTCGAGGCGGCGTTCCCCTGTGGCTGGGCTGAGGGTGGTGCTGCGGGGCGCGTCCAGAGCTTGCGAGCTGCGGCCGCCTCCGGGGTCCCAGCTGTGGGCGGAGCCCGCCGGCTTCTTCATCCCCTCTGGGCAGGTGGCCGTGGGCGCTGCGCCCAGCTCCGGGGCGGGGTTGTGGGGACACCCAAGGTCTCTCGGGAATGCAGAAGTGGAAGGGGCCTGGGGGCCCGGCAGCCCGTTACTTGGACCAAGGGTCCTCATCCTGCCGAGCTTCGGCCCAGCATCTGCGTGTGGCGGGCGGCTCCGAGGCGGGGTCTGCGGCGCCCGGCACCCGGTCAGCGCTGTGGCGGCAGGGCCCCAGCCTGCCCCGCTCCTGGTCTCCTGCTGCGCTGCCACCCTGTGGGGCTTGGCACCTGCCCTCCTGGGCCTTCGCCCCTCACCTCGGATGGGCCTGTCCTGTCTGGATAATCCCTTTTCCCTCCTTATCTACCTGGGACCAGGTCGCGCTTTTCGGAAGGGACCTGCACGGGCAGGCGGAGCATCTCCGCATAACCAGAGTCCAGCGCAGAGGGGCTGCGGGCTGGGAGCTGCGGCAGACCCGGCTGCGCAGGCCGGCACGGGGGACCTTCGACTCGGCGCTGCCAGACCCACCGCCCAGCCTTCGCGAGGGGTGGGAGGGAGCGTGAGGGTCCCGGCGTGCCTGGGCTCTGAAGCCAGTTCACCGTGTGAGTTCCGGTTCCCTCGTGTGGACTGGAGAGAAGCAGCCTGACGTTGCGGGGCTACTGTGCGGTCCGCAGAAGGGCTTTGCCTGCGTGTCTCTTCCATCCTCACCAGCCTCCCTGTGGGGTGGGTCTGCGGCCTGCGAGGACTTGTCAGCGAGGTCTCCAGACCCAGGCGGGGCGCTGGCGCGGATGTGGCGCAGACTGCCGCGGAGCGCAGGCCTGTGCTGGTCTCTGATGGGAATGAGGCCTGGGGGCCTCGTTGCCCCAGGCCTGCAGCTTCTGGGACCGAGCTGCCCGCAGTCATCAGGCCCTCAGCTCAGGTTAGCTTCACTTTCTCCTTTCTACTCCAGCCCAAGCGCAGGGCCTATCACCCTCATCTGCCCATTTCTCTCCTCCCTGCACCGTGGCTGAAGTCGGCTCCCGCGGGACAGCTGTGGCAGCCTCCACTCAGCCGCTGCACCCAGTCCGCTGCACCTGCTTCCACTCTGCTCTGGGAGGTGTGCACCATCCAGTTCCTCACACGGCTTTTCACCGCCAGCAGAACAACCCGCTGTGTGACCCCTGCCGCCCCCACACGCTCTCCCGGGCCCATCCCGCCCAGGGCCTGTGCCCCTGCCGTGCCCCTGCTTGGGCCGCCTGGGCCCAGGGTGAGTCTGGCTTTAGGGGTCATCCCAGGTGCCCCTCTGGGGACACTCCCCGCTCGCTCTGAGTTGCTGCCCGGCTCGCCTTCTCCCTGGGGTCTTGGAAGCGCCCAGTGTGATCTGAAATGCTACCTGCTGGCGTCTTACTCTGCTGAGCAGGACATCGCCTTGGTGCGGCAGGAGGCGGATGGTGTGACTGCAGTGCCTGGCACAGCAGGTGCACAGAATGGGAAGGTGCCCGTGACTGTTGAGAAAATGAAGGAGTCACCGACTCCCCATGCCATAAGCCATTCCCCAACAACGACTGTGTGCGGCCCGGGCTGGTGCTGAGCTGTCCCCCGGCCCACTCCAGCTTGGGGCCCCAGAGAGGGTCACCTGTGAGAAGGCGCCCCGAGCCCCGGGCTCAGGTTCTGCAGCCCTGCTTGGGCAGAGGCAGGGCAGACTGCCGGGACTGGGCCCTGGGCCGGCCGAGCGTGGGGCGATGACCGGGCATGGCGAGCAGAACAACCCTGGGGGAGACCGAGGCGGCGCAGCCCTGCTCTTACCACGTGGGGAGAGCCCCTGGCAGCAGGGTGAGCCCAGAGTCATCCGGCCCTCGACGCCCCGGAAACAGCTGGGCCCCCCTTGCTGGCCGCCTCCATTCTGAGGCCCCAGAACCTCCTCTTCCCATCGGGGGCCGGGGCTCCCTCACAGCCAGCTCCCTGGACCTGCCTGGGTCGCTGAGGGGGCCGTGCAGCCTGGCTCAGGTGGTCACTGAGCACCTGCCGTGTGCAGGCCCTGCCGTGCCAGTGCCGGGGACAGAGTGTGACCGGTGAGTTGCCCCTAGCGAGGAAGACAGACAAGTGAGCCCGCGGAAGTGCAGGACAACGGCTGTGAGCAGCGCGAGTGTGAGCGGGCACGTTTGGGCAGGGAGGGGCCGCATGTGCGGAGCCCCTGGGGTGGGGTGTCCTGACTAGGGAGGGCACGTGGAGAAGGGGAGGCGTTGGGAGCTGAGTGCAGAGACAGCCAGGCTGGTGGTGTAGGTCACAAAAGGGCTTGGGTCTTGTCCCGAGCGCAGAAGGAGCTGGACATGCTGGCTCATGAGCGCCGACTGCGTGCCTCTTCCCGCGCCACGTTTGTGGTACCACGTCGGGCGTGCTCACCTGTGGAGACCTGCGAACACTGCAGTGAGCCCCGGCCAGTTCACACTCTGGGGAGTTTTGAGCTGGGGTGCCATCCGCTGACAGAAACCTTTTCTGTCTTTTTTTTCCCCTAAGAGTTATTTTTGCATATAAGAGCTGGGGTGCAGGCCAAAGGTGTGGGGGGTGAGAGGATTCACCAGAGACAGAGCGGGGAGCAGAACAGGCGGATCTACTGAAACACACTGCTGAGGGGAGCAGCAGAGAGACAGGAGAGGTCTGCTGCACGCTGTGGGTCCCCTCCCTGGCTGGCTGCAGGGATCGAACTCGTGCCGCAGTGGCTGCGGATGCTTCATAGTGTAGTACTCAATCCCTTGTGCGACCAGGGAGGGATGTACCCTCAAGATGTATTTTGTAAAGGTACTTTTTTTTGTAAAGGTACTTTTTAAAAATGAGATTAGTATTTAAGTCAGTAGAGGAAAGCAGGGTGCAGGGATGGCCTCATCCTAGCAGTTGAAGCCTTTATTTTTAAAAAGATGGCTCTCCCTGTAACAAGAAGGAATTTTTTTAAAGATTTATTTACTTATGCATACAAGAGTTGGGGTACAGGCGGGAGGTGTGGGGGGTGAGAGGATTCACCACCGACAGAGTGGGGGGCAGAACAGGCAGATGGAAGGAAATACACTGCTGAGGGGAGCAGTGGGGAGGCAAGAGACGTCTGCTGTGCCATGTGGGTCCCCTCCCTGGCTGGGGATAGAACTCGGACTGCTGTGCTGCGGATGCTTCACAGTGTGGCGCTCAACCCACTGCGCCAACAGGGAGGCCCCCAGAAACATTTTCAAATGTCAGAGAATGGAGAGCGGGGAAGGACAGTGGGAGACTGTGTGGGAGGGTAGTGCAGTGGTCCAGGTGAGCCTCCAAGCGGTCGTAGTGAGAAGGGAGCAGGGAGCGAATCTCTGAAGGAGAGCTCCAGGAATGGTGGATGGGCAGGATTTAGATTTATGAGAAATGACGGAACTGAGAAGTTTTGTCTTGAATATTGCTGGATGGTGGTACTGTTCTCTGGGTGGAGAAGGCTGGAGTAGGAAAGGCTGCAGAGGCAGGTGTGGGGATGGGTTCAGTGGGGAGCTCTGAGATGAGGGTACCCCCAAGAGGAGTGGTCAGGCAGGGCTGGGAGCCCCGAGATGCACTGGGCATGGAGGTCCCAGCCTGAGACAGTTGTCAGTGTGTGGACAGAACTGTATGAACTTCCCCAGGAGGAAGTGGCAGGAAAGGAGGCGGGGACCAAGGCATGAAAAGGGGCTTCTTGTACATTTAGAGGGACCTGGACATTTACAGGGAGAGGTGGGGGACCCAGTCCGGGCGAAGGGTTAAATAGGAGGCAGTAGAGTGGAAGTAAATTGCTCTCTGCGCAGCTGATATTTTTTTCACTTTTTACACTGCGAGGGTGTGCAGCCGCGTTTCTCTGGGAATAGAACCCCTCTTCCCTAAGGGGAATCCTTCAGAAGGGGCTAAGGTGGGAAACCAGCCCCCTTCTCCCAGGATGGACACGTGCCCAGATCTGGCCAATCGGAGGGCCTTTGCCGCCTCGCCCACTGTGATTGGTTCAGAGACAAGCTTGTGACCCAGGCTGGCCAATGAGAATCAAGGGGTACTTCCTGTTGGCGCTGCCGGGAAAATGCCCTTGCTGCCGGGATTGCTGAACTGCACGGACGTTACCCCGGGATTCTCTCGGCAGGGCTAGTGGTGTGACGGGCCGGCCCTGGCTCAGGACGCAGGCTCAGGCCGAGGCGCACGGAGCGCTGCCCTCCTCCCAGCAGCGTGCAGTCTGTCTTGGTGTTCTCCCTTTGCTAGTCACGGCGTTCTCAGAAAAGAAAAATAAAAACGTAGGTGATCAGCACACACTGCACTGTTCACTTTTCCGTTGCTGCTGCCACTCCAGAATGCAACTATCAGGGCATTTATTTCATGTGCGGCGTCACTGACGTTTGTATTTTGTGGCTTGGCCCCGAGTTGGCCAGAAACACTCAGGACGTTACCAGAGGAGGAGAGGTTACAGGGGAGGTCTGAGGTGTGGCAGGCCCTCCCGGGCCCCTGCATCCTGCCTCAGGTGCCCCACGTGTGGGCCCCTGCTCCCTTGGGCCTGACTTGCTGATTCAGCCTTCCCACCAACCACCAGGCCCTGTCCTGAGCTCTGGCCCAGGGCTGGGACCCGAGGAGATTGTCCAGGCACCCACCTTTCTCACAGGAGAGGGGTGATCCCCAGGGATGTCAGTCCCCAGAAAAGGGGTGGGCGAGAGGCTTGCCCTGGCCTGGACACCATCTCTAGTTGGCCGTCATTCGACATGGTGCTGCCCTCAGGTCTGATGACCCTTCAGTGCCTGCGCCAAGGTGGGCGGTGGCGATGGGCACAGGGAGGGCAGGCCAGGCCAGGCGTGCTGGGTGTTGGGGGTGGGGGCTGGGAACGGGACCTAGGAAGGCACAGAAGTAGATGTTCCGACCCCTGGGCACAGGCACCCCGGTCCCATCAGACTTCACTCCCCAAGCACAGATTCAAAGACAAATGACAATGAATGTCAAGACAGAGCACTAAGCCCAGCTTGGGGTCTTCTGGATGCTGATCACGCGCCCGTGAAGCTGGCCCTGGCCGGTGGCCATCTTGCTCACACCCCAGGGAGAAGCCACAAGAGGTCACGGAGACAGCGGGCACGCTCCTGTGGCCTCACGTGTGCCTCTGGGTCCAGCTGTGCCCGAGCTACAACACTCTGCACCTCGCGGTTTCTGCGCCAATGAGTCCTGCTTTGCTCAAGGCAGATTTCCTCCGGTTTCTACGGCCTGGACCGTGCGGGACCCACAGAGATGGGATCCAGCCTGCGACTTGGACATCTGGATTCCCGTCTTGACTCAGAGAACTTTGAGACTGTCCAGACAGGATGTCTGCAGCTCACCGAGAGACCTGCGCCCTCCACACGCACCTGTCCAGTTTCCAGCCAGCTCCTTCATCTGTCTTAGGCCTCCAGCTCTTTCTACGAACCAAAGGAAGCTTTACCCCTCAGCCTTCCTAGCGTCGCCCGAGCTGGTTGATGTGGCTCTAAGGAGCCCCCAGAGGTGTAGGATGTGTGTGCACGTGCACCTGTGTGGCTGTGTGTGCGCGTGCGCACGTGTGTGAGGGATGGCCTGGGGGTGTCCAGAGCTGGGGGTTGAGAGTGGGGAAGGTGCATGTGAATATTAAAGAAATACCAGATAGGGTTAGGGAGCTGGAGGGGGAGGCCAGGGGCACCCAGACACCCAGGAGAGGGCTGGGGAAGGGCCTGACTCGGGGCAGAAAGGTGGAGCAATCGCTTGTCAACTGTTTCTCCTTTAAGCCACTCCCTGGAAGGGATGAGTCGGCCTTCACCCATTCACCTGTCCACTTGTCACCCACCGTTCAATCACTCAGCTGCCAACCATATGTCGAAATGAAGCCGTTACCCTCACACTGTCCATCCAGACCCTGCGGGGAGGCAGGAGAGGGCTGCTGCACCATGTGGGTCCCCTCCCTGCCTGGGGATCGAACTTGAGTCGCGGTGGCTGCAGATGCTTCACAGTGCGGTGCCTAACCCCTTGTGCCACCAGGGAGGCCCTCGAGCCCTCCCGTATCGGGCACTCACTGTGTACCTGGCCCTGGCAGATGCAGGAGCGGGCTCAAGCTTGGCGCGTCTCGCCGCACAGAATATATGCATGTGCGTCCTCAGTTTGCAGACAGGAGGTAGGAATCTGGGATAGGAACAGAAGAGCCCGCTGTCACCTAGTAAGTGGCAGAGCCTGGTCTGTTCTCAGGCTGGTATGGCTCTGCAGACGGAGCTGGGAGCCTCAGGCTCCGCTTTGGCAGTACCCTGGGGGTGGGGTGGCCCCAGGAAGCCCGTCCACTCACCTGATACTGATGACTTCCAGGAAGAGCTGTTGCAAAGGAGCCCTTGCAGGGAGGAGATGGCCTTGCCACCCTTCCTGTGTCCCTGCGGCTTAGGTCACCGGAAAGAGGGGCAGAGCCCAGCTGGCTGGAGCCTCAGCAGCCCAGCCTGATCAGGAGGACTGGTTGGGGCAGCGTACGAAGATTTTGGTTCTACTAGTTTATTACCCCTCTGCCCCAGACACCATCCTCTCCCACTGACCAGGAGAAAGGAGGAAGCTCGCACAATCAGTGATCACTACCATTTCTCAGCCTGGTTATGTTCCAGGCACTGCGTGAAGCCCCTGCATAGGTGACGACCCAGCTCTCCCCTCCTGCTTCTTTCCAAGACACTTAGTCTCAGAAAAGTCCTAGTGTTTACTGGGATTTGAATCCAGCTCTGTCTGCTGCTCCAGACTGAAGTCCACTTCACTTAGAGTGTAATCTAAATGCCTCCCATGAGGCCAACTAGAATGTCCCTGGCTTCCTTCTGGCCTTTTCCCCTGCCCTCTCCCCCTGCCCTCTGCCTCGGCCATGTGAGCCTTCTTCCAGTTCCTTGAACTTACTAAATCCCTGCGGTTAGTCTTTGTACGTGCTGTTCCTTCTGCCTGAAACACACCTCTACGGACTCTCGTCCTGCTGGTGTGGCTGCGATTCCTCGGGCTCACCCGTGGCTCCTTTGTAGCCAGGGGTGGAGGTCATGGAATAATCATGGCCAAGACACCGTGAGTGAGAAAAAGCCCTTCCCGAGTTCCTGAATCTGAGTCCCCACATGGAGGACAGCCACCTGGGAGAGTTGTCCAATCTAGTAAGACTTTGCATGGTCAAGAAGTGAATCCTTGTGTTAAACTCAAGAGTTGGGGATTAATTTGTTATGGCAGCAGATCCTATCCTATACTGACTGAAAGAGTTGACCATTCGGGTCTCAGCTGAACTATAACTTCGCTGATCACCAAATTCAAGTGTTCATCCCCCTTCATCCATCCTCTCTAACCCTGTTTTTATTTTTCCACAACACCTGTCTCGCTGTGCATTAGTTCACTTGCGGGTGGTCTGTCTCCCCTGCTAGAATGTATGCTCCACGAGGGCGGGGCCCTTATCAGGTTCATTCACAGCTGCATCTTAGGTGCCTGGCATAGTGCCTGGCATATATAGGTACTCAGTAAATACTTGAATGCACGTAGACGTGCATTTATTGAATGAGAACTATGCGGAGGGGGGCAGGGTCAGAGATGAGAACCAACAAGGCTCCTTCCAGAAAACTCCCTCCAGATGCTCCAGATGAGTTTTTCTCAACAATGACCAAGTGCCGGAGGGTGGATGTGGGTGCATCATGGCTTTTAGGTTGTGTGTTCTCAGGAGTGGAGTCTCCCCCAGACAGGTGAATAGAGATGTCATCCCCGCCCCTCACCATGCTGCACATCGAGGACAGCTCCTGTCACGTCATATTTTTCTCTGAGAAAAATGTAGTGTTGATTTTCTAAATATAAAAATGGTACATGCTCACTGTAAAACATTTGGAAAGTATGGAAGTGTCGGAGTGATCAGATAAAGGTCCTCCTTAACCCCCCAGTAACAAGCATTTCAACACTCTGAGCATCTCTCCAGGCTTTCTCATCCCTACGTGTAAATGGGGACTGTTACCTGTTCCCTCCGTGGCCCCTCTTCCTCCCCATCCTGCGGGTCAGCTCTTCAGCCTCCCTGACTCCCCTCATGTTCTTCCCCTGTGTGCCTTCTCCTCATGGCTGTGCACTGCCCTAACCCTCCTGGAGGGGCCCTTGGCCTGCCCTGCCTGGAGATTCCTGGGTGGCAGTGAGGGGAGGGTGCGGGGAAGGGGGGCACGAGGTGACCCTGGAGCCCCATCACCCGGCTAGGAGTAAGCAAAGCCTCCCTTCCTGGGAGCTGTGCTGTCTGCACAGCACGCAGATCCCCGGGGCAGCCACCCTGGGCCTCTCCGAGTCCCGCATGAAAGGCGTGGAAGGCCTGCTAGCTCGCCTCACCTCGCAGCCCCTCTCTGGGGGACATCTTTGGTCAGTCCCCCGTCCTTACCTTTCTGCCACGACTTCCCAGTGGTGGCCACCAGCCACCCTCTGACCCCGGGCACACGTTTGGGACAGGACAGAGTCCTTCCCTGAAATTTTCTGCGTTGAAAATAAGAATACAGTCCCTCTGGGTGGCAAAATGGAGGTGGGGACCCAGGAACTGCCTTCTGCAGCTGTAGCGAGCAGCAGGCCTGCAGCAGAAGAGTGGAAGGTCAAGTGAAGAGAAGAGGTCACGGGAGACAGTCGTCATCCTGGACGACTGTCCCTGGATCCAGCTGTGCCTAGGCCTTGTCTGCTGCACGCTGTAACGCCACGAGCTGAGAGCACGCTTTGGCCCTTGTTGCCCCAGCCTGGTTGGGTCTGACAGGTGCCGGGATTGGGTCAGTCCTTGCCCTGGGTGGGGTGGGACAGAGAAACCTTGTGCCCAGGACCCAGAGCACGGACCCCCAGGGAAGGTGTACCCCCAACCTGCTAGCTTGTATGTGACCGGGTCCCAGAACCCAGCTGAGGCTCAGCTAGAATTCACCAGTACTTCTCTTTAGACAGCATCGAGGGCATTCGTCAGCACACCCTGCCATGTGCTAGCAATTCTTCCCCGCCGTGCCGCGTACGCCAACAGGAAGGCTGGCCAATTCCTAGTTGTGTGACTAAGTTTTCTCATCTCTCAGAGCCGGCAAGAGTAAATGAGTGAATCCGCATAGCGGGACTTGCGCTTCCTTTACCGCTTGTTTCTCTGCGGTGGTGGACTTGGGCCGGCAGCCTCTGCGAAGCGCATGCGCTCTGAAGAGTGACCAGTGAAGGAGGACACAGAGAGACCTGGGTCCCGGTGCGGACACACGCCGCCATCTCAGCACCCTGCACCGTGCAGCCCAGGCAGCCCTGGCCCCGGCTTCTCTGGAGGGCGGCCTGCACCTCTGGAAGCCCGGGCTGGGGTGCAGCACGCTTGTTGCCGGGGTGCAGAGTGCAGGCTGGCTTCACCCTCCGCCACATATCAAGGGCAACAGGAGCTGCGCTGGTCTGAGGTGGGGGTGGGGCCGGGAGTGTGTGTGTGTGTTTGGGAGAGTGTTGGAGAACCTGGAGTGGGGGGCCTGGACTTCAGGAACTTTCCCTTCCAGAGCTGCTGTTCTCTGGAAGCTCCCCTCTTTTTACTTCCTGGGTATCTCAGTCTCAGTATCTTCTAATCTCCTTAATTCCCCAAGCAGCACCCCAAGTCCTGAGTGGGGGCTATTGTAGGGGTCCAGCTTGGCCTTTTTACTGGAGAGAGGAGCTTGTCTGTGGCCTCTGGGCATGCCTACCTGCTTTCCCCCTCTCCAGGACCCCGGTGACCTGGCAGGGCACCTCCCTGTCTCCCCCACCCCCTGCCTTTCAGCTGTGCTTTGCTCAGGCCCACCCTCTCCTCTCAGGATGGGCAGAGCAAGAGCCCTGCGGGGCTTGAGGCGGCTACTCCACTCCTTGTCCTGCGGGACTGCCCATCTGGCTGGGCGTGGCCTCAGTGGGCGGGCAGCGCCCCGTGGCACTGCGCGCGCCCCTTGACTGTGGGCGCAGTGGGCTTTGCTTTGGGTCACCGATTATTATGCTGGGGCATTAACCCTTTGCGGGGCTGCGCAGAGGCCCTGGCCTGTGGAGGTGGGGGTGGGGTGGGAGAAGGGCCTCTCCGGTCTGTGCTCCCAGGGCCCTCCCGGGTCTAGGGTTTCGCTGGACGGCTGTGTGTCCTGCCTGTGGGCGCAGCTGAAGCTCAGAAAACCTGGCTGATGAGTTCAGAGCCGCGGTGTCGCAGCCCGCCACCCACACGCCTGTGCTGGGGCCCGGGCCCGGTGGGGCATCCCCAAGCCCCTTGGCCGGTTTCTTCGGGTGCCCAGTCCGCGCGCCCAACAAAGGCGGTCGGCCACGTGCCCCCGCTCCACTGGGGCTTGGGGTGGGGACGCGCATGGCTCGGGGCTCCCTCTCCACCCAGGGCGGGATCCCGCCGCGGCGCTGCGCCCCAGGTGGGAACTGCGCAGCCCCCGCCCCCAGCGCCTCTTGGCCCCCGCTGTGCCTCGCCCACTCCCAGCCGCAACCGCTGCAGCACCCCCGAAGCGGCGCTAGGGGGAGCTCTGGCAACTGGCTTGGTGGGTTGAGTCAAACCGCGCAGCGGACAGCGGCGATTCCTAGGTCGGGGGGCGGGGGCGGGGGCGGGGAGGGGGACACACACCGTTCCCCCTCCACAGCAGCTCCAGGTTCTTCCCGGGGGAGGCCGAGAAAATAGCCCCGGCAGGTGAAGGTGCCTTTCCTCCCTCCACCCCCAGACTCGGTCTTTCCCCGCCCCCATCGCGGACCTGCGCGGCGCCCCGCGCTCCAAGTGTCTCCGCGAACTTCGCCACGCGCGACACCCGGGCCCGGCCGCCCGCGGCCCCTGGACTGGCTTGCGGCTGCCGCTCGGGGTCCGGGGTGGGCCCTCGGCGGCCGCCCTCCTCTCGCTGCGGGAGCTGTGAAGCCTGGGTGGGGGGCGTGAGCCGTCCTGCGGGGAGGCTCGCGCTGGAAGGGGGGAGCGCAGGGGCGAAAAGGCAAGCGAGAAAGCACCGGGGAGGCAGCGACAGAGAAACCCCGAGAGGGACGCCACCAAATAAACAGCCGCGGCTTCACGTCCCCCCTTCCCCCCCCCCCCCCCTCTTTCTTTCCCATCCCCTTTGCAGAGCTGGAACCACCCAGCGCGCCCCCGGGCCCGAGCCGCGGCTCCAGATGTGAATTTGGTTCCAGTGGGGAGAGCGCGAGATTCCTCGGGGCCTTGGCACATTCTCCCACTCTGAGGTCATTCCGTAGGTGGTCAGAGGGGAGAGCGCGCCCGGAGCCTTCCTGCTCGATCCACTGGGGAGGAGGAGAGGCGGGCGGGAGGGAGGGGAGAGGAGCGAGGAGGGAGCGAGGAGGGAGGGAGACGCCGCCAGCACACCACCAAGTGGCACCGAGCAGTGATAACAAACTCAACTTAAAAAAAAAAAAAAAAAGGAAAAGGAAAAAACTTCCCCAAGTTGCAGCCCGAGACGTGCGGACGTGCGGGCGGAGGCGCGGGCCGGGGAGTGTGGGTGGCCCAGAAGCCCCCCGGCGCCCCCGGCTGCTCTCCCCCGCCGCGGAGAGCTCAGACTCGAGGCCGAGCAGGCCCTGCGCCCTTGACTGGGCAGGAAACGCGCTGGAGGCTGGCTGGGCGGCCGGCGGAGGCCCGGGGGTGGCCAGTTCCCGTCAACGGCAAGCCCCCGTGGGCTGGGGACCCCAGAGGCGCACGACACCAGCTTCAAGCCCAACAACCCGCTTCGGCCTCGTCCTCTCCCACCCGGGTCCTGCGGATGTGGGCAGATCCTGTCCGTCCAGGCCCAGGAGAGCCGGGTTTGCACGGGGGTGGGGTCTTCCCATCTCCCTCTAATCCCGCCCCCCCCCCCCGCCGACCCGAAAACACGCACCCCCATCCTCTGGAATTGACTTTTTATTAAACAATCTGAACAGTTTACCCGGTGATAGACAATCAGTTTGCACAAAAATACAGAGGGGATGGGGGCAGGGGCCTGGGAAGAAGGGTTGGCAACTTGTTTGGAGGTTCACACGGTGCGGATGGCAGAGAACCCCACCTTTTCATAACAAAAGGCTTTAAATTAAACAAAATCTATGGAGCTGAGACGCAGGACAGGGTTCTCACAGGCTCGAACAATGCTGGTTTCATGAAATGCGACCGGAGCGGAGCCGGGCAGCGCGGCCCAGGAGCACACCCAGCACCACGTCTGACCAGGAACTTAGCGCAAAGTCTCCAGCGCAGTCGGCGGCCCCTGCCCCTCCCTCCCTCGGGGCCGCGGGGATCCAGGTGAAGGAATCGACTTCCTTTTTTGTTCCGTGAGGACCGCAGTGCTGGGCATGATGGGAAATGTAGTCCGCCGTGCCCGCCCCCCACCCCTTCCCCAAACAGTGTCCGAAAGTGTCCGGGTGTCCGGCGCCACCCCCAGTCCGGGATGCGGGTGGAGGAGGGGAGGAGGACGGAGCCGGAGGGGCGGGGAGAGGAGGGCTTCAGGACGCCCGCCCCGGGAAGAAAAGAAAAAAAAAGTTGAAGTGTTTTCATTTCTGCCTTCTCATTTTGAGAAGTTTGGAGGCCGCCCCCAGAGAGGAAATGTGACCCAAACGTCCCCTTCACAGATAGAGTTTGCCTTTGTTTTTGCTCAGCATTTCACAAGACCCGTTCCTCACCCCACCGAGGGACCCGGGGAGCCGAGCGCCCGGCTTCCTGGGTTTGACAACTGATTGGATCCGAGTCCCGGGCCCCGCGCCCTCCTGCGCTGCGCCCCCAGCGCGCCCCGGCGGCCCGAGTGCCCAGCCTCGCCCCCGGCGGCCCGGCACCTCCTCCGGGCAGCAGCCCTCCCTCACGTGGCTGGCTCCTTGCTAAACACCACCGCAATCACTACAATAAAAAGAAAGAAAGAAAAAAACAAGGAGTAGGAGAAACACAAAGCATACTTAAATAGGCGCTTTTTCTCTCTGCAAAAATAAAGTCCAAGATCTTAGATTTGGTTTTTTTTTTATTTTACAATTTATAAAACATCAGCCGCCTCCCCAGCTCAGCCCGAGTGGCTGGGCGCCCGTTCGTTCCCTCCTCTCGCCCCTTGGCCGAGTCTTTGTCTGGCCCCAGCCCCACGGGGCCCCGGGGCCCCGTGCCCTCGGGGGTCCCTAGAAGGCGACAATGGCTCGAGTCCAGGCGCCGAGGCTGGCGAGCGCCTGCTTGGCGCACAGCTGCCCGTTGAGCGGCGGCGGCTGCTCCGAGGAGTCGGGCTGTCGGCTCACCAGCCCCGAGAAGCCCGAGCCAAAGATGGAGATCAAGTTTGAGATGTTGGACGCGTCCGGGGACGAGTCCGGGCAGAAGTCCTCGAAGCGGGCGCGCTTGCAGGGGGCGAACGGGGCGCCCCCCGGGGGCTCGGCCCCCAGGTCGCCCGCGTCCTCGTCCTCGTCGTCCTCCTCCTCCTGGCCGGGGTAATACTTGCGCTTGCAGCCGGCGGCGGACGCCAGGCCGGGTCCCGGGGCGCCCTGGCCACAGCAGGGGCAGTGGGCGGAGGCGCAGCAGTCCTGGTGCAAATAGCCGTTCTCCACCGTGGTCACCACGTGAGTGTCCAGGTCCAGCACGGTGGTCTGGCTGCTGCAGTGCACGCCGAAGTCCGAGGGGGCCGGGTACGCGGCCCGATAGAAGCCGGGGGAGGAGGCGGGGGCCGGGGAGGAGGGCGGGGAGGCAGCGGCAGCGGCCTGAGGGGCGGCCCCTGGGGGCGCGGAGGGCGCGGAGCAGGCGGCGGAGGCGCGAGGGTCCCGCGGGCAGAGCGCGGCAGGCGCGGGCGGCGGCAGCGGCGCAGGACCCGGCGGCAGCGGCTCCAAGGGCTGCCCGCGGTGGGGCGCGCCGTGCGGCGGCTGGAGCGCGGCGCACCCGGGCAGCTCCGAGAGCGCCCCCGCGCCGCCCGCGGGCGCCCCGGCCGCCGCCGCGCAGACCCTCGGCGCCGGGTGCTGGTGCTGGTGCAGCTGCTGCTGGAGGTGCAGCTGGTGGAGCTGGTGGAGCTGGTGCAGCTGGTGCCGGGCGGCCGGCTCGCGCGCCTCCGCGTCCCCGCCGCCGCCAAGTTGGAGCGGGCCGAAGTCGGCCGCGCTGGCCGGC
The DNA here is from genome assembly GCA_019455555.1 of Galemys pyrenaicus. Classification (NCBI taxonomy): domain Eukaryota; kingdom Metazoa; phylum Chordata; class Mammalia; order Eulipotyphla; family Talpidae; genus Galemys; species Galemys pyrenaicus. Next base: position 314,077 of record JAGFMF010011785.1, on the reverse strand, counting down.
ATGCCTGGCGCGGCGTACGCGAGGTGCTGGTGCTGGTGGTGGGGCGGCTGCTGCTGCTGCTGCTGCTGCTGCTGCTGCTGCTGCTGCTGGCGCCGGTAGAGCTCGGCGTAGCGCTCGCTCAGGTAGAGCTGGCGCGCGTTGCGGAGCACGTAGGACACCAGGAGGTTCTTGTGCAGCTTGATGCCGCCGCGCTGGGTCCGGGAGCTGTGGATCTTGCGCAGGGAGATGCTGATCAGGCTCTGGGCGTCCAGGGCGCACTCCATGCTCCCGCGGAGACGACGGCGGCCGAGCAGCCGCGGCCGCTGCTGCTGCTGCTAATGTTGCTGCTGTTTCGGTCTCCAGCCGGCCAGCGGGGCGCGCCGGACAGGGGAAACGGAGCCCAGGTCAGCGGGTCGGCTGCGCTCCTAGAGGAGCCGCCACCATGCGCCGCGCGCCACCCGCGGGCTCGTGCTCCCCAGACAGCGCCAAAGCAATGAGCCTCGGCCGGCCCCGGCCCCAGCTATTTAGCCGGGCGTCCGAGCCCCGCCCCACACACGATGAACCAATAGGAATGCCCGAAGCCTCCCGAGTGACAGGCGCTGCCCGCCCCGGGGCCACTCAGCTGGCCAATCAGACCAAGGCGGTTCCTTTGTGCTATTCAAATACCGAACGGACCCCGGGCCTCCAACGCCGCGGCTGCCTCGAATGTTCTCCTGGGGCTGCCGCGCCGCGCGGGACTCGGAGCCGCCGGGGCCGCCGTCTGCAACGTGGGTCGCCTCGCAGCCTTCACGTAGGAGCCCGCAGCCACCCTCCACCGCTCTCGGCCCAGTTCCCGGGCGGGGGGTCGGCTCACCTGTGCGCTGCGGAGTCGGCTCCTCCCCCTTCCCCACGGTCCGGCCTCACCTGCAGCAGGTGCGCGCTGCTCCCCACGCCCCGTCGCGCGGCGCCTCCTTTCTCACCTGCGGACCCCGGGTGAGCCAAGAGCTTTGCAGGAGACGAGTGGGGCGTCTGGCTTGACCCGGGGAGACCCTTAGCGCCGGGACTGTCGGGCCTGATTTTGAACTTTTTGACCAAGAGGCTCTCGGCGCCTACTCGGGGAAGGTCTGTTCACCCCATTTGTCAGATGGAAAAACCCAAACGTGGTGAGTGTGGGTCTCCTCTGATGGACGAAACTAAGGGATGAGCCCGCAGAGGCCACGGACCTGGAAGCCCGCTGAGGTGGAAGGCGTGGGGGCAGATGTGAGGGTCCTGTCCTTCCCAACGAATCCTAATGACAATAGGGACTGCTGCCAGCTATCTAGGAGGGGGCAGGCCCAGGCCAGAGGGCCCCAATTCCTCCCTGAGATTGCTTGCCCAGCAGGGACCCAGAGGGGAGGGGGGCCCGGTGGGGGCCTGAGGGGGCCGCAGCTCCAAAGGGGCAGAGTGCGGATGGGCACCAGGGCTGTGAGCGCCTCACGGGTGAGCACAGGCCCGGGGACTCCACGACGTAACTTTGTCGATGCTGTTTTCCATCTTGTCCCTCCCAGACGTCTGGTGGGCCACTGCCTCCCAGCTGGCACAGGCGAGGCCAGAGGGACAGGATTCTGCCCCTGGGGCTCTCCATGGGATGGGGAGGCCTGGATGGGTGACCGCTGCCCCGGAGGGGCACTTCCAGGTGGGGTCTCCTTACAGCGGCTAGGAGGATGGCCTGAGGGGTCCTTAGTTGGCCTCGGAAGGGGGGGAGGCTGCAGGGGCTTCCGGGAGATTCTGCGTGCCGGTGGGCCTCGTGGTTGTGGGGTGGCAGGTCGGACTTCCCACTGTGCCCCCCTCTGCCGGCGTGCCTCCGAGTCGCTTCCTCCCTTGGGCCCGTTGTCCTGGGCACCTACTTTGAGTCCCTTGGCAGTGGGAGACCCAGCCAGCTGCCCTGCAGTTTCCGAGTCTCCATCAGCCTGGCGAATTCTCCAGATTGGTTTCCTCAACCAACTTGTAGCCTGTGCACAGCGCCAGGAGTCCAAGAGGAAAACAAACCTCGGGAGAGTGATTTCCTTCCCGGGAGCAGAACGTGGAAACTCGGGCACTGACGGTGTGGGGGACTTGCCCAAGGCTGCTCAGCTCAGATCCAAAGCTCCGTCCTTTCAGCGAGGCCAGGCGCAGCTTAGGGACCTCTGTGAGCAGAAGCGTGTCACAGGGCGTCCAGGTGCGTTTCAGGAGGGCCGCGGAGAACGGGCATTCTATTTCCAGCCTGGTGGGGACCTGACGACGGTGCCCAGAGGACCCGGGGCCTGTCCATGGGGCAATACCTGTAGGGATAAAAACACACCACCCTTGTTTCCCCCAGGGCCCTCAGACACTTGCAAGGCCTTGTCTGTTCCTGTCGGAAGTTCACCTCAGAGACATCACTGGCTGGAGAGAGGCAGGCAGGCCTGTATGTGGTCACAGCCCCCACTGGCCACCGGGTTCCCTCCTTGCCTCGTTGCCGCTGACTGGGGCCTGCGCCCCGCCCAGTGTCTGACAGGGCAGCCAGGGCCAGAAGCAGCCTCGTTCCTGGTTGGGCAGCCAAGGCCGGAGGTGGGATTTGAACCCAGTTCTCTTTGGAGGACGGGCACTTCCTGTAGGGTCTCTGAAATCAGCTGCTCGCTTCTGCCATCGGTGGGTCTGCGTCCAGCTCTCAGGGCTCAGCTCACGGTCAACCTGACCTTGAGTTCATCTGCACCCCGCCAGGTTCCCCCTGATTTCACTGGCACCGGGGCCTGCAGGAAACCACAGAGAAGCCCTCTCCGTCCTCGCCCCCGCTGGGTTATTCACAGCCAGGCCTAGAGCCCTGAAGGCTTCGGAGCCCAGGTGGGGGGGTCAGGGTAGGGGTGGAAGTGGTGGCCTCCTTGTGCAGAGGCTGGGTACTGGGGAGCCGGGGTGCTCACCACCCCTCTCCCTGGGCACTGCCCAGCTGCTGTCCCAGGTGGGCAAACTGAGATCCAGAGAGCGCCCCTGAGGCTCCCACTCCCCAGAGCCACAAGGGGTGGCCGGTGTCTTGTCTGGGACACACACTTCCTCGGTCTCCCCTGCCTGTCGAGAACAGAGAGGTGTGGCCCTGGGGAGGCCCAAGCAGTTGTCTCGCTTAATAAAAACCCTTGATCTTTTTTGGGGTGGCCTGGGAAGGGGGAGTTGCTGCAGCTGTTGTGAGAAAACACTTTGGAAGGAGGTGACGGGACAGCTGAACTGTCTGCTGCCCCTGCGAGCCGTGAGCGGGGGCCCCCGGTAGGACCCCGCCAGGGCGGCCGAGCCAGGCGTGCGGCAGGGCGGCGGCAGCAGGCTGACTGTGAGCTGCGCTGGGGCCCGGGGCAGCAGTCGGGGCAGCGAGTGTCCACGTGTGCGCACAAGCGGGGAGGGGGTGCCCCAGAACCGTGCCCTCTGCAGGGGTGCGGGCATGAGCGAGACAGGCTTCCTGGGTTGCGGGGTGGCCCTGTTTGCCTGGGCACCTGAGGAAGGCTGGAGCTCGCTCTCCCCTGGGCCGGGAGATTACCTCTGGCACTGAGTCACGGTTCCCGGGGGAAGTTAATTAACGCCTAAATGTTTGCAGAGTGTCTGCGGGAACTGCATGGAGCAGGGCACAGAAAGATGGGGACCTGGGTTCCTGTCAAACCTCAGGTGACGTCAGCCGCACCCTGGAGCTGCTAACACCCCAAAATGCCACGTAGGCCTCGTAGGGCCCTAGTGGTAACCCAGCTCGCGGGCGGGCACCTGGCTTGGAAGCCTGCTGGTGGGCTCCCAGGCATGGGCGTGGGCCAGAGGGCGCAGGGGCAGAGGGCTTAACTGAAGACATTGTGCAGGGGTGAGGGGTGAGAAATTTGGAATTCACACCTTCATTTATTTGTTCATTGACCCAAGAGATATTTCCAGAACCTTCCTCTGGAGCCCTTGCAAATGAGTCAGGGAACAAGCCGAGATGGTGCCTCAGGAGGCCACGTGTTGCAGGGAAGCAGACAGGATAAACAGACTCCAGGAGAGAGTGACAGATCTTCGATAAGAAGGTCAAGAGGGGAGGGACAGGCTTCCTGCAGGAAGCTTGGATTTGGAGGCCGAGGTGGGGGGGGGCTTCCAGGGGAGAATGGTGGGAGGGGCTGGTGCACAGGAGGGGCTCAGTAAGTACTTGTGGAATAAATCAGTCAGGGCACACCGCATGCCAGAGACATGCTGAAGGCGGAAGGGCCAGGCTGTCCCCACCCCTAATTTCCAAGTGGGTAAACTGAGGTCCAGAGAGGATGAGGGATATGCTGAGGGCCTTGGCCACCTCCCGGCTGGCCTCTGATGGCCCTGCTCTCTGTCTCTGTGGCTCGCTCTGCAGGATGGGGCCCCAGGGCGGGGGGCAATGGCAGAGAAGGGGGTCAGCTGCAGGGGTCACTGTGGAGGGGTCTGAGGCTGTGCTTGGACATGGGACCCTGTGCTGCACCCCAGAGGCTGTTCTGTGGCTGAGGTCCTGCAAGCTGGGCGGACCCCACCTTCTGCCCCCAGAATCGGCCCCCATCGCCAGCCCAGGTGGAGGTTAATGACCCCTCCTGTCTGTTTGTCCTGCATGGTCTGGGCAACAGGCTCGGTGCCCAGAAAGACCTTGTGGCCCCGGCCTCCAGGCCCTGGGTGTGATCAGAAAGGTCTCGGCAGCCTGGCTCTCCCGGGCCCTTACTCTGTGCCAGGGGCTCTGTGCCTGTGGAGGGCGCCAGGAATCACTGTGGCAACCTTGGATTGGAGTCCAGGTTTGGTTACCCCACTTATTTTATGGTTGAAGCAACTGAGGCACAGAGAGCTTGGGTGACTTGCCTGGGGTCACACAGCAAGGCAGGAGGCACGAGTCCAGGGCTCTGGGGAAGTGGGAGCACCGTGAAGAGCAGGAGAGGAATGAAGACCCCCTGGAAGCCCCTGTTAGTCCTGCAGAATTTTATTTTATTTTATTTTATTTTTTTTAGAATTTTAAATGGACTTTTAAATGAATTCTGTGCTTATCGATGGAATGTACAAAGGACAGATGTGCCCTCTTGCTTGGGTCTCTGCCCAAGCACCAGGCCTGGCCTGCGTGCCTGCCTGTCCATTCATTCACTCGATAGCTGTGGACTGGATACTGGCCACCAGGCAGGCACTGTGCTGAGTCCTGGGGTTGACACCAGGTAGCTGGCACTGCCTGGAGCAGGACGGAGGAGGCTTCTGATCTCCCAGGCCAATTCTGATTGATTGGTAGTGTCTGCCTGGAGCCCGGGGCTGCAAGGGATTTGATGTGTGCCCCAATTGATTAGTGATGTCTGCCAAGGGCACAGCTGGGAGCCTTTAAGCAGAAGTGCTGGGTAGCAGCCCCTGGGGTGAGGATGGCTGGCTATTGGGTGCTTTGGACCCCTGGGGTGGTCTAAGCAGACAGAGTGGAGTCCCCAGGGGTCAGGAGAAGTAGGTTCTAGCTCCATCTGGACCTGATACCCCCTGGTAACGTGTGTCCCCTCTTTTCGTCCTCAGTTTCCCCATTTGCACCTTCTGCCAGGAGGTATGCTCTGAGAATCGAAGGTGCTTTGAAAAGTTGAGGGACCATGAGAAGGGCAAGTCCCTCCTGCCTCTTGTCTCCTTTCTCAGAGCCCTGCTGGAGCGAGCTGGGCAGCCCTCTGCGGTTCCTTGCTCAAGTTGTTTTTTGTTTTAAAGATTTATTTTTTTATGAATACAAGCACTGGGGTACAGGCCAGAGGTGTGTGTGTGTGGGGTGAGAGGATTCACCACAGAAAGTGGGGAGCAGAACAGGCAGACTGACTGAAACACACTGCTGAGGGGAGCAGCGGGCACAGCAGGAGAGGTCTGCTGCACCATGTGGGTCCCCACCCTGGCCAGCGGCAGGGATCGAACTCGTGCTGCAGTGGCTGCAGTTTGCTTCATAGTGTGTTGCTTAACCCACTGTGCCACCAGGGAGGCCCTCAAGTTGTTTTTATAACTCACTTAATGCAGACCTTTGTCCCCTCACCGGGCTCACTGGGAGCTTCTAAGGAGTGAGAAGCTCCTTGGATCTTAGGAGCTGAATCTTGGATTTTTTCTTTTTCTTTTGTTTAAGATTTATTTACTTATTTATGCATACAAGAGCTGGGGTGTAGGCCAGACGTGTGTATGAGGGGGGATGGTAGGGATGGTGAGAGTATCCACCAGAGACAGAGTGGGGAGCAGAACAGGCAGATCCACTGAAGCACACTGCCGAGGGGAGCAGCGGGAGGCAGGAGAGGTCTGCTGCGCCATGTGGGTCCCCTCCCTGGTGGGGGATTGAACTTGTCCTTCAGCACTATGGATGCTTCATATTGCGTTGCTTAACCCTTGTGCCACCAGGGAGGCCCTTTTTTTAATTTTTGAGGGAGCTGCTGTGTGCCTGACTCCCCCACCTCCTCCCTGGGTGAGTAAAGCCACAGAGCGGTGTGCCAGCCGCAGGCCCCGTTCAACACGGATTTCCCGTTACTCCTCAGCACTGTCGTGGCCGAGGCAGGTAGTGCTGTCACCGCCTCTTCACAGCTGAGGGAACTGAGGCAGTGAAATTCTGGACCTGTGGCCACAGGGCTGGCCTCTGCCTGGGTTTCAGCCTCTGGTTGGAGCTGGGGAGGGACGGCATTATCCATCCTTGCTCTTTCATCCATTCATACATTAGCTCACTTCTTCATACTCCTTTTGTTCGGTCGCAAGTATTAAGCGCCTACTGTGTGCCAGCCTCCGTATCAGCTCTTAGAGCCACTGTGGTTCCTGCTCTTGTGAGCAGATATTCCGGTCCAGACGGGAGGTAAACAAGAAGCAGGTTAGCAGATCCGCCGATGAGATGGCGATGAGGGCTTGTGACAGGCGACAACACGGAGGGGAGGGCCAGGGCCTCGCAGGTCCCCAGGGCCCCCCTCCCCGCGGGTCTCCTTCCAGAGCCCCATACCCCGTCCTGCTGGGCTGGGCACAATCTCCAGCAGCCTGTTTTGAGCTCAGCCTACGCTCCCGCCCATCTCCTCCCCACAACTGGTGAATTTTTAATGCTGCTACATGGAACAAAGCACAGTTTTTGTTTTTGTTTTGAGAGCATTTCTCAAAAAAAATCTTTTCTCGTGTGTGCATGTGTGTGCGTGCGTGTGCGTGCATGTGCGTGTGCGTGTGCGTGTGTAGGGAGAGATGGCCCAGGGGGAACTGACCTGTGTCCTCGGCTCATCTTCTGAGCAACTTGTTTCCATGCTACGGGGCCACATAGGATGTCAGCTCTGGGCCTTATGCTGGCAAGGGGCCCTTGGCAGCCATGTCCTCTGGACATGCCCTTGCTCCCCCAACCTGTTGCTTGGGGACCCAGGAGCTATCTTCACTTTGTCATACAGGTGGGGAAACTGAGGCACAGAGTTAAGAAGAATTGTCTGTGGTGGTGTGGGCGCAGGTGTCACACTTGGGCAGCCAAGCCAAGCTCTGGTCTGCTGCCTCACACTTTCTTCCCCTCTCTCTCTCTCTCTCTCCCTCCCTCTCCCTCCCTCTCTCTCTCTCTCACACACACACACACACACACACACACACACACACACAAACACTCTAGGCTGAGATGCCTGAAGACACAGTCCTGCCTCAGGAGGTGTGCACATGAGGGCAGGAGCCCACTAGTCCCTTCAAAGGGGACGGCACCACGTGGCCGCGAGGGAGCGCACTGGAGCAGGACGGCAGGGAGTGGGCCGAGTGGCCTGGGCTGGGGCAGACGCTTTCCCTGGGGCTGGCCCGTGTGTAGCAAAGCAGGTCTCTGCCTGGGTCCTGCACAGGGGGCCCAGCGCCCTCCCGTAGGCCTTACTGAGCACGGGCTGTTCTAGCGGCGAGGTTCTGGGCACTTGCCCGCAGTAGTAAGTAGACTGAGGCACTTTTATTATTATCACGCCCATTCTATGGACGAGGAGGATGAGGCGCAGGCAGTGACACCCCTGGAGTGCAGACTACTTTGCCTCCGGCCCCACATCTGCAGAGGCAAGAGGTAGGAGGGAGGGGGTTCCAGCAGTCTGAGCTGAGACCCTTGGAGGGCCAGGGCGACTCGTGGCTGTTCCTGCTTTCTCTTGCACCTGGCTCGCGGGCTCTGCCTCGGCGGCTTGCTGCCTGTGTGCCAGTCTCCCCCTCCCTGTGTGTGCTCATCCTCCCCTGGCAGGGCAGCTCCTCAGTGCTGGGTCTTCCTCCTTGGCATCAAGGACACCTTTAGTCTTTGGTTTCTTATTTGTAAGAAAATGGAATCATTTTTACAAACGGTTGTGTGAGTCGGGCTATATACTCTGCTGCATAACAAACCCAAGTCCTGGAATCTCAGAGACTGGCCTCGATAAAATGTTCTCTCTCTACAGTCCAATGTGGGTTAGACACCTGTCCTCCAGGATTCTCCGATCTTGCAGTCCCACCATCCAGGGCTTTCCTGTTTCCAGCTTTGCAGACAGGGGAGCCAGTGGGTGGATGATGTGCTGGATGTTGCATAGCAAAACTTGAATCAGCCTTCCTCCCACTCATTGGCCAGATGGAGTCATGTGGCACCACCTAGCTGCAAGGGAATCTGGGTAATGTAGTCCCAAGGTGCCCACCAGCAGCAGATGGCCCATTCAGTGAATATATAACTTTGTTACTAACATAAAGACATTGCTGAAACCAGCTACAGGTTAGATTTGACAAAGTTATTTTACTCACTGGTCTAGTTAACATTTATAAGGTGCATCATACAATATACTCCTCCATTCTGATTTTTTTAAAAGATTTATTTATTTTTGCATACAAAAACTGGGGTACAGGCCAGAGGTGCGGGGGATAAGAGGATTCACCAGAGACAGAATGGGGAACAGAACAGGCAGATGGACTGAAGTATACTGCTGAGGGGAGCAGTGGGCGAGGCAGGAGAGGTCTGCTGCATCATATTGGTCACCCCCCTGGCCGGGGGCAGGGATTGAACTCGTGCTGCAGTGGCTGCAGTTTGCTTCATAGCACGTTGCTTAACCCACTGCGCCATCAGGGAGGCCCCCCTCCATCCAATTTTAACGACTAGATTTGTCCTGTGTTGGTTAAGGCAGTCTGTTTGGTATTTTTAGGGTCACAGGGAAGGGAAGTATTTTTTTAAAAAGATTCATTTATTTATGCTTACAAAAACTGGGGTACAGACCAGAGGTGTGAGTGTGTGTGTGTGTGTGTGCACGGCGCGGTGGGGGCGGGGAAGATGAGAGGATTCACCAGAGACAGAGCAGGGAGCAGAACAGGCAGATCCACTGAAACACACTGCTGAGGGGAGCAGTGGGCGAGGCAGGAGAGGTCTGCTGCGCTGTGGGTCCCCTCCCTGGACTGGCTGGGATCGAACTGTGCTGGGCGGCTGCTGAGAGTTTCATAGTGCTGCGACTTAACCCCTGCATCGCTAAGGAGGCCCAGAGAAGCTCTCTATTGAGAACTGAGTGTGTGCTGGGTTCTGTGCTTGGTCACTCAAGCACGGGTCCTTATGTACCCTGACAGGCAGCTTGTTGGATCTCCCCAGTTTGCAGGTGCAGAGACCGAGGCTTTTCCACACTCTTTCACTAGGAGAGCTGGGGTACGCACCTGACACAGCTCCCCAGAGCCCACGCTCTGAATCATCCCCACACTGCTCTGCGCATGTGTCCGTCTGCAGTGCAACCACCAGCTCCATTTCCGCGCGAGGGGCATGGAGCTGATAGGCTTTACCCAAATCTGCAGTAGGAAGTGACAGGGTTGTTCTTCCTCAGGACTCACCTGCCTCATGGTTATACTCTCCCTCCCTTGGCTTCCTCATGGTTTGGAAATGAGGCTGGGCTGACTGAGAATTGCCCTGAGATCAGACTGCCAAGCAAGTCTAGCCCAGCCCCCCACCTTCAGGCTTCTAGATGAGGACACCCACCAGGCTAATCTGAGCCAGAGGGGTGCAAGCTGGAAAGACAATAGCAAAATGAGAGACGCCAGCCTTCCTTACAGGCCCGGGGGGTCTGGGCAGCGGGAGGGCGTGTAGGGAGCGTTTCAGTGGGCTGTGAGCCATTTAGAAAGTCAGGAACTGAGCCTGATGGCTGACAAGAATGTGTGCGATGCTGGTGCTGGGCTTTGGGGTTGACTCAGGCTCCAACTCTTCTCCATCAAGAGCCAGCCTGTGGTTTGGGGTACACTGGCTGCACCCCCAGTCAGTCCCCCCAGCAGACAGCAGTGAGACACAACCCGAATCTAAAGCCAAGCTGCAGAGTCCAGTAACAGGCTACAGCAGGACTTGGGAGTTCTGTGCCTAAGAGGTGTGGATTTTTGTCAGCTAAAACGGCAGCTAAGAAAGTAGGATAGATTAGCTCATAGTCCAGCAAGCATCACTCTTGAGGACAGAATAGGCTTTGACCTTGACCTTGGGGTTTGCTTTGGCCCATGGGTTGTGGAAGAAGAGACAGCTTGCCCCTTAAGAGGAGGCCTTAGGAGATGTTGGCTACTTCTGCTCTCTCTCGCATCTCTGTGAATGGTCATGACAAAACAGATCTCATAGCTGCTCACTGAAAACGAATGTGAAGACACACAGAGCAAACTTGAACCCAACCCAGTCTGAAGCCACGTTCATCTGAAACACAACTGCCCAGTGGAGCCCAACCTCAATTAGCCAAACTGGCCAACCTCCAGGTCGGTGAGTGTGAGAGTGAACATTTTGCAAGGAGCCTCGGGGAATGTGGGGCTCTTTGTTATAGAGCCTTATTATGGCCAAGCTGACAACATAAATGTTTTGTGTTTTTGTTAAGGACACACAGATGGTGAGTGCGAGTGTCAGGGTATGGTTTCTTTATACCCCCCACTTCACGCTTGTCTACAGCTTCCGGTCCAGGCAGCCAGTGATGAGAACAGACCTGGGGTGAGGGTTCTCTGTGGCTTCACACTTTTCTCTGGCTTGTTTCTTTCTTAGTTTAGTGGTTGTGCTGCTGACATGTCTTTGCCACTCCTGGACTCTCATTATCACACTCAAGCTTGGAGATGGAGAGTTCTTAGAGAGAAACCGCACTTAACAATCTTTCTGTTGTATGAACTTTGTTTTTTTTTAAGATTTATTTTATTTATGCATACAAGCACTGGGGTACAAGCCAGAGGTGTGTGTGTGGAAGGGTGAGAGGATTCACCACAGAGAGCGGGGAGTAGAACAGGCAGATCAATGGAAGTACACTGATGAGGGGAGCAGCGGGCACAGCAGGAGAGGTCTGCTGCACCATGTGGGTCCCCTCCCTGGCCGGCAGCAGGGATCGAACTTGTGCTGCAGTGACTGCAGTCTGCTTCATAGTGTGTTGCTTAACCCACTGTGCCACCAGGGAGGCCCTATTGTATGAACTTTAAGGAGACTTGGCAAGACACCTAGACAGGGTGTCTCCCCTTTCTGATGGCTGTTTGATGGGTAGACCAACTTTCGTTAAAAGGATTGTTTTCTTATTTTTTAACATTTATCTATTATGCATATAAGTACTGAGGAACAGGCCAGAGGTGTGGGGAGGTGAGAGAATTCATCAGAAAGAGTGGGGAGCAGAACAGGAAGAGTGACTGAAATACACTGCTTGGGGGAACAGTGGGCAAGGAGAGGTCTGCTGTGCCATGTGGGTCTCCTCCCTGGCTGGGGATCAAACTCATGCTGCAGTGGCTGCAGATGCTTCACAGTGCGGTGCTTAACCCCTTGAGCCACCAGGGATGCCCCAGGATTGCTTTTGTAGGAACCTAATTCCTGTTCAGTATATTTATGGATATGAATTTTCCTCTGGGCATTGCTTTGGCTGCATCTTAGAAGTTTTAGTATTCAATACTCTCTCACTTATTAAATGTCCAAATGGTGTGAAATGTTTAAGCAGTATGTAATTTCCTTTTGAATTCCCTCTTTCTTTCAAGAGTTATCTGGAAGAGAGTTTTCAAATTTCTACCAAATTACATTTAAAAGGCAATCTCTAGCTATTAATTTAAACATTTTATTCACTGTGTTGGGTGTTATACTTTGGAATTTGTTGAAATTACTTTTGTGCCTAGAGACCATGATCATTATTGGAATGTCCTGTTTTCAAGAGTGCTCGTTTCTGAAAGCTTCAAATACCCACAAATATTTTCAATCCAAATAAAGGTACTTATCTACTCCTGCTCCTTGGCACATCATTTTCAATTAATTGAAAGTTGGGGTGCCTTTGTCTTAAGAGAAAGCTCCTCAAGGTCCAGCCCAGCCAGATGTCCATCCTGGTGGCTGGTGGCTTTGGGCTCCTCCAAAGATATGGGTTTCTCGGTTGGACCCTGCAGTGTGTCAGAACAAACACGAAGGAATCCTGGCCACCGCCTCCAGCCAGCAGAAGCAGCAGTTAATGAATATTTGACTCCTGCTGGGCCTGTCTGGGGTGAGCAGAGGAGGCTGATTGTTGGTTTTCTGGTTTTTTCACATCTCTGCTTTCCCCTCTGCTAATTACTACATTAGACTTTCCTCTTTCTTGATAAAATTTGCATTTGAAAAATGACCTGGAGATACTAAAAACCTGGCCATGATAAACTCTTCACAATGACAGTGATCTTTAACTTCACACGCTGTCTGCAGGCCACTTCCCGGGCATGGACAGAGTTTGGGCCATGGCCTCTGGGCTGTATTGGCTACTGGTGGAATGCACTCATCATCATTTATTTGCTCAACACGCCCACGCCCTGAGCCCATGGCTGTGCTCCAGGGGTGGGGCTGTACTCCCCATTTTGCAGATTAGGAAACTGAGACCTGCCGGGTGTTAGTGGGTCTCAAACTGACCTGACCTCTGCCTGAGAGCCTCCGGGGCTTGTTAATCATGTCGTGTAGAATCTTGGGTTCAGGGTAAGGGCACACTGGGCCTGAAGTGGGTCTATGTCACTCAGGCCACCCAGGCCAGCCAGCACCTCCCTCTCCCAGAGCCGGCTGGGGATTCCCTAGGCCAGCAGAACGCCATGATTTCCAGAAGGTGGGAGATGGGAGTTAGGTAGAGGCCCTGAAAGACGGAGCCGCCTAGCACACCCTGCCAAGGGTCTGTGGGAGTTCCTGCCCTCCTTCCCTGCTCCCCACGAGGTTCTCTGGGTGTGCCTTAAATTTTGGCTGGGCTTCATTCAGCCTCCTTTTCTCCACTGAGCCCTGGCCTATGCCAAGTCCTGAGGAAGACTCAGGAGAGAACACATGGTCTGATGAAGGACAGAGCTGATATGGCTGTGCAGTCAGCCCGCCCCTTTGCTCAGAGGAGAACACAGTGGAGAGAGCCCCCATCCTTCTTTGGGTTTAGGCCTGGAATCAATGCATCCTGAATTCCCAACCCTTGAAAATGGCACCTTCCAATGCCACTTCCTCCAGGAAGTCTTCCTTGATGTCCTCATCAGAACCATTCACTTCTCTGTTCCTGTGACTCTCAGCACCTCTACTCAGTGGACATTCTGGGAATAGGGTTCAATGGTGAATGTCTAGTCTGTCCTTCTCCCCCTCTTTTCCTTTCTATGGCCAGCTTCTCCTGGGAGAGGAATACCATGCAGAAGACCTAGAGTCCATCCCGGGACTGCATGGGACCTTGAATGTTTCCTGGGACCTTGGGAAAATGACCTTACTCTTGGACACCCCCCCACCACATGCTGTCCCCCAAACTGGGGTCATGTCTGTCCTCATCCCTTCATTGCTCTAGCCCTGACCCTGCCACAGGCCCACCCTGGGAATTAGGCCAAGCTACTTAGCCCCTGAGCCTCAGTGTCCTCCCTTCTTCAACAGGGATAATGAGAACACCCAGTTTGCAGGGGGTGGTGGGGATTCTGGGAGATGACAGGGTCGTGATCTGGGTCTAGCTCAGTTCTTCTCAGATAGTAACAGCCCAGCAACTTCCTTATGGTCCCCTCTGTGGAATTTGGATTTGAAGGTGAGAGGACCCCCCTACCTCCCCCAGCAGAAAGAAAACTAGAATGAACTGCCCATGAATCTGGCTGCACCCTGCAGGTCCCCCGGAAGAACTCCAAGTCACGCACACTGATCTTTCAGGGAGGAAAGCTGGGGCCCAGAGCGGGGAAGGAACTGCCCAGGGCCAGCAGCGGCCCGGCGAGGGCAGGCCTGGAATCAGCCTCCTGACCTGCGGAGTCCCCTAGGCTTGCTGCCTGGGCTCACGCACATCCAGGGACTGCAGGTTCAGGGAACAGGGGCATCTGTCCGCGTGGCCCTGGTTCCTTTGTGCTCACGAAGCAGCTGCTCTGTGCTGAGCCCCAGGGCCCCAGATGGCCTGGGGATGAGTCTGTCTCTTCTGTCTACAGCGGCAGAGACCCACCTGCGACGGTTTAGACAGGCGCCGCCAGCTGTGCGGGGGGGCAGTGGGACCTAAGGCCGTCCCTGCAGGTGTCTTTCCAGCCTCTTGCTCTCCTACCCCTGGCGGGCAGCTTTCAGCTTCATGGCACAAAAGGGCTGCTTCACCTCCAGTTATCAGGGCAGCATTCAAGAGGGAAAAAAGGATTGAGACTGGGGAGAATGAAAGGCGAAGAACAAAAACCTTAGCCACTCACCGCTTCAGTGAGTGCCTGTGGGCCATTCTTCTCCTCCTCCTTCTTTTTCTCCTTTATTTCTATATATTTGACATCAACTGTGGCCCCCATTCCCACCACCACCTCACCAGTGCACCGTCTCCTCAGTCCCTTGTGCTCTTTCTGCCCTCACCCCACTCCCTCCCCCCACCACACAAAAAGTGTTTCTGATTTGTCCCTTTTTGTTTTTGTTGTGTTGTGTGTGTGTTGTTTTTTTTTTCATTGCTATTATTCTTTTCCTTGGTCCCTTATTTGGTTCCCTTCTATTCCTCCCAGGAGTGAAACCATCTGGTATTTTTCTTTTGCCTTCTGACTTATTTCGCTGAGCATCATCCCTTCTAGCTCCATCCATGTTCCTACAAATGGCTCTAGTTTTTTTTTTTTTTTTTTTTAACACACTGCTGAGGGCAGCAGCGGGCGAGGCAGAACAGGTCTGCCACGCCATGTGGGTCCCCTCCCTGGCCAGCGGCAGGGATTGAACTCATGCTGCAGTGGCTGCGGTTTGCTTCATAGTGCGTTGCTCAACATAGTGCGTTGCTCAACCCGCTGCGCCACCAGGGAGGCCCCCAAATGGCTCTAGTTTATCTCCTCCTCCTTCTTCACCAGAAAAACAAATGACTTCTGAATGTTTCCAGCAGGAGACTTCTAATTCCATCTCTTCAGCCAGAATTCAACCAAGCTAGCTGCAAAGGAGTCTGGGAGGTGACTATTCTTATCAAAGAGATTGGTCCACTGGAACAAAACCAAGGTTCTGTTAGGAAGAAAGACGGGGTGAAACAGGCCCCCGCTGACCAGCAGTGCCCTTACCCACTGAGCAGGGTCTCCGCCCCCCAAGAGCCCATGCCTGGGGCCGTCTACTTGGGACCTTTGCGCTGTAGCATAAGGCAGATGTGCAGCAGTACAGGCAGAGGCGCCGGGGACAACCGAGCCTTCTTCACCATCTTTGGAGGCAGCGTCCTGCATCCAGGGTAGGGTGTGGCACACAGTAGGGCCTCACTCAACATTGTGGGGCCAGAGGAGAAGAGTTTTAGCAAGCAGTGTTTTCAGGGCTTCGCCGTGGGGCCCTGGCTTTTGCGGGCGTTGGTCTGGGGTTCTCTGTGCTTTCTTTTGGGTCTTCACTGAATGTCCTCTGTCGATGTCATGGTGTGGGGCGTGGAGCCAGAGGGAACCGAAAAGGCCGTCCCTTCTTTTGCCCTCTGTCATGCAGGGGGCCTGGTCCTTGGCACTGACCCTGGGCCTTTCAGTGGAGGCTCCTCTGTGACTCCAGGAAGCAGAGAAGCTGGAAGCTGCCTGCTTTGCGGAGAACGTCGGCGAGATCCAGGTGCCAGGTGCTTTTCCTGCATCACCTCGCAGACAGCCGCCAGCCAGCCTGAGAGGTGCCAATACGGCCCCATCCTGCAGATGGGGAAACAGTCTCTGTCATTGCCCGAACTCTCTGAGCTTGTAAGGGGCAGATCTGGGACATGAATCCAGGTTGTCCAGTCAATCTCAAAGCCACCGCCCTCTGTGCTGGGATGCCAGCACTACCTCTCCCTTATCAGCAGGCAGTGGCCGCTCCGCTGGCCGGAGCAGAGCCGTGTGGGGTGCAGGAGGGGAGCGGGAGCTCCTCAGTGGTGGCAACGTAGATGTGGGTCAGGAGAGAGCTGCAGGAGAGCTGCCAGGGTGCGGGGCCTGGATGCAGTCCAGCTGCTCCCCCAGACTGGGCACTGGACAGGGGGCTCCTGCCTGGGGCGCTGACCCTGAGTCTGGAGCCCCTCCACGCTTGGGTTCTCGGAGTTGCCTGGGCCGCCAGAGGCGTGTCTCTCCCCTTCCTTCTCCCTGCTGGAGACAGCGGTCTTGGCTGTGGCTCTGCACTCGCTCTATGGGAAAAACTTGTTTTTGTCGGTAAACTCTGGCGATGACTCAGAAGACACCCAGGGAGCAGCCTCCTGGTGTCAAGGGGCTGCTCTGCTAATGAGCTAATGTTTATAAAGTGCTTTGAAGACGAAAAATTCCACGCAAGGACTGAGAGTTGGAGCTGTTATTTGGGGGAGAGGGTGAGGAGAGAGGATGGGGTGGAGGGACCGGCAGCCTCTTGCTGAGAAACAGCCCGGGGCCAGCCGCCCAGCCTTGAAGGGGGCTGCCTGGCTCCGTGCTGATGCAGAGGCTGGGCTGGGCAGGGGCCTGGCTGCTCCTTTGTTCAGAGCAAGGCTGATGAGAAAGGGGTGGGGGGCAGTGGGGGTAGGGGGGACAGGCTGCTTTGATTTAGTTCTCCCGCGGCAGGGCTGGCGGGGATGCGGGCAGTGCAAAGGCCCTGGAGCAGGAATGAACTGACCGAGCATTGCCTAAGAGCCCAAAGACTTGGGTGGTCCCTGCCCTGGAGAAACCGAGACCTTCTAGACTGAGACCGTGAACCGAGTCACCGAAGGAGCCGCTTCCCCAGCGCTGAACATGGGCAGCCAGTAGCTCCTGCCGTTCATTCATCCACTCATTCATTCAAAAACAAATGCATCTGACGCCTCCCTGGTGGCGCAGGGGTTAAGCACGCACTATGAAGAATCAGTTCGGTCCCCGGCCAGGGAGGGGACCCACAGGGCGCAGCAGACCTCTCCTGTCTCCCCGCTGCTCCCCTCAGCAGTGGATCTCAGTGGCTCTGCCAGTTCTGCTCCCCACTCTGTCTCTGGTGAATCCTCTCACTGCCTCACACCTCTGGCCTGTACCCCAGTTCTTGTGTGCATAAATAAATAGGCCTTTAAAAAAAAATCCAAAAACAAACACATCTAACTTGTGTCTGGCTACAGAACAGGGAACAAAGAAGATGGTCCCTGCTTTCTTGCAGTGTCCAGGAGGGGAGATGACAGCTAATGGACAAAGATGTCAACTACCCTGCAATTAAGGTGTGAAAAGACACAGGAGGAGACACCGAGAGTGATGAGCACGGGACCCAGGCCAGACGCAGCCCTGGTCAGGAAGGCTTTTCTAGGGGAGGCAGCCTCGAAGGAAACAGTGGATTTCCACTTCTGGCACGAGGAGAGCATGTCGGGCAGAGACAGTAGCAGTAGCATCACGTAACGATCCAACAAGTGCCTAGTGAGCACCTACTGTGTGTCTGCACTGGGGAGACAAGTGAGTGATACACGCAAAAATCTCAACACGCCCGCTCCTATATGGAGGACAGATTGTGTATAATAAGCAAGTGAAAAAATAAATATAAAATTTAAGCATTGGATAGCAATAAGAAATGTTGCTGAAAATAAGCAGTCATGGGATGACGGGCCCAAGAAGGCCCCCTCAGATTGATTGTGCACTGGGAAGGGTGTGTCCTTTGCTGGAGGTGGCATGTAAGCTGGGCCCTGAGTGATGGACGGAGTAGGTGTGTGCAAAGGCCCTGAGGCAGCAACGAGCTCGGCTTTGTCAAAGAACCAAAAGTGGCCTTTGAACTTGAGGGGCTGGAGCAAAGAGCCCCAGGAAGGCAATAAGATAGGAGCCCCGCAGGGACCACTCATGCAGGCTCAGTATCTCCTTAGGATTATTCATCGCATTAAGACAGTTCTACCACAGCATCTGAAACCAGGAGGGGATTTTGAGTCAGACAAGAAGCCTGGGGTGAGCAGTTTGCGGTGGTGCAATGGCTCACAGATGCCATCAGCACCTTGCTCTATGCGCTTTTTTTTCACCATCCACGGTGTGGAGTTCTTGTCATCACATTGCTGCCTCATGGCCACACTGTGGCTGCTGAAACTCCAGCCCTCACGTGTGTGTTCCAGGCAGAAAGAAGAGAAAAGACCAAAGAGCAGAGGGTGAGAAGGCCCTCTCCTTGTCACTCTCCAGGAAAGGAAACAAATGTTCCTCAGGGACTTGCGTTCGATCCCACTGACTAGAACTGGGCTACACAGCCACCTGCACTGACATGGGTGACATGCAGAGGAGTCTGGGAAAGTCACGTTTGCTAGAAGAAGGGAAGGGGTAGGACTGTCAATCCGTAAAGTCAGCCAAGGGCCTGCAAAGGTGCCCAGGTGGGAAGGGCTTAGTGAATTCTGGGCCAAAGAACAAAGAGTGGGCAGTGGTCAGGCTAAGGAGCGTGAGCCTCAGCTGGGGGACACCAGAGAGAGGCCGAGGGCTTTTCAGAAGGATTGATAGTCAGCTCTGCACGAAGCTCTGCTGTTTAACTGAGCACCTGAGACAGCCCTGCCTCGCAGAGAGACGGTCCGTGCTCACCTGGGAGTCTTGGCAGGGTCCTTGGGTCTCCGGCTGGACTCTAACTCCTCAGAGGGTCCCTCTCCATGTAGCCCTGGCGGCCTGTCCCCCGGCTGGCACCTCGCCGTGGCCCACAGATGGCTCCTGGCTGTCCCATGGTGCCGTGCTGGGGCACAGAACGGAAAGTGACTCACACTGGCTCCTCTCCTGCTTGTAAAGTGCTGGCTTCACATCCATCTTCTCGAGCTTTCCGGTTACAACGACTGGGGTAGGTGTACCGCGTCCTCTTTTCACACAGGGAGAACAGGCTCAGGGAGGGCAAGACCTTGGCCAGAGGGGTGATTGCGTGTCCACCGAGGGAGGCCACTGAGTGCTGGATCTCTGCGCGGGATCTTCCTCGAGCCCGGGCGAGGCGTGTGTGTGTTGGTGGGGGAGACACAGAAGGCTGGGCCTTGTCCTGGGCGTTAGCCCCTGGGCTGCCTCTTTGGATGGCTTCCTCTGGCTTGCTGTGTGACCTCGCAAGTCCCCTCCTCTCTCCGGGCCAGTTTCTTTGGGTATGATGAGGGGGTTGGCAGGGTCGAGTCTGGATTTTCCCACCCTACCTATCAAATCCACCCTTGGAATTTCCAGGATTCCAGGCCGTTGTCTACTCTGGGTCCGTGTTGGGCGTAGAAAATAGCCACCACCTGCCCGGGCGCTGACGCTGCTGCCCTCTCCTGCTGTACTTCCCGGGACACAGGCTAAGTCATTAAGTATTTATGTGAGTGAATGTCCCACGTCTGTCTCCAGCCTGGACTGTGTGCCCAGCACACAGACTGCGGGCCAGGTCGGCCTCTCTGTCCTCCAAGCGACGAGCACTGGGCCCCGCATACAGTAGGTGCTTACTAAGTTGAATATCTGTTGATATTAGGAAGCAGGGCTGGGAGAGAGGCAGCTGCGGGAACGAAAAGAGCCCCGCCGAGACACTAAGCAGCCAGAACCCTCAGCCCTCCCTCTTGCAGCGGCCAGTTCCCCAGCGCCAGGAGAGACACCGAGACACCCCAGTTCTTGGGCCGCGCCCCTCCGGGGAGAACTACAGTCCCCAGAAGGCCGCGGGGGCGGTGCCGCCGGCACTCGCTCCGCCCGGGCCTCGCGGAGCGCGGCACCATGGGAGTTGTAGTCCGTGCCCGCTGCTCCGGGCGCGCAGCCGCTGGCGCAGCCGTGCGCGAAGGCGCTGGGCGCCCGCGGGCACCCCTCTCCTGGGGTCCTCACCCCGATGGCCCTTTGAGTTAACCCTCACGACGCCGGGGGTCCTCTGGACGGCTCCATCTCTTTCCCGGGGTCCTACCAGGGGCGGGGCCGGGGGCTGCCTCCCTGGGCTCACGCACCTCCTTTCTCTCACCGCAGCCCTCGCGTCCCGCGCTTTAAAACCCGTCATCTCCCTGCCGCCTTTCCAGTCTCCACTGGCCAAGCCCTGACTGACCGCTGCGTGTGCGGCCCCTTGGGGTCCTGGTGGGCGCCAGAGGGGACCACAGACAAGCAACCGTCGCTAACACGCCACCCACCTGAGTCGTGGGGCAGGTGCACCGAGGCCTGAGCGAGGCCCAGGGTGGGCGAGGGTTCCAGAGGATGACAACATAGCTGGCCAGGAGCCGGGGAGAGTTCAGTGCGGGGGACAGGTCCAGGGAGGGCCCTGAGGCCCAGGGAGCTCGCGGCCTGGGGGAAGCCCCACTGCAGGGGGGGGGGGTAGCCAACGAGGGGTGGCAGGCAAGCCGGGCATCTGAAGGGCCTGGACCAAGGCCAGGAGTGTCCATTTGCTCCCCAGCGAATTGTGACTGACTCTCAGGCCAACGGCCGGCCTGAGCTGGACCTGGGCCCGCGCAGTTTGACCTCAGCCCAGGAGCCCAGTTTCTAGGACTCTTTGGGGCAGGGAGCTGTCTGCAGGGAGCTGGCCCCAGGAGCCAGCTGGGAGGTGGGGTGTGAAGGTGAGGGCTCCACTCCCTGGTACCTTCAGGGACACTGAGCCTCTTGGCGTGTTTTTCATGGGATGAGCTGCTCTGTGTGTGTGAGACCCAAGAGAAGCTTTTCCAACTCGGAGCCTCTTAGACTGTCAGGAGCCAGCCCTGGGAAGTAGGAGACGGTCATTTTCACACCCTTCCCCCTCCCAGATGTGGCAAGAGCAGGAAGGATTCAGCCAGATGTTGGGGGTCCGCAGGCCCAGCGAGCTGCCTGGGGGTGCCGCAGGACTGGGGCTCTGCTGTGGCAAGTGAGGCCACCGCGGTCTGGGCTCGGGTTCTCCTCGCTCTGGCTCTCGTGGCCAGGGGACCCCGGGGCTGGCTCTTGGGCTCCGGTCTCGTCTGGGAGCGAGTGGCAGCGTGCCCTGCGCAGAGCTGACAGCATCGGGGCTTGGCTTCTGTGGTCAGCTGGCGCCTTGTTCTCGCCTCCTCTTCAGAACTCCCTGCCCACACCCCGGCGCCCACCTGGCACCTTGGGCCGCTGGCCTCAGGTGAGTGCTGAGGATGCCAGAGAAAGCACAGCAGAAACAAAACCCGGCCCGTCAGAAACATGGCGCGCCTGTGTTCTGGGTGAGGGTGGCATGGTCTCGGTGTCGCCGTGTCCCCAGATCAGAGGCCTGGCAGGCTGTGGTTTGTCTTTGATTAATAAAAAATGGGGAAGCAAATCAATTACCCCTTCACAAATGCAATTCAGACGGCAAGAAAAATACCTCTGGAGGCCTGGGGTGGGGCGGGGGGGCCTCTTCTGAAGAGATTGGAATACACAGGGAGTGCCGGCCTGAGGACACCCCCCATCCTGGGGGAGCGGCTTGGTCAGGGGAGGGGCCCTGACATTTAAGTTAAAAACTTAGGGGGGCTGGGGCCACAAGAAGGGGTGCTTGCCCCTCCCTGCCCCCTCCCTGGTGGGACCCTCAAGCTTCTGAGGAATGTGAATGGTCTCCGCCCGGCTCCTTTCCCCTTTGGGGGGATTTCTGGGTTGATATTCTGGAAGCCAAATGGCTCTGCCAGATGCCTGCTGATCTAGCTGGCTGGGAATCTCCCAGGAGGCTGGTTAAGCACAGGGTCCCGGTGCGGAGGGCCCGGGGAGCCCGAGGAGGTGGTGCAGGCTCGAGTATAACCCCACCCCGCCCGAGGGACAGGATGCACTCTGGGGTCCCCCAGCCACGGCCATCCCCGCTCAGCTCCGTGTGACGCTGGGCAGCGACTCCCCTTCTCTGCTCCTTGTCTGTAAGAGGAGACAGTGCCGGTGCCAACCCGGCACGCGGGGGCAGGGGCGCCCACCATGTGCTACTGGTGGTTAGTTGGGAGGACGACGCGGAGGTGGCTGGTTGGACTGTGTTTATTGCCAGTTAAGTGACTCCAGTTATTGCTGCCCCTCAAATTCGCGCTGTGGGGCGGGGGGCCCTTCCAGAAATCAGGGGCACTCTGGAGACTCTGGGGTCCAGGTATGGTGGGGAGCTTGGGGTGGGGACAGGTCTTCCCTACAGACGAGGCTGGGACTTCACAGGCTGCGGACAGAGGCCAATGTTTCTCTTTTCCAGCAGCAGAGACGGCAGTGTCTGCTGAGCATCGGACCCTGCTCCATAGGCAGCTCCCCCGGGGTTAGGCCCCCTGACCACCCCGGGTGGAGGGGCCGCAGCCGCTTTCTGGGGACCATCTGGTGGGCCGGGGGCAGTGCTGTGATGTGTCTGTCCACGGCTTCCTCTTTGGGGCCACGTTTTGGGAGAGGCTTCTGTCTACTGGCCAGCAGCTCAGGGAGTGCCCGCCCCGCCCAGGCCCTCCCCACAGGGGTGTGGCCGAGGCCTGAGTGACACTGACACCAGCACAGTCGGAAACAGCATGGAGACATTTAGGGAGAGAGAAAACACAATTCTGTTCGAACACCTGGATGCAGCCTTACCTGATCCGGTCACTCCGTGAGCTTCTGACAGTTTGATTTGGGTTCTGTCCTTGCAGCTACTGATACACAGAGAAGTGGCTCACCCACTTCTCTGTCCATCTGTCCACTCATCCATCCCACCTTTGTTGGCCTCCAGCCCCTTGGACACGGTGACGCAGACTTTTTAGGACTTGAGAAACCTGGAGCTGCTGCAGAGATGACTCCAGGGGCTGTGGGCACGAGTGTCTCTAGAGGGGGAATCCAGGTTTTGAGGCTTTGAGGAGGAGGTGACCTTCGGGCTGGACTTTAAGGCGCAGGCAGCATTTCACTGACTTGAGAATCAGAGAGAGGACCTTGCAGAGCAGAAGGAATCACAAAAAGGTCGGCAGAGAGGCCCAGGGACCTCTGAACCTGCTGCCTGGGGTGGAGAGCTTGGGAGTTTCTGGGCTGATGGTAACGCCGCTGCCGAGCATTGTTCCAGCCCAGCCAGCTCTCGGGGTTTGAATTCTCTTCGCCTCCCTGTAGGAGAGACACGCGCAACATCTCCCTTTTACAGGCGAGGAAACAGCCCCAGAGAAGCGACGACTCTCCAGTCACTTCTGCCCCGTCTTCATGCTTAGCCCAGCGTGGTTCTTCTAGCCTGATCGCCTCGGCAGGGGGTTGGAGTGAGGGAAAAGAAGATGCTCTAGGGATTTCTGGCGTCTCCAATGCTTGGGGTGGCCTGGAGAGGCAAGATGGGGCGGGAGGCTCTCGCTTGGCTGCTGTGGGTCCAGTCCCTCTGCCCTCCCCCAACTGCCCTTCCCACTGCCCACCGTCCCCACAGCAGCCAGAGTGATGGAACTTTCCAGAGCACGTCTGCCTAGAGGTGCTGCTGCCACAGTTTTCAGTGGCCCCCTATTGCCCTTGGGGAAAATCCAGACCGCCCCCCCCCCCCCCACTTTGCCTACAAGGCTCTTCATTCTCTGGCCTGCCCCCTCTCAACCTCTCTTCTGGAGCCCACCTCACACTGGGCCATGGCCGCCCTCCCTTCTGCATCCCTGGAGGCACCGGCCTTCCACCCTCCCTCAGCCAGACCAGGCCTCCTTTCTTGCAGGAAGCGGGTTGGGGGCCCTGTCTGGGCCTGCCCCTCCCCATGACACCCCTCCCGCACCGCACTCGTGTGTCGGCCACTCTGGCTGGATGTGGGCCCCTTGAGAGTAGATTCAGGGCTTGGCCCCCCGTGTCCCCTCTGTGGCCAGCGCAGGCCTCGCAGGCCTCGCGTGGGGGACTCGTGTGAGCAGACAGAATGCGCACCCCAGATTCCTGAGTGCTCAGAGGAGCCATCACTGCTTTAGCGACCATCCTCATTTCCTGGGCACTTATTAGAAAAACAGAAAGAGACACCCCAGTTCACCTCGAAACTTTGCCTAGTTTATCCATGAGTGCAAAGGTGACTTCCCGTCTTGCTGGGCTGCCTGATGCCGGCGGGGGGAGGTATGCAGCGAGCGGGTCACTTCCTGGATGGACACAGGACAGTGACAGGAGCGGGGCTTGTGAGCGGCTCTGCTGCTGCCCTTTGCTTGGCCGGAGAACTTTTTTTTTTAAAGATTGATTTATTTATGCACACAAGCACTGGGGTACAGGCCAGAGGTGTGGGGGTGGTGAGAGAATCCACCAGACAGAGCAGGATGCAGAACAGGCAGACTGACCGAAACACACTGCTGAGGGGAGCAGCGGGCGAGGCAGGAGAGGGCTGCTGCGCCATGTGGGTCCCCTCCCTGGCCGGCAGCAGGAATCGAACTCGTGCTGCAGTGGCTGCGGTTTGCTTCATAGTGCGTTGCTTAACCTACGGTGCTACCAGGGAGGCCCCAGCCGGAGAACTTTCTATGTCAATGCCGGCCCCTCCCGCTGCCATGCTGTGGGGCTCCTGAAGGCACAGGCTGACCCCCATGTCCAGTGTCCTGTCCCAGAGGCCACCTGGCAGCTGTGCCCCACACGCTAAGCAGCCTTGCTAGAGCGGAGGTCTCCTGTGGTGCTAGCACAGGAGGTGCCTGCACTTGGAAGGTGCCAGGTGTTTTATTTCTAATGTTGCAGGAGCGCCAGGCTCTGAGTTCCATCCTCTTGGCAAGGGTGGCACCGTCATCATCATCTTAGAGAAACCTGAAACGACAGTGATGTGCAGAGCAGTGCTCCTCCCAGTTGTCAAAGTGCCCATGGACGGACAATGCGGAAACACAGGTGGTCTGGCCATGCTGGGGAATATTATTCAGCCTTAAAAAAGGAAGGGCATTCTACGAAAGAGGAGATCCAGAAGGTCAGCGCATAGCAGGGAGAAGTTCAATATCTCGGGGCCTCCCTGGTGGCGCAGCGGGTTGAGTGCTGCACTGTGAAGCATCCGTGGCCCAGCAGCATGAGCTCGATCCCTGGCCAGGGAGGGGACCCACGTGGCGCAGCAGACCTCTCCTGCCTGGCCCGCTGCTCCCCTCAGCAGTGTGTTTCGGTCAGTCTGCCTATTCTGCTCCCCACTCTGTCTCTGGTGGATCTTCTTGCCTCCCATGACTCTGGCCTGTACCCCAGCTCTTGTGTGCATAAATAAATAAACCTTAAAAAAAAAAACCAATCATCTCTTTTAATAAGGGAGATGCAGGTCAAAACCACACGGACATATTATCTTCTGCCTTTAAGAACGCCATGTATTAAAAAGGCCCCTAGAGGGCCCGCCCCGGTGGTGCAGTGGGTTAAGCAACACACTATGAAGCAGACTGCAGCCACTGCAGCACGAGTTCGATCCCTGCCGCCGGCCAGGGAGGGGACCCACATGGCGCAGCAGACTTCTCCTGCCTCGCCCGCTGCTCCCCTCAGCAGTGTGTTTCAGTCAGTCTGCCTTTTCTGCATCCTGCTCTGTCTGGTGGATTCTCTCACCACCCCCACACCTCTGGCCTGTACCCCAGTGCTTGTGTGCATAAATAATAAATAAATCTTAAAAAAATATAATTTAATAATAATAAAAAAAAGGCCCCTAGCAACCAGTGCTGGAGAGCATGCGGAGAAAGAGGAACCTTAATCCATTCTTGGTGGGAATGTAGACCGGTGCAGCCTTTTGGGAAAGCGATCTGTGTTTACCTTCAAAACCTAAAACTGGAAATCGTGTAGGCCCACCCAAATAGTGGGCACCTGCCCAAGGAACACGAAACCATTGACTCAAAACATGCCAGGCTCTCCCGTGTTCACTGCAGCACTGTTTAGAATAACCCGGACATGGAAACAACCGAAGTGCCCACCGATGGGGGACTGGTGCAAAAAAACGTGGTCCAGCCACAAGGTGAGATGAAACGTCAGCCAGTGGAAGGAGTTTGAAGGAATCAGTTGCAGTAAAGCGAGTCAGAACGACAAAGGCAAGTACTGAGCATGGCGGAGTGGACGAGTCAAGGAAACAAAATACGTATAAAAACAAAGCGGTCTGATAAATCAAGTAAGACTTCGGAGGTTAAGCGGGGACTGGGGAAGCGTCCAGCAGGGGCATGGGAGGGGCAGCGGGAAGGAAGGGAGGCCTGACATGCGCTCCTACCTGGATGGACCTTGAGGACGTGGGTGACCGTGGCTTAGCTAGATGCAGAGGACGATCAGCGTGTGATTCCGCCTCAACAAGGGACCTAGTGAAAGAGCTCGGGGGGTGGGGGGTGGGGGGGGTGGAGGGTGGAGACGGCCACGCTGCTGTGGGCCTGCGCCGTGGGCCTGCCCTCCATGGCAGGGCTACTTAAAACGGTGGTGCTAGTCAATTTTCTTCTGTGTATTTGACCACAATAAAAAATTGGGAAAAAAGAGTTCTAAATCTGTCATGATGGGAGTTATTTAGCTTCCACTTCTCACGAAGATTCTCAAGCATTTACCAAAATGGAGTGATCGGTGGCGAAGCCCGGCCGGTTCATTTCACGCCGTCCCCACCCTCCCCTCCCCTCCCCTATTTATTTTGAAGCAAGTCCCAGCCATCATATTGTTTCATCTGGAAATACTTCTGTGCTGCAGCTCTAAAGAGCAGGAGTCTTTCCAAACTTAACACACAGCTACAATGCAAGACACCCCCAGTCAGTATCTCCATGCTTCTCTGCAGGGTAAATATATTTCACACGTAATCATATATACAAAGCACCCACATCGTGTTGTCAAATTTCCAATGGTCTTGGAGCCTCCTTGGTGGCACAGGGGGTTATGAAGCTATCACAGCCACTGTAGCATGAGTTTGATCCCAGGCCAGGGAAGGCACCCACATGGCGCAGCAGACCTCTCCAGCCTCACCTGCTGCTCCCCTCAGCAGTGTGTTTCAGTCCATCTGCCTGTTCTGCTCCTCCCTCTGTCTCTGGTGAATCCTCTCACTCCCCGCATCTCTGGCTTGTACCCCAGCTCTTGTCTGCGTAAATAAATCTTTAAACATTTTTTTTTTCAGGGGTCTCCCTGGTGGCACAATGGGCTAAGCAATGCACTAAGAAGCAAACCTCAGCCACTGCAGCGTGAGTTCGACCCCTGCCACCCGGGGAGGGGACCCACATGGTGTGGCAGACCTCTCCTGCCTTGCCCGCTGCTCCCCTCATCAGTGTGTTTCAGTCAAATCTGCCTGTTCTGTTCCCCATTCTGTCTCTGGTGAATCCTCTCACCCCCCACACCTGTGGCCTGCACCCCAGTTCTTGTGTGCATAAATAAATCTTTAAAAAATGTTTTTCCAATGGTCTCAGTTTATATCTGACATGTAGACATGTATCTGTTTAATGAAATATTTAGAGTAGTTACTTAACAGGTAATTATACTAATGCATTTAATATATAATTGCATGTTATATAAAATAGATACGCCACGCAGTTGTATGTGATTATTTTCATTTTAACCAGTTCCAATGAGGGCCACACGTTGCAATGGGCAAGTCTTTGGAATCTCTTCTTACACAGGCTTCTGAGCCCGGTTTTGCTTTTCGTCGCCACGTGTTTGACTGAGCATCTGCAGTCAGGACTGGGCCGGCGGCCCTGCAGTGCTTGCCTCTGGCCTTCCTGCTCCCTTTTCTTGCTCATCGGCTCTGGGGGGAGACTTGGGGCCTTGGTCAGCAGCCAGCTGCCCCTCTTTGCGGGGCCTGTTAACTTGTGGGGGGCTGCCAGGAGTCACCCCTCTTCCTCTGTTGGCTGGGGTGCTCCTCACATGGGGGCCAGGGATACAGCTTGTCTGGATCAAGTAGGACAGATGCGCCAACCTTTCATTGTATTTACCACTTTTCCTGTTTTTATTTTTCATTAACATTTTTTTTTTAAACTGGGGATGAAGCTGGCTGCGAGGCGGAGTGTGACCTGAATTCTGGCTCACAAAGCGAAGGGTCGCAGGAGCCCAGCTGCGCAAGGGCTGAAACCTCATTATTTCCCCACAACCTGAGAGATGAAAGGGTGGCTGTGGTATTGGCACTGACCTTGGGCTGCGGCTCTGACCCTCTGCCCTGAGTCCCACAGCCCCCTGCTCTCACCGGGAGGTGGGGTGTGCCCTGTCTGCCTCAGTTCCAGGGGGTGTCTGGCCAGTTTCTGGAGCAGCCTCTGTTCCCCAGGCCTGCATCCCCCTGCGCTCTCAGCCTTTGTTCTGCAGGAGGGCAGGACGGCCCTTTGGCCTTCCACCCCCCAACGACACCGGGAGGCCTATCCTCCCCACCACCAGCCCCTCCTGGGGGTCCCTGGAACCTTCTTGGTTCTCCCCCATTTCTTTAAAACCAAGTCTCAGTTTAAACCCCAGCTCTGCTCAGCGCTGGTCTGCTGCCTTGCGCATGTGATTTCTTTCTTTCAACCTTGGGGACTCAGGAATCAAAACAAACAAAAACCCAGTGGCGTCTGGGTCCAGCTATCGGTCCCACCCCCCCCCCCACCCCCGCGCCTTGCTCGGGCTGGGTGTGGCTGCCAAGGTGGGAAACGACCTGGAAGACCATACCCTGCGGGCAGCGGCTCCCCGTGCTGTGCCGAGGGCCCCCCGCTGTGCTCCGGGAGGTGCGGGCAGCCTCGCGGCCAGAAACGACGACGCCCCGCACTCGAGGCTTCACCGCCGACCCTGCGAGCCACCGCGGGGCTGCAGCGAGTCGCCATCTTCGCGCAGAGGCAATAGAGCGAAGCGCCATAGCCGAGGCTGGACCCACCTCGTCTCGCGGCCTTCCCTTCGCGCCGCGTCGCTCCCATTCGAAGCTGCTCCTACTTGCGCGCGAGGCGCTGATCACAGACGCGCCCCACGGCCCCTGCAGGCGCGGAGCCCCCCGCCGGCGCCTGGGCTCCTTCCCGCGGGCGCGACGGGCCTGTGGCCTCCGCTAGCTCGTCCGCGGAGGCCGCAGCCGGCAGGATGGTTCCCGACCCGCTGAAGCGAGGGCTGGGTGTGCGGCTGGCCTCGGCCCGGCTGGTGTTCGCGGACCGAGGACAGTAGCGGCTGCAGACGTGGCTGGGTTGGGGGCTTGGCCGCCTGGCTGCAAGCAAGTCCCGGGAGCGATGGTTCTGGAAGAGGCGCTCTGGAGCCCACCTGCGTCTGACGAGACTGGGGCTACAGCAAAGCGCTTGCAGGAAGAAGCACCCCCCCCGCCCCCCCCGCCCCCTGGAGGGAGAGAGAGAGGGGGCCTGCCCCCCCTCCCCTGCTGCACCTGTGAACCCTGCCCAGCCTGGTGAGGACCAAGCCGCATGGCTTTAGACAGACAAATAAAACCGCGTGTTTCCGATATTAAAATATTGCGAATAGGGCCTGTACTGATTCCATAAAATATCAGATTTCATTATAACCAGATTTCCTCGTGTGGAAGTGAGTTTCTGGGTGGACATGGCATCACCGGCTGTTTAACTCATGGAGGTTGTGCTTTCCTTCCTGAGCCTGGAAGCGGGGTGGCTGTGGTCTGCACCCCAGCACTGGCCCACGCTGGGGCGGGGGCACGAGACCCCAGACGCCCTCCCGCTGGCTCCCTCTGCCTGGGCAGGTCCCTCAGCCCTGTGACCTGCCGCGGCAGAGTCCGCGGGAGCTGGGGTTTTGTACAAAAGAGTCCAACTGTTCTGTGTCATCTTCACGACTCTCCTGGACCCGGGAGAAGTCCCGGGCCCTTTGCCAGGCATGAGCCCTCTTGGGCTGGAGACCGATGAGAGGTGGCCAGTGACAAGGGCGTCACGGGCTCTGCCGTGATACCCGGGCTAAGGTTCTGCGCCCCCCAAATGCTGTGTGGCCTTGGGCGTGTGGGTTCCCTCTGAGCCCGCATGTGCTGGGTTTGGTAAAGAACCGGCCCGGGGTGTGGCATGCCCAGCAGAGGAGGGCGGGAGGCTGCGCTTCAGTCAAGGCGGGAACCCCCCCCCCACCAACCGGGTCGCCTGCCACGCCCCCACCTGCTTCTGTCCCCCGGTCTAATTTCCAACGTGGTCAGGTCTTGCAGGCTGCTTTGGGAGGAGGCAGGGAGGCGCCGCCAATGGGCCCAGGTGC
Source organism: Galemys pyrenaicus (assembly GCA_019455555.1). Lineage (NCBI taxonomy): Eukaryota > Metazoa > Chordata > Mammalia > Eulipotyphla > Talpidae > Galemys > Galemys pyrenaicus. The sequence goes on along the minus strand of JAGFMF010011785.1, from coordinate 284,110 downwards.
CTGCGCCCCTGAGCCAGGTGATCGTTCTGGGGCCCTGGCAGGGCCCCGGGCTCCTGTCTACACTCCGCCGCCACCACGAGTCCTCTGTCCTCACGGCGCCCACAGCCTGGGCGAGCGAGGGAGCTGGGCCCAAGCGGGCCAACATGGCGCCGAAGGCGGGGCCGAGGAAGCGGAGCCGGAGCCGTTGCCGGTGCTCCCTGCTCAGGCCGCGGCGGTGACCTTCGGCTCTGGGCACCAGTGGCCCCCGAGGGACGGAGGCACAATGGGGTGTAGGGCCAGAGGGGAGACCTGCATGGGGGGGCTGCGCTGCCGCTGCTGACGAAGGTGACGGGCACCTTGTCCTCACCACCGGCTTCCCGGGCTCCCGGAGGCGAAGGGAGCGCAAGGCCCACGGGCGGGCGGCAGGGGCAGGCCTGGCGCCCGGGTCCCGCGGTCTCCAGAGCAGGGGCCGCTCCGGGCTTCGGCGGGCGGCGGGACTAGGGTTCGTGCAGCCGCCTGGGCAGGGAGAAAGGCGCGTCCCCAGCGCTGGCCCCTCCCGCGGGGTGCGCCTGGGCTGGTCAACTTCGCTCCGAGCCAGGGAAGGCGGTGGGGGCGTGAGGGGGGGCGTGAGGGGGTCAGAGTGACCGCGCCCGGGGCCGGACTGGAGTGAGGGGGCCGAGCGGTCTCGGGACCCCCCGCCACGAGCACGAGGGGTCTGGGGCCACCTGAGGCCCCCAGAGCGCCGGCCGCGGCATCACTCCCTCTGCGAGCACCAGCGGGACGCCCGCAAAGACGCGGCTGCACCCCGGCCTGGGCCTTTGCCCTCGCGGTGGCCCCCGGGACGCTGGTCACAGAAGCGGTCGCTGGCCAGGCCGGTGCAGGGGGTGTCCCGGGGCAGGGCCGGGTGCGGGCGTGGGCCGGGGAGTTGTGCTGGCACCCGGGCGGGCCGGCCGTGGCCCTTGGGGCGCCGCAGCCCCTCTGGGCCTGGCCTCTCCCTGGGGGGGGCTGCGTGCCGGGGCTGGGGTCCTCGGGGCGCCTGGCCTCGGAGCTCCCGCCTGCACACGCTTCCCCGCCTCTCCTCCCGCCGCGTTGCTATTTAAAGTGGCGGTGGTTGGCTCGCTCTTTTTTTAAAAACCATTCCCGTACTCGAGCTGAGTTCCACAAGGCCAGCTGTCACCACTAAAAATGTCTGTCGTGTGACAGCCACCGTGAGGAGGTGGGAGGAGGCAGGAGGCCCGGATGGAGCCACAGCGTGGCTGGATTGGAAAAAAACCCGAGCCCAAAAACAACACTGCAAGGAAGAAACAAAAGATGGGGGGGCTGCCTTTTCCGGCTCCCCGCCCCTCCTCTGCCAGCCCCTCGTGGGAGGGCCGTGGCGCTGCCCGTGGAGCACCGCTGTGGGGCGGGGCTTGGCTGCGCAGCGAGCCGGGTCTGTACCACGCAGGCCTCGGCCCTCCCCGCGCCGGGCTCGGGGCCGGGGGGCACTAGTCTCTGCTCGGTGCTCCCAGCCGCTCCTGCTGGAATCGGAGGCGGTGCCCCACTGGGGCCGCTGCCTGGGAGGGTGTATTTGGGGGACCCCCTACCAGGCCAGACCCTCTGTGGATCACTTTTCAAGTGGTTGAACCTCCACAGCAAACTTGAAAAGGAGCCTCTGTTGTCCCCCCATTTTACACACAGGGAAACTGAAGCTCTCGGGTGGCACCCTGGCCCAAGGCAGGGCGCTGAAGGGGGAGCACAGAGCTGGGGTGACTGCGGGCTCGGGGTGAGCTTGCTCTGGGGTCGTGAACAAGTGCAGCTCGGGTGTCACCTCCCCAGCTGCAAAATGGGGCCAGACCCGGCCCCACAGGGGGGAGGCTGCTGCAGGACCAGCAAACCTGGGTGCTGAGACGGCCACAGCAGAGAGTGTGCTGGAAGGTCAGAGCTGGGGCAGCACACATTCTAGGGGCAGGTTCCCAGAGGGGCCCTGGGGTGGCTGGGGTGAGCGGGGTGCTCCTGCTCTCTCTGGCCCCCAGCACCTAGGTGTGACCCTGTTGGATCCTGGGGGCCTGGGGGCCTCCTGCCCGCTAGTCTGAACATGCAGCTTCTCCCACGGTGGTGCCCGCGCGCAAACTGACCGGAACGTGTTTCAGCAGGGAGGGTAGGCAGTTGGGACCGCGTGGATGGACTTCTTGAAAAGAAAGTGGAAATCATAGTTGTTGGAGGAAAGCTTTAAAGAAGAAGGTCGTGTCTGTGCAATTGCTTCTTCTTCTCTTCCCAGGGCTCTCTTGGCATCCTTTCTTCCTGCTCTTCACACAAAAATCATTTGCAATTTAGTAAAAATGAGTGTCCCCCTGCCCCATGTATCAAGCGTCTACTCTCTGGCAGTAGCTGACTCTTCTGAGTGTTTCTTTTTTAGGAAGTTTTACTTGGCCCTCTAGAAGGTGTGCGCATCAGTTAAGAAGCCTTTACCACATTGTTCCTTTAGTCATCCAACAAACATTCACTGCGCCCCGATAGCTGGGGCATATGCAGGTGCACTCAGCAGGCAGGTGGGGTAGCTCAGGCTGTCTTCACTCGTCCTGCAGCTGCCAGTCACCGCGGCCGTGACGTCGGACCAGGCACAGCCCCGCGTACACAGGGGGACGTTCCAGTCAGAGGGACACACAATCGTCCCTCAAATACACACTGAAAATGATATCCCCGAGTAACAGGGTGATGAATAAGACAAAGCGGTGAAGGGAGGAGAGTGATGGGCAGGGCGGCGACTTAAAAAATTCACCCACCTATTCATACATGCATGTTCACACACTTGGTGAATAGGTAGCACCTTCACGCGGTTCGAAACCCAGGAGAAATGAAAAAGAGCCCTAAAGGGAAGCCCCTCTCCCACCTTGGCCCCTTCACCTGCTCCCCCATCCCAACAATCTCTGTTCTTAGCTTTAAAAGAATCTTTCAGACTTTATGTGACTAGAAGCAAAAACAAAAACCCCAAAAACCAAGAAAAACTCTTGAACGAAAAAATCGGCACGTAATAGGTGTCCATGTTTGGATCGGGGCCTGGATGAGCAGCCCGGCCAGGGAGGCTCCTGGCAGTGGCAGGAAGAGCTGGGCTGGGTGGTGGCAGGGCGGAGGGCCTGGGCCCCGGGGAGGGGACTGCTGGCAGCGTGGGCCCATTAACAGGAGGTCCCGCTGGTGGCTGCGGGGGCAGGCAGGGCCCGGAGCCCGCTGAGAAGGCGGTGCAGGTGCACCTGTCCTCCACAGCTCCCCCGGGGCAGGTGCTCACCTGGCCTGCAGGTGCGGTGAGGAAACGCTGGCACGGAGAGGTGCGGTGGCCTGCAGGAGGTCACACAGGCAGCAGGCGGCAGAGGTGGGACAGCTCAGTCCTGTCCCCACTGGCCTCTCCTGATGGCCGCGCAGGGGCAGACCACTCTTGAAGGATGCAGGGAGGGGCTGAGGGGCCCCGGGGTGCAGCCTTCCACCGCAGCCCGATTGTGGGGACCTACTGCAGCAGAGTGGCCCAGGCTGCCGGTCCATGCAGATTCCGGGCCCCGGATCGGGGCGACAGAGTTAGGCTCTTGGGGCAGGGCCTGCGTTTTAAACCAGCAACTGCCCCTCACCCCACTGCCTCTCCTATAGACGCACTGAAGCACGGGCGTCCACCCCTGCTGGCGTCCAGTCTCCCCCCAGGGAGGGTAGGTAGCCGTGTCCGGCCGCCACGTCCGTCATTCAGAGGCGGGTTCCAGGGGTGGTCCCCCCGGAGAGTATCAGGCCTGCCTGGGTGGCCCTGGGCACCCACCTGGGATGGCAGGTGGCTTCTTCTGGACTCTGGCGGGGCAGCTCGGCACGTCCACTCTTCCCGCAGGAGTCCACCAAGGGGTGTCCACTGTGTGGTGTCCACTAAGGGGACCACCAGCGCCCCTGACCACTAGGGCTTCTCCCGCTGCCGCCTCTCTCCTCCGTCTTCTGTGAGACGAGGCTTGAGTGTGGTGGCACTTGTGGGTCACGTGGCAGGACAGCGGCCTTGGGCGAGGGTCAGCAAGGGGCGGGTGCTGCGTTCTGGGTCTCGGGGCCCTGGGAGAGAAGCCACCCCAGACACTCTGGAAGCCTGCACCCCAGGCCAAGGAGGAGTCAAGCCAACGTTTGACCTGCTTGCTGGGGCCTTGCTCCCCACTATGAGCCGGCTCCGGAGGGCGCCTCACTCGCTCGCTCTCGCACTCACTCACTCACTCATTCATTCACTCACTCACTCACTCATTCACTCACTCATTCACTCACTCATTCACTCACTCACTCACTCATTCACTCACTCACTCACTCACTCATTCACTCACTCATTCACTCACTCACTCATTCACTCATTCACTCACTCATTCACTCACTCACTCACTCATTCACTCACTCATTCACTCACTCACTCACTCACTCATTCACTCACTCACTCACTCACTCATTCACTCACTCATTCACTCATTCACTCACTCATTCACTCACTCACTCACTCACTCATTCACTCACTCATTCACTCACTCACTCACTCATTCACTCACTCATTCACTCACTCACTCACTCATTCACTCACTCATTCACTCACTCACTCACTCATTCACTCATTCACTCACTCACTCACTCACTCATTCACTCACTCACTCACTCACTCATTCATTCACTCTCTCACTCATCCACTCAACTCATGCTTGTTCAGCACCCTCCATGTGCCCTGTGAGTCTCCCAGGGGGACAGAGCCCCCTCTGCACAATGGTGAGTGCTGCAGTGGCTTCTGGGGGTCTGTGTCTGGGAGGGTGGACTCGCGACGTGGCCTGACCGTTCCCTGGACCTCGGTGCTGTGATTCCTGCTTCTGAGCGTTCGTGACATGGTCCGGCCTGGTCGGGCTCTGGGTCCGGAGGGGAAACAGGAAAACCTCCAGGTGATGTCTGCACTGGGGATAAAGACCACACAGCCTGGGGGAGCCCGGGACCCCCAACTCCTGCAGGGGCAGAGAGGGCTTCCAGGGGAGCTGACGTTGGGCTCGAGCCTTGTAGGAGGGTCTGGGTGACTGGTGCGGGGCCTGTGGCTGTGACGGGGGACCAGAGGCCTGAGGCCTGAGGAGGCTGCAGCGACTGGGAGTTTGACCAGGCCAGGGGCGCCTGGGCAGTCCTGTCCCCGGAAGGAGGCCCCCTCTGTGGCCTGGGCCTCGGGCTCATGTGGGGTCCAGGCAGGCCCCCTTCTCCCTGCACCAGCCAGCACCCCCTGTTGGGGCTGGGTGGGCAGGAGCAGGAGGCAGGGAGAGAGGGTGGTGGAGAACTGCTTGACGACAGATTCAGCCCCTCTCCTTTGGGTGCGCCCCTAAATCTCGAAATAAATTAAGCAGAATCAAAATCAGACTCTCTTCATCAGGAGAAATTACTCATTTCAAATATTTGCAGCCGGCTTGAACTGAAATTTAGTAAGATGAGGACTTAGATGAATAATCTGGGGCCTTTTCAAAGACAGATTTTACTCAGCAGTTTTCCTGATTCCGTAGCCATCCACCGCTCCCCTCCAGGCCCCCTCCCCGCCAGGAGCCAACCTCCTGTCCCTCCCTCGGCTCCCTCCTTGCGCCCAGTCCTGGCCCATCTCTCCTCCTCCTGCGCTCTCCTTGGTCTCCTTTGCTAAACCTGCAAACATTCGCTCAAGTGCCTCCTCCCCTGGCACCACCCACCTGGGGCACAGCGGGACAGGCCTGCGCTGGGCAGCCCCGGCTCCTCGGCCCAGACCCGGCCGGCCCACACCCCGTGCAACCCCTAGTGCCCTGCATGGCACCTCTTAATATTTGCAAAAATTTCCTTTCCACACTTCTGAAAAAGCAATCTTATATAACCAGCTCTCTGGAGGCCCTTTGGAGGCTGGGAGGAAATCTGGAGAATTCCACCCCCTCCCCTGACCCCCTTCCTCCTCCGCAGGGCTCTGGCCTTTGGGATGGGCGGTGTCTGACGAAAGTCAGGCCCGGCTCAGGCCACCCTCAGCCGCCCAGCTCAGCAGGAAGTGGATGGTTGGCTGGACACGCAGGACGGGGGCGGGTGAGAAGGCAGGGGGTCCCGGGCCCTGCCGTCTTTAAAAGAAGCTTCTGGGCCAGGTGTGGAGGCCAGTCACACCTCCTGGCTCCTGGGGCCTGGGGTGCCCCTTCTGCTCCACTAGCAGCCGGGGTGGGCAGGGGGTCTGGCCCTGGTTGGCCGATGGCTGTGACAGGGGAGGGCTGGGAAGGAAGCAGGGGAGGTGGAGGAAGCAGTGAGGCTGGGAGGGAGAGTGGCCAGAGGGAGAAACCCAGCGCATGGGTGCCCAGCAGGGCGGGGCGGGAGGCGGTGCCGGTGAGCGCGGGGTCCAGTGGAGGCAGAGCTGGAGTGAAGACCAAGGCCTCGTCCAGCCACAGCCCGGCGGCCTCTGCTCGCAGGCATCTGTTGCGGTCACCAAGGCCAGGCTGGGATGGACGCAGCCCTCAGCGCTCATGGAGGTCAGCACGTAGCCTGGGCGGTGCGGCCCCCTGCGCCCGTGTCTCTCTGCACCCCCATCCGTCTGTCCAGCCTGCCCACCGGCTCCCTCTGTGCCCTGCTGGCCAACGACTGCTAAGCAGCACATGTCTATGTTCCCGATCACAGACGGGAAACTGAGGCACAGAGTGGTGGACTCGCTGGTCCAGGGAGTAGCAGGGCTTGGGACTCGCAGTCACCAGCTCGGTCTGCCCCGAGGGAGGAGCCAACCGCACAGGGCCAGGGGTTCCCAGTTTTGGTGAAAGACTCTGGTGCCCGCGAGGGGCTGTCTGTCTGCGCCCACCGCGTGCGCCTGGCGTGGCTGGGGCACAGGCGGGGCAGGCGGTGGGAGGGTTGGGGCCAGCGGCAGGGCAAGGCGCTGGCGCTCTGGGAGGTCTGGAGTTGGGGTCTTCCTCTTCCTCCGGCCTCAGCTGCTCCCTGCACCTGTGCTGTTAGAGGGGTGTGGGAGGGGGCGGAGACCAGGGCGACAGACAGGCCACCCCCTCCCCCAGCCACAGGGGAGACCCTGCACAGGCAAAAATCTGATCTGCAGAGGTGGGGGGCTGCTCCCCTGAGTGCATGTCGGGGGGACCGGCTTTTCCCAGGGTGGCAGTGAGGGGTGTCTACTTGGAGCAGGTCATAAAGAGTTGGGTGCCAGGGCCCAGACGACACCCACGAATGCTCCCCCGTTTTACCCCAGTCTCCTTTTGGGGTCTCACGCCTGCAGGCCCCAGAGCCACCCCGAGTTGATCTGATGCTCAGCCCCCAGGCAGAGAGGCGGGGGTCCTGACAGGGCGGGAATCTGGAAAGGGGTCTTTGAGCCCCTCCTCGGCGTGGGGGTGAAGGTTGGGGTGGCGCTGCCCAGGCTGTCCTGTCGGGGCTCTGAGCCTCAGCTGCGGGCGCCCCCGGAAAGACCATGTGAGCTTTGGGGTCTTTCACATTTGAAGCCAGGAGCTTCTCACCCATGACAGGGCAGCGGCGGGAGGCAGGGGCTTCGAACCGAAAGAAAGGCTTTCGCAGGGAGAAGCCGGATGGGGCGAGGCTCTGGGGAGAACTGGGGGGCCACGTGGGGCAGGTGCAGCGCGGGAATGACCCGGTGGGGCCAGCTGCTCCTTTGCCCTTCCCGCCAGGGGCGGCCAAATAGAAAAGGACTTTTTGTGACCCTTTTTACTCTCCGAGGAGGATGGGGTGGGCAGCAGGGGATTTTCTTTCTACACCTCCCAGTCGCTTTTGGAAAATGTGCCCCTGGCGCCCGGCACCAAGGCTGGTGCAGAGCTGGGTCTTCACCGGCTTCCTGTGGTGTCTGCCATGGCGGGGCAGTGGCCCAGGGCACTGGGGGCCAAGGTGGGGGTCTTAAGGGAGGGTGTGGCCTAAGGACAAAATGGGCTGTGAGATGCCACATACAATGAATAATTCTCCAGCACAAGTCTGTCCCCGATATTGCACGGGACACGCTTGCACTAAAAAATTTATTTGTGGTTCATTTATTATTTATCCTCTGAAGTTTCAAGGTAACTCTACAGGCACCTGCATTTTCATTTGTCCAGTAGAGCCACCGCAGACCGAGCAGCCCTTTCCCGAGCTCCCCTTGGCCTCTCGTCCCGGGGTGTGGGGTGCTGACGGGGGAACCTGGGCTGGCCACGGGGCCCCGAGTCTCCAGTGGGGGAAGGCCTTGGAGGGCTTTTTCTGGAAACTGAGGCAGACTGATGGCCACGGGGGTCGGGGTTCAGGGTGGAGGGAGAAGAGCTTTGCAGAGGGTTAAGCATGCAGTTCGTACAGAGGTGCCAGGGCGTCCAGGGTGGGTGTCCGGCCCAGGGACTCCCGCCAGCCTGCCCAGAGCGCTGAGGTGGGCCCTGGGGCAGCTGCAGCTGTGCATGCCTGGAGGGCCCGGCGGCCTTGCGGGCGGCACATGGCAGAGCGTGCGGTGGGTGCTGGGCCCCTGTCCCTGCCTGCCCCACTCCCAGGTCCTGTATCACAATCCGGGGACCCTTTGCTGCCTCCTAGCCCCGGGGCTCCTCTCTCACCCCTGACCCCTGGCCCCTGACCGCTGGCTGGCTTGCCACACCTCTGCCTTCCCTTTCCCAGTCCCAGGGCAGGGGCTCTGTCTCCCGGTATCTTGCCCTCTGAGTGGGGTGCTCTCGATAGCAGAGCCAAGAGGTGCCCGCCCCCATACTCCCACGTCCCCGGGGTGGGTGTGGGGGACGAGCTCCCCCGGCCACAGGCTCCCGCTGTCCAGGACAGGTCAGGCCCCGCTCCCTCCTGCAGGCCCTTAGCAAGGGTCGGCCTGGACGTCACTGTGTGGCCCAGGAGCCCCACACTGACCCTGCCGGGTGCCCTTTTACGGGGGTGGAAACCGAGGGCCACGGGGGGGGGGGGGCGGGGCCNGCCTGTGTCCTTGGGGCGTTGGGCTGCGGCCCCCTGGGGGCGCTGTCTCCTTGCCCCGCCACGGGCGGTGCGGCACGCCCGGACCCCCACTCTTCACCCGCTCAGCCGCGGTCAAGGCGCGAGGGCCGCGCATGCGGACCTGTCTGGGCGGCTCCATGGGAGGCCGCGGCACCGGGGGCAGGGGCGGCCGCGCATGCGGACCTGTCTGGGCGGCTCCATGGGAGGCCGCGGCACCGGGGGCAGGGGCGGCCCAGCGTCTCGGCCCCTGGCGGGGTCTCCGCTCCAGTCTCCAGCTCGGCAGAAGCCGTGCCCGCTGTTCGGGGCGCCGCGTCCGCCCCTACGTCGTGACAGAGATCCAGAGCTGGTTGAGATCCGCACAAGGTGGGGGGAAGAAGGGGTGCAGCCCTGTGTTTGGGTGCTACCGGTCCTGGCGAGCTGAAGCGCAGGGTGAGGGTGGGGAGATGCGGGACCGCGAGGCGGGCGGCGGGCTCTGTGTGGGGAGGCTGGGGCGTCGGTGCCCTTAGGAAGAGTCTGAGCTCAGACTTCATTTATTTATTTATTTTTTAAAGATTTATTTATTTATGCATACAAGAGCTGGGGTATAGGCCAGAGGCGCGGGGGGGGGGTGGGGGTGGGGAGGAGTGAGAGAATCCACCAGACAGAGTGGGGAGCAGAACAGGCAGATCAACTGAAATACAGGGAGGCAGGAGAGGTCTGCCGCACCATGTGGGTCCCCTCCCTGGCCGGCAGCAAGGATCGAACTCATGCTGCAGTGGCTGCGGTTTGCTTCATAGTGTGTTGCTCAACCCACTGCGCCACCAGGGAGGGCCCTGAGGTCCGATTTTAGACAAGGTAATGGACGCATGCTCTGCCTGGCTCTCCTGAGGTGGTTTCGAGTTCCGGAGTGTGCCCGGGCCGGGAGCTCCCGTTTGCAGGCACCTTGCGTCCCTGGACGCTGCAGTGGCCGGTGTTCGCCGACCTAGCGTCCAGGCCAGGCCCAGACCACGCGGGGTTTGCCGGCAGGGAAGAGCAGGCAGGCCAGGCGCAGCCCCGCAGTGGCCTCGGACCTCCTGGCCTACCGGCCCATGTTGGGGAGCCAATGGGCAGCGCAGCGCCAGGCCCGCCCTCATGGTGATGAGCTGGCTGCCACCGCTCCAGCCTCGCCCTGCTGGGCCACACCCACGGGGAGGGAAGGGCGTGCAACGGCCGAAGGGGTGTGCTGGGAGGTGCTCTCGGGCTGGTCCTGTTTCCTCAGAGAGGAGGACATCTTTCCTCAGTTCCCTCCAGACTTGGCCTTATGCCCCGGCGTGAACAGGCCTCATTTGGCTGCAGGGAGACTGCCCTTCAGTCGGTCAGCGTCCCCAGATGCGACACTGGCCAGCCTTGGGCCTGGCCCCCAAGCCTTTTCTGGGAGCCCAGTGTCCCCACAGCTGGCCGTCCCTCCCCCTGTGCTGTCCGGTCCACTGGCCAGGGCTTCCTGTGGTGGGACTCGCTGACTGTCCATGTGTCTGTTCCCGGAGGAGACTCTTGGGTGGGGGATTGTGCCGTTTAGCGGACTCCGTGCCCAGCTCCTGGCCCCCCACGCGGGGATGGTAAGCCCCCTCGTCTTTTTAGCACGCCTGCCCAGGCTGCCCAGCAGTCTGTGCTTCTCCTCTCTGTCACCTCATGCCACAGTTTCCAACCCAGGTAGCCAGACCCCACCCCGGCGGTCAAAGGAAGGTCCAGTCTGGAGCCCGGCGGGGGTTCTCCTGAGGCCAACCCGCGGCCACATTAAACGCAAGCCGCCTCGCTCCTTCTAGGTTCCTGCTTCTGTCCTTGCATTTTTCAACTTTTTAAAAAAATGTATTTATTTATGCATACAAGAATTGGGGTACAGGCCAGAGGTGTGTGTGGGGGGTGAGAGAGTGGGAAACAGGTGGATCTGCTGAAACACACTGCTGAGGGGAGCAGCGGGTGAGGCGGGAGAGGTCTGCTGCGCTCTGTGGGTTCCCTCCCTGGCCGGGATCGAACTCGCGCTGCAGTGGCTGTGGATGCTCATAGTGCTGAGACTTAACTCCTTGCGCCACCAGAAAGGCCTTCAACTCACTTCCCCCCCCCCAAAGATTTATTTATGTATACGAGACAGAGTGGGGAGCAGAACAGGTAGAGCCACTGAAACACACTGCTGAGGGGAGCATGGGGAAGCAGGAGAGGTCTGCTGCGCCATGTGGATCCCCTCCCTGGCCTGGGATCGAACTTGCGCTGCAGTGGCTGTGGGTCCCTCATAATGTGGTGTTTAACCTCTTGCGCCACCAGGGAGGCCTGCAACTCGTTTTTGTAAAACAAAAGACAATGCAGTAAAATGTTGAGCTAGAGCCCATTGGTACTCATGGGGATGGAGACGGGGAACCCAAACTCAGGGTGTGAGGGGACACCTCATTGTCCCCATCCACCGCTGAGGAGACTGAGGCCGTCAAGGATCAGTCGCACACCAGAGGCCACCAGCCCCGGGGCCCCACCTAAGACGGAACTCACGTGGCTGCTGGGGGCACAGATGGGCAGTCACTGCAGGTGCGCCCGTGCGCACACCTGCCCACCCCTTGGCCCTCAGGTGGACGGGTGGAGTGACGCGCCTCTTCCTGCGGAAGCCCGGAAGGCCCAGTGCTCACCATCCGTTTTTCTCTTTCCTGGGGTAGGGGCCGAGCAGCCATCCGTTGCAGAAGGGGCTTCAAGATGGGGAGGCGCCCGGCCTGGGCCCTGAGTGACCCTGTGGAATAGAGCGGGCAGGGAGCCCTCCTGGGAGAGGAGCTCCTGCCGTGTGGCCGCTGAGGTTCGGGGGTATTTGTTCCCGCAGCAGATCCTCGCGTGGCCTGACTAGCGCCCCCTCTCCCACCTGCAGGCACCGGCTGGCTGCCCCTCCCGCCCACAGGGGCCTGGGCGTGCTCAGTGCTGCGGAGCAGCTGCAGACATGCTGGCCCTCAGAGCCAAGCCTGTGGTCCAGGCCAGGGCACGGTCAGGTCTCCAGCTCTGGGCTGGCGCGGGCAGCCTCCCTTCTCTCCTGGCCTCTCCGAACCTGGCAGAGCCACGCGGAACCTGGGCACAGCTGGGCCCCTCCTGTGTGCGCCCCTCCGAAGGCGGGAGCCTCGACAAAAGCTGCAGCTGCTGCTGGCAGGGAGGAGGGGCACCTGTGCCATGCTGCCGGGTGCTCCCGCCGGTACCAGTGCCAGGCGTCCCCCTCAGGCTAGTGGGCCGGCTGGCAGGGAGCTAGCTGATGGCTCTGGGCCTCCCCAGCCTCCTCCTGCCCGCGCCCCTCCCTCCGCCTTCCCTTGCCTCCCAATGCTGTTTTCTGTCAGGTCGGGGAGGAGAACCTTTTCTGCGGGTCTGCTGGTGACCCTCGGACCTCCGCCCTCCTCGTGTGCTCCCAGCCCCCCTGCCCTTGAGGGCCAGCCTGTGGTCCACGCAGGGCACGGCCAGAGCCTTCCACTTTGGGATGGCACAGGGCAGCGCCCAGGTGGGTCCCCTTTCTTCTCCTGTTGCACCCCCGACCCCACACTCCACGAGACCCGCCTGTGCCCCTGGCTGACTTGTTATCTGCCCAGGGGAGGGGCCCTCGGTGCAGGGACCGCCACCCTGGCCCAGCCCTGGCCTGCGCCGCGGACGTTGGTGCCAAGGGGCGTGGGCACAGAAGCAACAGAGACACAGGGGGCGCAGGGCGCAGTGCGCGTGCGAGGCTGCCCCCGTCTGTCTGTCCAGGCGGCCCGGGGAGGAGGTGGGAGGCAGGGACAGGGGGGTCCAGGAACCCTGCGATTCGGCCCAGCTTTACAGGGGAGCAAGCTGGGCCCAGAGGGGACACGCCAGCCCAGAGGCTGCAGCAGTGCGAAGGCCGCCTGCTCCTTCCACCTGCCGCCCTGGTCCCGCCAGCGCCGGGTGGCGTGAGATGCGTCAGGGGAAGCTGGTTCTGCGGGCGCACGCGGGTCTCCTGCCGGGGCTCTGGTGGAGCTCCTTGGCGTCAGCGCTCAGGGTGTCGGGAAGCGTCCCACGAGCCAGGTCACCGGGGCCCTGGCCACATGAGGAGACTGCGGAAGGCCTGCGCACCCGCGCCGAGAGGTGTGTGGCCCTCGGCCCTGCCTGGAGCCAGGACGTCTCAGGGCTGGGAGAAGGAGGCTCTTGAGGGCAGGCACTGCGGGGCAGCCAGGCTCCGGGTGGGTCGGCGGGGGGTGGGCAGACCGTGGGGGACTAGGCGCGCCTCCTCTCTGCCCCCCTCTGCGCCCCCCCCCATGCCTGGGCACCTGACCCCACTTTACAGGTGCAGGTGTCACACCCAGCACAGTAAGCCGGGAGGACCCAGCCCTCTGCCCGAGGTCACGCAGTGGCCGGGCTGCAGGGAGCTGACAGCCCCAGGGCCAGTGGCAGAGGCCGGCACCTGCTGGACTCCGGGGCGCAGGGCAGGCTTGCGCTTCTTGGATTAGGTCCCGGCAGCCAGGGGAAGGCAGCGGCCCCTTGGAAGCGCCTGCTGGGCCGGGGTCTCCCACTTACCTTGTGCCGCCTGCCCCTCACCCCCAGCTCCTTCATTTCCTGCCCTTCAAGGGCCAGCAGAGAGGCGCTGGCAGCTTTCACCTGGTGTCTGACTGGGACCCAGTTCGGGGACCCTCCCGGCCTCCTCCTTACAAACCGGGTTCCTTTTCCTAACCCTAGAGAGCCCCTGGGCTTTGCTAGCCACGGCCGGGCTGGTTCGGAGCCCACCTCCTGCATCTCCAGCCCTTCCCTGCCCAGGTAGTGAAATTTTAAGCAGGCGCGTCCCTGCTGCCCAATTTTCATTAATTGGCTCTAAAAGGGTTTCTATTTTCTCCCCAAGCGCTGATTGATCCAGGTGAGGTAAACAGCACTGCCAAAAAGGCAGGGGGGCTGCTGAGGGAGCTGGGGTAACTAATGTGACTTGACATTTACTCAGCGAGGGGGGAGGGGCAGTCACACGCGTGTCTCAGCCCACGGTCTGGAGAAAGGCGCAGCGCCAGGCAGGCGGGAGCCCGAGGGGGAGCGCCTCTGATTTCACGGGTGTCGGGCACCCCTGCGGGTTCTACGCTCCCAGGAGGGGGGGTCTGTGTCCTTAAATGTCTGTGCATTTTACTCTGTAGGACCCTGAGGATGTGGCCGAGCTGATGGTCTCGCTGCTTGTGGCAGGGACAGATGCGAATCCGCATCTCTCTGGAAATCCTTTGGGGGGGTTCTGGGAAGTGTGGGGGAGCGTGGGGGCGTGAGGGGTGTGGGGGACTGGGGGGTGGAGGAGTGGCAGGGCACCAGGCGGGGGACTAGGTGCTTAGTTTCTCTTCCTACCAAGAAAACCCCGAAAACAAAAAGCCCTCCAAGCAATCTTTGCCTCTGGTTACCTCCATTACCCTGCTTGGTGCTGCACCCACGGGAGTTTGCAGATTTGGCAGAATTAGGATTTGGGAACCAACTGATGAGGAAGTGACAGGTGGCAGGTCTGTGCAGGATAAGAGATGCCGGGGGTGAAGCACCAGCCTCACCAGCCGCACTCACGCTGATGTGCGGGACAGGTGCGCTCGCTTCGGCTAGTCTCGACTGAGTACTTGCTGTGTGCCAAGCCCTGTTTCTTGCCAGGGCTCTGGGAGGGAGCAGCCTGCCCGCCGGCCTCCCAGCCCAGCCTTCCTCTCTCCTCCAGCTCTAGTCACCTTCACTGCTTTCTGGAAACTTGGGTGCTGTGCTCCAAGGTCTGCTCTCTTGCAGACCTTCCTTTCTGCTGCCTGCCTTAAGCTGACCACTCCTCCTTTGGGGGTCCTTCCTGCTAGGAGAGTCTCCTTCCTCTGGGTACCCATGAACCTTATTTTCCTGACTACCACCCTTACCAAACTAAGCCCACATGCCTCCCAAACCTGCCCTTCCTCTTCAGTATCATTGTAGTAGAGCCCTTCCAATCTCAGGTTAGACATCACCTCTTCCAGGAAGCCTTCCCTGACTGCCTCTTGCAATCTCTTGCTACAGGCCACAGTCATTTCAATTCCTGGCTGGTTTCTCGGCCTCCGGAATCACTTCTACCCTTCACGCTCCATTTGGCTGTTAGAACATCCGTTCGTTGCATGTAATACTGCTGGCAGGCAGTGTTTTCCATGGCTACTGACTTCCATCATTGCTATGGAGAAATCAGCTGCCAGTCTCACTGTGCTTCTCTTGAAAGTGTGTCTGACTTATTTCTCTGACGACTGTTTGGTGAGTTTTCTCCTTCTGTTGGTTTTCTGAAGCTTCATTATGATGAGTTGAGATGTGGATTTGTTTTAATCTATACTTCTTGCCACTCTTTGGTGTCTTTTATCAGTTCTGGAAAATTATCTTTCATCTCTGAAACCTTGCTTCTTCCTGTTTCTCTGACTTCTGGGAGCCTACCCACATTGCCTTTTCTTTCCCCTCTGTTTTTTAGCCCCTCCTTTCTCCCAACTCTTGGAACACACTGTGAGTATTTTCTTTTGAGCTAATTGTTTCTTTGGTTGCATTTAATTCATCCTTAAACTCATACGTTATTTTTCCCTTTATTATTTTGAAATATAATATACATGTATAAAGTAAAAACATAAAGTTTTGTAGAAAAATGAGAAACAAATATGCATTTACTGACTGATTACAATCCAGACAGATCTGGGGTCATCACCAAAAGGTCAAGGAATCAAGCTTCTGAATTTTATTTCAATTATCATAAAATTCATTTCTAGACCTAGATTTTTTCCCATCAATTTTATATGCCATTTTTCATAGTTTTATGTGGTTGGTAATGCTTCAAGTTTGTCTTTTTATTTTTATTTATTTTAAAGATTTATTTATTTATGCATACAAGCACTGGGGTACTAAGGCAAGAGGTGTGAAGGGTGAGAGGATTCACCACAGACAGAGCAGGGAGCAGAACAGGCAGATAAAGGGAAATACACTGCTGAGGGGAGCAGTGGTGAGACAGCAGAGGTCTGCTGCGCCATGTGGGTCCCCTCCCCGGCTGGCAGCAGGGATCAAACTCGTGCTGCAGTGGCTCTGGTTTGCTTCATAATGCGTTGCTTAACCCACTGTGCCACCAGGGAGGCCTGTCTTTGTATTTTTAAAGCATAGTAAGCTTAGTTGTTTTATGCAAATTTCAAGAAACTTTTGTGGGTACCTGTCATATTGTGATTGAGAAGAAATACATAGTTGGTTTCTCAGATGACAAAATGTATGTCTCATAGATATTTGGTCTTTTCCCATGTTCCTGATTTACAGTTCCCTAAACCCTTGGAATTTCCTAGTGTTGAGCCTGACAAAGGCATCTCTTGTGATGTAACTGAGGTGACTTTGGAAGCCCCTAAACAGAAGTGCTAGTTTCCATGGGAACCAGCCATGTGATTAAAAGGTTGGAACTTCTAGTACTACCCCCTTAGGGAAGGGAGAAGACTGGAGCTTGAATCAGTTGCCAATGGCTAGTGATTTAATCAGTTATGTTTAAGGCTGCCATAAAAACCCAAGGAGACGGGTTGAAAGAACTCATGTGGAGGTGCTAGGAGAGTGGCTCCTTGGGGAGGGCACAGAAGTTCCTCATTCTTTCCCCATAACTCACTCTGAGCATCTCTTCCATGTGGCTGTTCCTGAGCGACATCCTTTGTGATATATCAGTATATATATCAGGCTTCCTGAGTAGAAGGGAGCTTGCGAGACCAAGCCCTTAACCTCTAGAATCTGATGCTATCTTCAGTTTGATAGCATGGAATTGAGTAAAATCTTGGACACCTTGCTGACTTCTGAGAACTGTTGATGTGGGGAAATCTCTCTACATAGTTATGTTGGAATTGGGTCCAGGAACCCTTTTACTATGTTTCTAGTGTTTTTTATTCTTTCTCATGGTGTTTTATTTCCTTGTGGGCATAGTTTTCTTTGCACATTGGTCATAGCATTTGAAGACCTAAGCATGAGAATAACTTAAGGCATGGCATGAAGAACCTTCCTCCAGAGAGGAATTTACTTGGTCCTGCCATGCACTTGTGTGTATTACCGGCCTGGAGCCACCTTAACTGAAACTTGAGGTTCCCTGGAAGACCTGAGTCACTCACAGCCTGATGTACGTCAGAAGGGCTGGCTCATTTCTGGTTACCATCTTACTGAAGAGGTAGCCTTGGGGTCTCAGTTGATTGTGGAGAGAATCTTCTGTTCTACTGTAGGCCCTTGGCTTTTGTTTCTATATTTGTTTTCATCACAGCTATCTAAAGCAAGGCCTCTCTAGGCTTGGTAAATCTCTTTAGAGAAAAAGGTCTCTACTTACAGCTATAGACAGATTAACAAGACAAAGACTAAATAAGGAAGCAGTAGCTTTAAATGAAGAGCTAGACCAAATAGATCTAATAGACATTTACAGAACACTGCACCCCCAAACCTACTGCATACATGTTTTTCTCAAGTGCACATGGAACATTTTTAAGAATACACTATATTTTGGGACACAAGTAAATTGTCAATAAACCTACAAAGATTGAAATTATACCAAGTACCCCCTCTGACCATAACTATTGTGCCATAGTTAGATAGCAAGTATAGGGGAAAAAACAACGGGAAAAACTATGAATTCATGGAGACTAAACAATGAGCTACTTAATATACTTAATAGCTATTGGATAAAAGAGGAAATTAGGAAAGAAATAAAAAACCCTTGAGATAAATGAAAATAAGACTACAATCTACCAGAATCTATGGGATGTAGCAAAAGCAGTCTTTGAAGGAAGATAATTAAAACATTAGCTCACATAAGAAGCATGAACAATCTCAAATAATGCTATACCTAAAGCAACTTGAAAAAGAGGAACAGGACTGAAGTAAGTAGAAGGAAAGAGTAAAAATAAGAGCAGAAGTAAATGAAATAAAGATCAAAAAGACTATACAAAAAAATCAATGAAATGAAGAGTTGATTTTTTTGAGACAATAACCAAAATAGACAAATGTTGAGTAAGGCTAACAAAGAAAAAAGAGAAAACATTAACAAATAAAATCACAAATTAAAGAGGAGAGATCACCACAGATAACATAGAAATGCAAAGGATCATAAGAAATTACTACGAACAACTATATTTCAATAAATTCAATAACCTTGAAGAAATGGAAAAATTTCTAGATCAATATTGTCTACCAAGACCAACCCAGGAAGAAACAGATGAGTTGGATAAAACATGGAAATTGAAATAGCAATAAAAAATCTTCCTCAATATAAAAGCCCAGGACCAGACAGATAAATGAATTTGATCAAAACTTTAAAGAAGAACTAGTGCTCATCTTGATCAAATTGTTTTTAAAAATACGAAAGAGGAAACTCTTCCTAAAGCATCTTATGATGCTAATATTACCCTAATGCCCAAACTAAATAAAGACAACATCAGAAAAAATAATTATAGACCAATATTCCTGATGAACATTGATATAAAATTTTAGTTTTTGACAAATACTAGAAAACTGAATTCAACAGTCTATCCAAAGGATTATACACCATATTCAAACAGGATTTATCCCAGGGATACAAGTCAATCAATGTAATACATCAGATCAACACAAATAAAAATAAGTAACATGATTTAACATTAATAGATACAGAGAAAGCATTTGATAAAAATTCATCACTCATTTATGATGAAAAATATAAACAAAATGAAAATAGAAGGAACTACCTTAATAGAATAAAGGTTTTATGTCACAGCCAATATAAACCCTAATGATGAAAAACTGAAAGCTTCCCTCCTAAGATCAGGACCAAGAAAAGGATGCTCAGTTGTCACCACTTCTGTTTAAATTAGTAGAGGTTTTGGTCTAGAACTATCAGACAAGAATGGGAATAAAGGGAATCCAAGTTGGAAAATAAATAAAACTATCACTCTTTGCAGATGATATGGTATGGAAGCTTACCTTTGACCCCTCCTTCCTGGGCTCTCTGCTTAAGCTCCACTGAGCTGCTCTGGTCCCTGAAGGTCACACACCTGTGGGTGCAGGTAGGTGCTATTTGGTTCCTTCAGGATTAAATACTTTTCCTGACTCCTGGCCTAAGTGTGCTTGCCTTCCAAGTCTCATGTTAGACATCACCTCCTCCAGGAAGCCTCCCATCCAACCTCTTGGTAGATCAGGTGCCCCATCCTTGCACTGACCACATTGAATTGTTATTACTGTCTTTTCTGTATGTCGTTCCATTTGACTGTGTACTGAATCAATATGAATGACTGGATGGATGGAAGTACGGATGGAAGGATGGATGTATGGATGGAAGGATGGATGTATGGATGGAAGGATGGATGTATGGATGGAAGTGTGGATGGATGTATGAATGGATAGATGGATAGAAGGATGGAAGGATGGATAGAAGGATGGAAGGATGGAAGGATGGATGGAAGGATGGATGGATGGAAGGATGGAAGGATGGATGGATGGAAGGATGGAAGGATGGATGGAAGGATGGAAGGATGGATGGAAGGATGGATGGATGGATGGATGGATGGGTGGATGGATGGATGGATGGATGGATGGAAGGATGGAAGGATGAATGGAAGGGTGGAAGACTGGAAGGATGGGTGGGTGGATGGAAGGATGGATGGATGGAAGGATGGAAGGATGGATGGAAGGATGGATGGAAGGATGGATGGATGAATGGATGGATAGGTGGATGGATGGATGGATGGATGGATGGAAGGATGGAAGGATGAATGGAAGGGTGGAAGACTGGAAGGATGGATGAATGGATGGATGGATGGATGGATGGATGGATGGATGGATGGATGGGTGGGTGGGTGGATGGATGGATGGATGGATGGATGGAAGGATGGAAGGATGAATGGAAGGATGGATGCATGAAGGATGGATGGATGCTTTCTTGCTCCATCAGTTGTCATTTTTTCTGGCTCTTTGGGCACACATTTCCTATATGACCCCCCATGAGGTGGTGCTGCCCAGTGGAAGGGCTGTCATTTCCTCATTCCTGCTCAGTCCTTCACACAGAGCACTCCTTCTAGCACACACTTCCTTAGTCTGGCCCCTAAATCAGGAACTGGCCTGTGGTTCTCAGGAACAGAGGACTACACCCGGGCAGGGAGTTTAATCTGAACTACAGGAAATCCATTTCATGTAAGTCTATTCCTGTGCACACAAACTCCAAAACCTAAGAGAGCCAGACAGGGAGGCGTCGGGCCCAGTGGCCATGTCCAAGGGCTCCGGGCCCCTGGCTGTGGGCCTCGAGGAAATAACTAAAATGTCGCCTTGACCCTCCCGTCTGTGAGAGGGAAACCGCGTCACTTATCTCTGCACACCAAGGGCGGCCGCGCAGATGGTGCTCTCTTGCCTCTATTTACCGTGGCGGGAGCTGGCGTCTGGGTGGGAGGCATCATTTCGAGGGGGTAGCATGGAAGAAGCTGCAACCAGCAAGTGACAACATCTGGTTTGCCTTTTAGACACTCCTTAGCTGGTGGGGAGAATGGACAGGAGCCAGACAAGAGAGGGAGAAGGGAGGCTTCTGGAAGGTGGGAGGCTGGGGTTGAGGAGGAGACAGGAAGAGACATCTGAGAGGGGTCTGGAGGTCGGGTAGACCTGGTGACAGGTCGGACCTCAGAGCTTAAGGGGCTCGCTTGCAGAGTGAAGGGCCCTGGAGGGGGACCCCATTATGGCGGGTGCATGGAAGGGCAGGGAATGAGGAAGTTGGGGACATCTGGGACATCCAACTGGAATGTGCAGTCTCCATGATCCGCAGGTGATGTGCTCTAGGGGCTGCGAGGACCAGTTGAAACTCCTCCCCCACCCCCTTGCCAGGAATTTGGACCCAACACCCAGATGTCTGCCCATGCTATTCTTTGGGGAGTATTCCTCCACCCGATTTGGGTGAGACCAGGTTGGCCAGGCAGTACAGGGCCCAGCCCCATGAGCCAGAGGGAACGTCCTGCAGGCAGCGGGGCTCGGGCAGGGTGGTGGTGAGATCCCTGCACACCGCCAGTCCCTAAAATAGACGAGCGCTCCTGTGCGTTCCTGGTCTTGGCCACTGAGCGCAGGGCGAGGCGCGTCTTCTTCCTGAGTCCTGAGAGGGCCGGCGGCGCCGACGGGTGCCCGCTAGTGAGTGGGTGGGCTAGAAGCCACGTCTTCCCCTCCCCAGCAGTGGGGCTGCAGGAAGGCGCGGACGGGGTCCTCCCCGCCATCGTTGCGGGTGGACGTGGCCCGACGCCGGGGCCTCCCATCCCGGACGGGACGCGGCAGCAGCGGACAAGAATGGGGTCGAGGAGTCTGTTTTAGGATTTAGCCGTCACTCCGGACAGCGATCTGGGGCATCTCTACTTCCTCACCTTTCTTTTTCTCCCACACCCACACCGCAGCCTGGCGGCGCCATCCACACAGGCCACTACCCTCTCCGTCTGGAAGTTCTGTGCCGCCGTCCCAGAGATGGTCTTCCACAGTCACCGCACCGCGTCCCGCCCTGGCTGCACCCATGGCCTCTGTCCTGCCCCTGCTCTCGGCCTGGCCACCCCGGCCCACGTCTCCGCTCGCTGCCCCCTGGCCGCCCTGGCCTCTCCGCCCTGGCCTCTCATCGTCCAGCCCGCCCTCGGGCTCCGTGCTGTGGTTCCCACGCTCAGCTGGGGTGACGGCCCGCTCAGCCCAGAGGTGTCGACGAAACGTAGAGCGGGTGCTCCTGTTACTTCTCTGCTGAGCGTCGCCCACAGCGTCAGCTGCAATCTGTAGGTGCCCCCTCTCTCCTGTCCTCTGCCCCTCCTCTGTTCAGTCTGCTCTCCCACGAGGAGGGGGGCCTGGGGGAGCGCTGTCATCACCACGCATGCGCCCCGTGGCACAGGCTGGCACTTAGCAACTGCTCCATGCATATTTTTTTTGGATAAAGAAACTCATTTGTCCACAAAGTAGTGATGCCGCGTTTCCGGGGGTTGTTCTGAGCTTCCAGGGAGATGGGACCCCAGGACACTAGACATCCAGCTCCCGGCACAGAGGAGGGAATTAAAGATGGTGGCTCCTGTCAGCCGGCCCAGGACTGGCAGCTCCGGGAGTCCCACCTCCCTCGGGCCTGGCCCCGCTAGGCAGTAAATCTGCTGAGTCTTGAAGGAGAGGTTTGCAGGACAGAGCGGGACCTGATCACTGTGCTCGGCCATTGTTTTTGTTGCCTAGGAGCCCCTCCCCCCTTCCCAGAGGTGAGTGACTTTGTGGGTGGAGAACAAGGAGGGAATGACCCAGAAAGTAGAGCGCTGGCAGATGGGGAGAGGGGCTTGGAGTGTTATCAGCGCCAGGGTGCAGGCAGGGGGAGGGGCTGGCTCTCGTGTGGGCAGATTTAAGATGCACACAGAATTCCCTGGTGTCGGTGACCTACAAAAGGAGTCTAATGTGAGACCACGTTAACTTCTGTATTTTTGTCCTAAAAGTCGTTGGAGGAACCTAATGGCGGCTTGTCTGGAAGCTCTGGGGGCCTGGGGTTGGCTACTGAGTAGCAGGGACCCTCCAAAGGCACGCGCCCCTCCCAGGCGGGGTGTCCGCGGGCCTATACAGCATTCCTGCTGCCAAGGCGCCGGGAGCTCTGTCCCTGTCCAGCTTAACTCATGGCTGAGGAGAAGGCTGCACCCCACTAGGGAAGAGCAGTAGCCTAAGTTCAAATCCTACCTCCATCTTTTACTGGCTGTGGGGTCTTAGATAAGTTGCTCAATTTCTCTGGTCTCAGTTTCCCCTTCTGTGAAGTGGGGATAATAGTGAGTTCTGTCCTCATGTGGTGAGTTCCACGGGGCGGCATCTTGGATTGCCTGGCGTGGGCCCTCACTGGGCACCTTTTGAGCCGACGAGGCTCTTGCCCTGATGGAAGGAGCCGGGCGGGGGTGGGGTGTTCCCTCTCTTAAGTTGGGTTCCAAATGGTGAGGGGTGCAGTGTGCACCGGAAGTCTGGAACCCTGGGGTCGCTGGAAGTTGCAAAACATTCAGACAGGCCCTCTCCCGCGGGGATGCTGGAACCTTCGCCATAACCCCAGAGCAGCCCATGTGGAAGTCAGAACGATGATGACGACAGAGAAGGTGGCGGCAGCCAGTGTGCGTGGTGCTCCAAGAACGTGATTTGCTCTGCGGAGAACCTCACAAGGATAGTCGATAGCCTCTTTTTTTAAAAAAGATTTATTTATTAATGCACACAAGAGCTGGGGATACAGGCCAGAGTCGCCGGAGGTGAGCGGGGAGCAGAACAGGTAGATCTGCTGAAATCCACTGCTGAGGGGAGCAGCGGGCGCGGCCGGAGAGGTCTGCTGCCCCATGTGGGTCCCTCCCTGGCTGGGATTGAACTCTCACTGCAGTGCCAGGGATGCTTCACAGTGCAGCACTCAACCCACTGCGCCACCAGGGAGGCCCTGATAGTCATAGCCTCTTAAACCGTGCCTCGAGAAGTGGATTCTGTCACTATCTCTGTTTTACAGCCAGGAAAACTCACATCAGGGAGCCGGAACGACTTCCCAAGAGCACCGCATCGTGCACTTGGGGACAGGAGGGGCAGGCTGGAAACCAGGAGGCCACGAGTCTCTCACCTTCTCCACCTGGCAGCCTCCTTTCAGTCCACCTTCTTCTTTCTCCATGTGCCGATGTCCCCTGCTCCCACTTCCTCTGCTCGTGGACACGCCTCAGAGCGGGGTGGGAGGTAGGGTGAGTGCCGCAGGTCTGCTGGGAATGGGGCATCGGTGGAGGCTCCAAGGGCTACAAGACTGACTTCCCCACTCTCGTTCTGCCGGTGGAGAGTTCGCTAAGTCTGGAGGATGAGGGCAGGGTCTACAGCAGTGGAACTTGGCGTTCCCTGATGGAAGGGACTCATCCCAAATCACCCAGAGGCTCCAAGGTCATCTCCAACCTTCCATTCCACAGGCTGCCCTGATTTGGCCGTTCCTGGAGTTTGCACTTCCTAGCTCTCTGCTGGGGTTATGGGGAGAAACAGATATGAGAACCCCTCAAATGTGGGTTAAAATACTGCCTGTGTGCATCTCTGGAAAACCCACAGTGAACATCATACTTAATGTTGAAAGATTAAACGCTTTCTCCTTAAGATCAAGAACGACACAGAGTACCCACTCTTAGCACTCCTGCTTAATATTGTGTTGGAGGTTCTAGCTGAGGCAATTAGGCAAGAAAAGGAAGTCAAAATTAGGAAGAAAAAAGTAAAACTATCTCTATGTGCAGATGACATGATCTTGTATATAGAAAGCCACAAAGAATTCACTAAGAACATATTGGAACAAATAAATGAATCTGGCAAGGCTACAGGATACAAAATCAACACATAAAAATCACTAGCAATGAACACTGAAGATGAACTTTAAAAAATAATACTATTTATATTTGCAAAGAAGAAAATACTTAGGAATAAAATTAACAAAAGCATGGTAAGAATTACACATCAAAAACTACAAAACATTGCTGAAATAAATTAAAAGATGATCTAAACACATGGAAAGACATCTGATGTTCATGGATGAGGAGAGCTTAATATTGCAATACCAACCAAAATGACCTAGAAATTTAATGAAATCCCCACTGAAATTCCAGTTGGCTTTTTTTTTTTTTAGAAATGCACAAACTGATTCTAAAGCTTACACAGAAATGTGAATGACCCAGAATAGTGAAACAATTTCCAAAAAGAATAAAATTGGAGAACTCACACCTTCTGATATCAAAATTTACTCTACAGATACAGGAATTAAGACTGTGTAGCAATAGCATTAGATTATAGACCATGGGCCTCCCTGGTGGCGCAGTGGGTTAAGCAACGCACTATGAAGCAAACCGCAGTCACTGCAGCACGAGTTCGATCCCTGCGGCCGGCCAGGGGGGGGACCCACATGGCGGAGCAGACCTCTCCTGCTGTGCCCGCTGCTGCCCTCAGCAGTGTACTTCCGTGGATCTGCCTGTTCTGCTCCCCGCTCTCTGTGGTGAATCCTCTCACCCCCCACACCTCTGGCCTGTACCCCAGTGCTTGTATGCATAAATAAATAAATCTTAAAAAAAAAAAAGATTATAGACCAATGGGAGAGAATTAGGAGTCCAGAAATAAACCCATAAATTTATGTGCAATTGATTTTTGACAAGAGTGCCAAGGTCATTCAGTGTGGGAAAGAGTAGTATTTTCAAAAAATGGTGTGGGGCATGGGAGACCCACCTCAAAAGAATTAGTTGGATTCCTACCTCACACCATACACAAATATTAACTCAAATGGATCATAGACTTAAATGTAGGAGGGAAGACTGGAAACTTCTTAGAACAAAAGAGAAGGGTCCATCCTTGTGACCTTGGGTTAGGCACATGACACCAAAAGCGCAGGGGCAAAAGAATAAATAGATAAATGGGGTTTCATCAAAATTTAAAACTTTTTGAGTTTCAAAGGATGCCAAGGAAAGTGAGAGGAAAATCCACAGAATGGAAGACTTGCAGATTGTAAATCACGTACCTGATAAGGGACTTATGTCCAGCATATACAGAGAACTTTTACAAAAAAAAATAATAAAAGACAAACAACCCAATTAAAAATGAGCAAAGGATTTGAACGTATATTCTTTCAAAGAGCACATGAACATCGCAACATGTCCATGAAAAGATGCTCAATACTATTAGCATTAGAGAAATGCAAATAAAAACTTCAGTGAACTGCCCCTTCACCCGTGACAGAATGACTGAAATAAAAAAGATGGACAATAACACGTGTTAGTGAGGACATGGACCCTCACATGTTGCTGGCGGGATTGTAAAGTGGAGCAGTTACACTGGAAAACAGTATGGCAGTTCTTCAGAATGTTACACGTTGTTACACATAAGCCCCAGCACTTTCCTGTCCCTACACCCTGTCCTGTCTAGATGCCCACCAAAACTGAAAGCATATCATACCAACTCTTGTCCTTGAACGTTTATACCAGCATGGTTCATCAGAGCCAAAAAGTGGAAAAGCCGCAGTATCCACTGATGCAAACGAATAAAGGTGCCAGAACAAATAAGCAAAATGGGGTCTATTTATACCATGGAATATTACTTGGCCATAAAAAGGAATGAAGTTTATATACCTGTCATAACACAGATGCATCTCGAAAGCATCATGCTAAGTAAAAGCAGTCAGTCACAATAGGGCACCTGTTTATGATGTAATTTATACTAAATGTCAGAATAGGTACACCCAGAGAGAAAGAGAGTGGACATGGCAGCCAGGGCCTGGCAGGGTGGGGAATGACGGCTCTGGGGACAAGGCTCTTTTGGGAAGGAGGGAATTTCCGAAGTTGGACAGGGTGACGGCTGCACAGTTCCGTGCATGCACCAGAACACCGAATCATACACTTTAAAAGGGCAAATTTGACGGTGTGGGAATTCTACCTCAATAAAACAGTTAGTTAAAAGGGAGGAGGCGTGGTTCCTAAGGCACAAGCATCATGGGGGTAGAGATATAGTAAAACGACCCAAGGAGGAGGCAAACAGATCTAGGAGATGGACACTGAACAGAACATCTGACCTGGTTTCTTCAGTAGTCAGGGGCACGAACATCCGTTTCTTTTGAAGTGATGACACATAACGACTCAGTGGCACGAGTGGGCACTACTGGCCCTGGCTCCGGCGCATCACCTGGGGAGCAGCGCTGGGAGACGGGGGGTTGGTCACCCCTGGGTGTTACAGGTGTGGTGCCAGCTGTGGCCGGGAGCTGCATGGTGCATTGGCATGCTTAGGGAACACCGAAGTACGATGGTTCAACGACCTGTCCGGGACTGGCTTTGAATTTGCTTCCATGGCGACGAGAACACAATAATCGAAAGGGCAGAGAAAGCAGGGAGGGCAGAGTCTGCGTAGACTGACACCCGAGGGGGTGCATGGGCCCCCCAGACTCTTCTCCTGACTTCTGGGCATGTTTGAAAACATCGCTAAGCCAAACCTTCTTTTTTATTATTATATATTTTTTACATTATTTTTCATTTTGTGCAGTGAGTATCTCTCATCCCCTTGGAATCCCCATCACCAGCTCACCCACAGTCCCTGGTGCTCTCCCCACCCCTTCTGCTTCCTCCCTCCTCCCCTCGGGAATGCCTTAGATTTATAGTTGTCTGTTGATTTTGAGTCTTTATTTATTGTAATTGATTTTTTTCCCCACCCAAACCTTTTTAATGTTAAAAAATAATATCCTCCTCTGTGCGCTGCAGTTTCTGGGGTCACTCCAGAAAGCTGGGTTTGCGCATCCATAAAATGGGGTGGCCTGTGCCCACTTCACAGATGAGGAGACTGAGGCGCAGAGAGGCGGTGTGACCGCCCACGCTCCACGGCGGTCTCGGACTCCCCTGCCTGGGGCCTGCAGCCCTGGCTCTGCCCGCGAGCCCTGCACTCACCGCTCCGCGCCCTCCGCCGTGGCTCTCCTGGGGTGTGAGACACCCCAGCCCTTCTCGGAGGCCAGTCCGAGGCGTTCCAGGGTGGAGTCTGTTTTCTCACTCCAGTGGGCGCCGCGACAGCAGCGCACACAGGCCCCTCAGTCACGCCCCACTCGCCCTCTGCCCGACTCCGGATATCCAGGAGACAGGCTCTGCGGCCCAGGCCGGGGGACAATGGGCCCTTTGGAGGCCAGGCCAGGGCCTGGGCCTGGGCTGTGGGCTGTGGCCGAGGCCACCACAGAGGGCTGCTTGTGGCCGGCCTGGCTGCTGCCAGAAATAGGCCGGCTGGGCTGGGGCTGCAGCTCCTGAGGCCTCGCCCTGGGTTCAGCCTGATGCTGAGGGGCTGAGAACTCTGGGAGGAGAGCGGGCCCACGTGGGGACCTCGTGGGGGAGGGAAGAAATGGACCCCAGCCCTTAGCCCTGCGGTGCAAGGCCGGCTCCTGAGCCCATGTGGACAGAACAGGCCTCAGAGAACCGCCAGTGCGTGGTGGGGACACAGCCTAAGACCTTCATGGGGTTGTAGGTGCTAGCCGTGCAGGCAACACCCCTGGAAGAGCCTGTGCCCCGAACGTGCCTGTTCATGAAGTGCCTCCACTCCCTTCCCCCGCGGGTCCCCAGCTAAATGCTGCTCGCGCTGCTGGGGTCTCTCCGACCTTGTGGGGGCCTGAAAGGTGGTTTAGGGCACGCACACATTTGCATCACCACTGTTTGGTGGTCTCAAAGCCCTGGAGACCTAGCGGGGCCCACCAGCCCCTCCCCTGCCAGCCCAGCCCCTGGGCATCCCACTGCCTCCCCACGCTCTCTCTGGACCACGGCCTCCACGGTCCTCCCGGCATGCACCGGGGCCCTGCAGGAGCCGCTGCTGGGAGCTGGCAGAGGGAGGGATTTCAGACGCTTCCCGCACAACTTCTGCATCTGCTTCTCTTTGCCCGAAGCGGGTGGTGGGGGCCGATGACTGAGGCGCTCTGCAAGTTTAGGCCCGTGGTTCACAAACAGAAGCAGATCCAGGTTCAAATCCAGAGTCTTAGGGGCAGCAGGGGGCCCTCAGGGAGGAAGGCAGGGAGATCTGGAAGCCAGGGCACAGGTCTCCCCGCCCCGCCCCTGCGTGTCCTTGAAGCTATTTTTATGTGTTGCTGGAAACTAGAATTACAGCCGGAGCCAACAGCACAGGGAGGTTTCCCGGGCACCCTGGGTCTTGCCCAGGGGGACATGGGCTGGTCCCAGCAGACTCATGGCGCCTGCCCACGCTCCCCAAAATGTGGGTGGGGGCGCCTGGGCTCTGACCCCTGGGAGCGGGGAGGTCACTGTGGGCGGCCCCCACCCGGCTAGCACAAAGGTGAAGGACGAAGACTTAGGCTGTAGCGGGGCGAGAGCCCTGCCCTGGCATCCCGAGACCTGCCTGAGGCCCCAGGGTGCTCGTGAGGTCCGATCATCCGCTGGCCCACTCCCGGGCTCTCTTCGCCGCACATGCTTGACCAGGGTGGGCGGCGGAGGGGGTCCCCACAAATTCTGCTTTCAAGGCAGCGGCAGGCCCGACCGACTCACTCTTGCGCAAATCCTCATCCGTTGGAGATGCTGTGGGCTGCAAGTCTCCAGAACCTTCTACTCTCACATGGCCCTCCTGAGAGGGCCCTGCCCCTGGGGCCCCTTGTCTCGCTGAGCTGTCCAGGGCGGAGCCTTTGCCTCAGGCTCGCTGAGCAGGAGGGAGGGCAAAGGCTCGACTCAGTAGGTCAGTTCTGGCCTGTTCCTTCAGGGAGCTCTGCAAAGTGGGGAGAACAAAGAGAAACCCAAGAACTGGGGTCCCTGAGGCTAAACTGAGCTGTGAAATGAAGACTGGGTGGGCTGAGGGAGGGGAGCTCAGCCTCGAGGGGCGGGTGAGAAGTGTTAAGGTGTTACTGAGGGGTAAAAACTGGATGCTCCCTGATACTATTTGCAGTACAAAAAATAATATTGGGGGACGCCTCCCAGGTGGCGTAATGAGTTAAGCACCGCACTATGAAGCATCCGCAGCCACAGCAGCATGAGTTCGGTCCCCCACCAGGGAGGGGACCCACAGGGCCCAGCAGACCTCTCCTGTCTCCCTGCTGCTCCCCTCAGCAGTGTGTTTCAGTCCATCTGCTGTTCTGCTCCCCGCTCTGTCTGGTGAGTTCTCTCACCTGCCGCACTTCTGGTCTGTTCCCAGTTCCTGTATGCATGAATAAATAAATCTTTAATAATAATAATAATATTGGGAACCCCCTGTATATAATCTGTGGGTGCTCTCTGTCCCAAGCTTCCTTTAATGAGGTGCTGTAGGGACCAAGCCACATGGGCCCCAAGTGTGATGTGGGTTACATTTCTGTGATTTGCTGGACTTTCCAAGACCTGTGGTCTGCCCAGCTTTTTAGATTCATTGTTCATCACTTCATCGGCTCCCTCCCCCAAATTCTCATCTAAGCTCCCCTTCGTCTGGCCTCCTCCCAGCCGCACAGGCACCTCTGCCTCCAGCCCCTCCAGCCCTCACTCCGTTATTTCCAAGGACTGGGCTCCTGGGCAGTATGTCCCCCACCCTCGGTCGCCAGGGGCCAGGCGCAGACTGTCTACCTTGTTTCCTACCTTAGCATGATTTTTAGTGCAGCTTTAGAAGAAGAATGTAAAATGATGCAGAGGTGACTTCTGCTAGTCTGTTTACACCTAGCAGCACACACACACACACACACACACACATACAAATAACCAGATAACCAGGGAAACGATCCTGCCGTCTTGTCTTTCAGTTGAACACTCAGCAGTAATTCATTAGTTAGAAATATCCATGGAGCAGCCACGTCTCAGATGTTCTGTTGGGTTCTGGTGACGTAAGAGTACGGAAAGGGGCCCTCGTGTGCCATCCAAACCCCAACCAGACGCGGATTCAACCCTAACCCCCACAACCAACCGTAATCTGAATGCCAACCCTAACCCCAATCTAACCTCAACCCTATGCTAGCCAAACCCAACCCAATGCCAAGTCCACCCGAACCCAAAACCCAACCCAGCCTCCAACTCCAATTCTAACTTGTTTTAAACTCTTTCAAGAACTGTTTCCTCTTCCGTTGTAGACAACGGATCGGATCGTGCTGAGAAATAATGAAACTCACTTGATCCTGCTCTTCCAGTGCCTTCGACCTGGACAAGGTCAGGCTGAGATTGAACACCGGCTGAATCGGGGGTGACTTTGAAAAAGCAGGTGTGTATGTTTTCATGTAAATCCCGATGAGCCTTTCTGTGGCCCTTTTCTAAAATCAAGGTATTTTGTGAGCCCTGCTCATTTCAGCCTGCACTGACGGCTCCTCCTGTGCCCTTGCCAGCCTCTGGGCCCCTGCTCCCTCCTTGAGTTCAAGGCTCACATGCTGTTCTGTTCGCTGTTCTTGTGGCCAGAGACTTTGCCTTGCTCCTCACCGGCTGACTCCTCAGGCCCCACGCAGTGTCACTTCCTCTGGGAAGCCTGCCCTGCCTGCGCACGCCCCCTCCCCAAGACTCCTGTTTATTTCCTTCCTGCTCCTGGCGCCTGAGCTTTCCTCTCAGGCCATTTATGGATATTTGTGGCCACGTGTTTGTTTGCATGTTTATTTCTTTAAGGCTGTCTTTCCAGCTGGAGGGCAACCTCTTTCTGGATCAGGACCCTGCTTTGCTCAGTGTTGTAGCTCCCAGGACCCAGTACAGTGCCTGGCACACAGCAGCGCCTCCCCCACCCCCAGACTGTTGAATGAACAAATGGATGCATTTTCCACTTCATCAGAGTGAGAGACTGACTGCAGTGAAATGAAGCTCCTGGGGGTAGAGGATCTTTGTCCCAGACCCTGCTCTGCGCCCTGGGGTAGCCAGGAGGGAGGGGCCTAGTCTCTCCCAGTGCAGTTTGCTCTGGGTTTCTGCTTCCAACTCTTCCAGGCTTGCTTGGAAACAGGATTTTTTGAGAATCCATTTCCTCATTTCAGATTCTTCCTCACATTGCGTGGGAGGTCAGCAGGTATTATCCTCACTGTTTTGCAAGATGCTTTCGCCCAGAGAGGTAAAAACAGTGTGTGGGTCACCTGGCTGGTGGCCGGTTGGGCACCAATGCCGACACCCTGCTTCTGGCCGCCAGCCCTTGGCCCTCGCCCTGGCTCAGCTGTGTCCTCTCCAGGAGCTCAGCCCCGCAGCTGCCACGGCATGACAAAGGCCAGGGCCATCTTCCCATTTTGTTGACAGGCTGGTGTGGAACCAGGCTTGGGGGTGGGGGAGTGAGTCGGAAGTCTGCATTCTGGGAGCCAGAGGTGGAGTCTGCACACCCAAATAACATCATCCTTTCTGGAGGTTTAGGAGAACCTGGTCATATGGTCCCGGCTGTTCCAGGGAAACCAGGGGGCCAGGCCGGGGCGTGACAGGCCTCAGATTGCCAGATGAAAACATTGAGGCACAGACAGATGGATGGCGTCTCCTGCCCAGACACCAGCTAGGAGGCGTTGCTGGTAGATCTGAACCCAGATCTGCTGCAGGGTCTTCATCTGACACGTAAAGGCCAAGAGAATCAATCCCGGGAGAGCAAAGGAAAGGCTGTCAAGACGTCACCAAAGCCGCCTGGCAGCGCAGTCACCGCAGTCACCGCGTGGGGGGCGTCCGGGTGGCGGCGGCCCCCTGGGTCGGGTGGGTGTGGCTTGGGCCCCGCCCACAGCACTCCTCCGTCTCGGCCCCGCCTCCGCCCGGCCTTCTATAGGCTCCGCCCCCGCGGGCAGCGCGGGCCTCCCATTGGCCGCCGTTTCCATGGTTACGCGGGGCCGGCAGAGCTGCCAGCTTCCTGACACGTGGCCCCCCGAGTCTCCGGGAATTTGACAGGAGACCATGTGCGCGGCAGCGCGGGAGCGAGACAAAGGGCCGGGGGAGGCGGGGGACGAAGCCCGCGGAGAGACCGGAGCGGCCCGGGCGGGGACGAGTCTGAAGCTCCTCGGGAGAGGAGCCCCCACCCCCGCCGTTTTGTATTTTATAGGAAAGGAAAACCCAAAAAGGACTGCCGCGGCAGACGAGGTGGGAGAGGATGCCAGCGGTCCCACCTGCCGCCTCCTCGGGAGCCGAGCCCGGGCTCCTTCACCGAGAGACCGCGGAGTCCTCGTTTACGCTCCGTGCTTCTGCCCGCCCTGGACCCCGGTCCTTGCAGTTTACATTGTTTCTCTGGCTAGTTCCGAAGGCGAAAGCCTAACAAGTGTGGCCTTTTGCTGCTTGAAAAAGAAGACATAAGGGGTGGGGGGCGTCTTGCCCTCCAGCATCTTGTGGCTGCTTCTGTGCCCCCCCCCCCGGTGCCCACGAAGCGCCTCGCCCTGGACTCCTGGCTCAGTGTCCAGAGGGGACCTGGCTGGGCTGCTCAGGCCGGCGCGAGACGGGCGCCCACCCTCACGCGTTTGTCTCCCGTGGCTTGGGGGGGTGGTGCGGCTGCCTTTCTCCCAGTCCCGGCCATCAGTGCCGCCTTCCCCTCGCCAGTGGGGCCAGCTCCCTGATGTCACCGTGGGAACTCCCCAAGGCCTTCGTCGCAGCTTGCGCGGACATACACATGTTCTTACAGTTCTGTCAGAACTGGGACTCGCGTCTCCGTGCGCTAAATTCAAGCGGTGGACAGGACTGAGTTCCTTCTAGAGGCGCCAGGGTGGGAGTCACTTCCCTTGCCTTTTCCAGATTAGAGATTGTCCACAAGGCTCAGCCCGCATGTCCTCTCTACTTGCAAAGTCAGGAGTGGCCACATGGGTCTTTCTTCACTGGATACCGTCCTTGCTCCCCTCTTTCATATTTAAGAACGTTCATGAATACATTGGCCCACCAGATGTATTCCAGAATATTCCAGATATTCCAGAATAATCTTCCTACCCCCAAGCCAGCTGATTAGCAACCCTCACTCCATCTGTAGCTTTCACCCTCCCCTGCCATCTCAAAGAGTCACATGTCCGGGGGTTAGGATGTGGACAGTTTGGGGGGCGTTATTCTGCCCATCCCGCCAGTCCAGACAGTTTTACCCGCCCCCCCCCCCAAGCTCTCAGTCCACCTCCTCCTCTCCACTCCTCTTGCCTCTCTCTGCTCCGTCACGTCTCCCCTGATGCCCGCAGTAGCCAGCTGCCTGTTGCCCTCATCTCTCTCACTACTCTCCGCCTGAGCCCTCAGGGTGAGCTCTCCAAAATGGAGGTGCCACTTCCATGACCCTGGTGCCTGAAGAGAGTCCAGACAGTACCTGGGCAAGCAGACCCGACCTGCCCTCCCCCACCCTGCCCAGCCCCTGACTCCTCTGAAACATGAGTCACTTCTGGTCTCTTCCTCCTCCAGGGCAATGACATGGCCTGGTCTTTGCCCTGTACCCCTAGTTCTCCGATCCCACTACCCACTCTTGCATGTCCCCCAGGAAACATTTCCTGCCCCCTAGGTTGAGTGAAGTGTCCTCTCCCTGTCCTCCCCAGGACCTAACGGTGCTCATCAGCATGTCGGCTCCCAGAGAGCCGGACGGTGTCTGCTTTAGGGCACTCCTGGTGGGCATAGGCGAGCCTCAGTTGCCCTTTTGGCCGCACTGCCCAGCACATGATCACTCCGTGACGTGGTCCAGGGTGTGGAGAGGGGCCCACAGGAGTGCAGAAGATCAGGCCTATGGGAAGGCCCTTCTTCTTGAGGTGCCCAGGACCTCTGCTCTGCCCTGGTGTGGGGATGATACAGCAGTGGCTGCCTCGGCCACATACCCTGCAGGCCGTCCCCGCCCGCCACCCCCATGCACTTTCCATGCGCTGTGGCCCCACACCCACAGCGGCTGCCAGCAGCCACCTGCACTCCGCAGCACTCCACTCGCTCGCTTGCAGTGGCTTCTGAGGAGCCCAGCGCTGGGGAGGGGTCTGGGCAGGCCCAGCCCAGGCTGGAGGGCGCGGGAGCAGGAAGCGCTGGTCTCCACTCCTCAGAAGTCCACCTTGGGTGGGGCTGGCCAGCCGGGAGCAGCTTCCCAGATGCACTTCCCAGGAGCCACTTCCTTCCTCTCACTTCCTGTTTCCTTTTCCTCCTAGTTCTGCCAGCCTATTGTCGTTTCCTCCCCTCCCTGAACTTCCCAACCAGGAGCTGTGGGGGGGGGGGGGGAGGTTTATTTTCAAAAGTAGAGAGAGAAGACGGGGAACTTGGCATTCCAGTTTGGGGAGATGGCACAGTTCTGGGGGGCTATGGGGAGTGGTCACCCAGCAGTGCATGCACTGTACCCTAAAGATTGGCTAAAATGCTAACTTTTATGTTATGTATATTTTGCCACAATAAAAAAAAAAATGGAAAAAAAAGACAAAAGAAAACTGCTTCAGAATTTTGGAGGGTCAGCTGCCTCCCAGGGCCAGGCCACCTGCATCCTCGTTGATTCTGGAAACTGCCTCCAGGAGAGAGGCGCCTTTGCGGATGAAACCAGGCTTGGGCCCAAGGCCTGGAGGTGGGAGTGGGGCCGTCTTCAGTAGCGGCCAGGACCTTCCATCGCTGACTTTTCCTCTTGTGACACCAGGGACAAGAGCCCTGTCCCTTCTGGTGCAAGGGCTGGGGGCTCCATGAGGTGACCTTGGAAAGTCCTAGCGTGTTGCCTTGGCCACCATCAAATGAAATTCCCTCCGAGTGCGCTCACGCTCCCTCTTAGCAGAAGACAGAGGGCCGGATGTCGAGTGACCCCTCTCCCTTCTCTGGGTGCAGGTCTCCTTTGGAAGGTTAGGAGGGAGTCAGGGTGCTGGACTCCTACAGATTCTGGGGCCTCCCCTCCCCCTACAGCGCCAGCACAGTGGCCTCTCTCTGGCCTCCTGAGCTGGGCTGCTCCTCCAGCTTTGCCTCTGTCACCTGATCTGCTCAGAAGCACCTAATGCTGAGCAGGAGCACGGCAGCCACCAACCCTTGCACCCCGGGTAGGATCTTTCTTTGCCTGCCACCAGGGCCCTGGCTGGGAGACTTGGCTTCTGATGGATCCGGCCACTGGCGCTCTGCTCTGGCCACCTCCACTGAATTCTGTCCCCATCCTGCTTGGGGCTGTTGCTGGGATTCTGGGTGTGACTCCAGCCCCCTCCCCCTACACAGGGCGTTTCCTGGCAGGGGCTTCCCTCTCCCTGTCTTCCCCCATCTGCACAGGGCTCAGCCCAGGTTCAGTTCTGGATGTTGGGGACAAGAAAAAAGAAGGATGGAGACACCGAGCTACAGGCTCCTGGTAGAAGGTGTGGGGAGAGGCAGGGTCGGGGCACCCCAGGGCCCGGGGAGGTTGGGTGGTCCAAGCGGAGGGCACAGGAGCTGATCACCACACACTGATAATCACTTGTTAAAAAGCCCTAAAGGGACATCCCTTGGCGGAGGATGCAGAGGAAAGACATTCATTGTAACAATAACTCAAAACCAGGAGGAGCTGATGGGGCTCCCTGAATTCCAGGCACAGGCTGTCGGCCTCATTTACATCAGAGGTCAGGCAGCCGCTCTCTCCATGTTGCAGAGGGAGACAGGAGGCTGGGGGAGCCGGCCCAAGGCCACTTCGTGGTGAGTGGTGGTGGCTGAGACTGGTGTGGAGGGAAGAACTGGGCCGGGGAGTCGCCTTGGGGTCCTGGAGGCTGACGGCCCTGACTTGGGCCCCTGACCTGGACCCTGAGGTGCTGTCTTCAGTCCAGCAGGGGGGCGGCAGAAATTCCAGGCGGGACCCAGGCTGGAGCAGCCAGCACTGACCCCCCCAGCCTGGGCCAGAAGTCACATCCGTGGGCTCTGACGGGACTGAACACTCCAGGGCAAAGTCCAAGTGCAAGTGCAATTGTCAAGCAAGAGAAGTAGGCCCTGTTTTCCCAACTCACCAGCCCCTGTCTAGAGTGGAAACTGACCATGAAAAAATGCGGGTGTTGGAGAGAAATTCATTTGTGTGTTCCACCCACTCCTCCACCCACCCACCCACCCACCCATCCACACCCTACTCAGGCCCTGTTCTGGGCACTGGGAGAAGCAAAGACATAAAGCCACAAAGGTTCCCCCAACCTTGGCACTTAATTTCTGGGGGAGGGAGGTGGACAGTGAGGGAGAAAGAACTGTGGGCACTTCCTAGAGGTGATAGAGAAGGGGTGGGGGGAGCTGGGGCAGGAGGGGTGTGTGATGTGAGCAGAGCGCCTGGAGCTGTGGTTGCAGCAAAGTCCGGGATGTCCCAGAAGGGCAGCCACTGGGGTCAGTGTCCAGCGAGGGGACAGTCAGAGCAGAGGCTCCAAGATGAACTCGAGGGACAGCAAGGCCTTTTGACAGGAGTGGGGAGAAGGGAGGAGGGCGCTGGGGCCCTGGCAGCTGGGCCACCATCACCGAGGGGCTTTGGCTTTCGGGGAGCCTGGGGCAGCCACCTAGGACACAAGCAGCATAATCTAGTTACATTTTTAAGGGATCCCTGGACTGTGTGCTGGGAATCCAGAGGCCCTGGCCACCTCGGCAAGAATCCAGCTGCAGTAGGAGTGCACAGGAAGGTTTGGGATCGGTTTTGAAAGCGGAGCTGCCGGCATGGCCTCGTGCTTCGGATGGGGGTGATGAGCAAGTGTTGCCAGGAGGACCCCATTTTTTGCCTCAGTCACTTTCTGGGTGAGGAGCCATGAACAGAGCTGGGAAAGCAGGTCTGGGGAAGGGCAGGGGGTTCTTTCTCAGCAGGGAGCGCTGGTGCTGCCTTCGGGCAAGCAGATAGCCAGGGCTAGGTGAGTCTGCTGGGGGGCCATGAGCGAGGGGTGAGGCGGGGCAGGAGGAGACCACCTAAGGTGTGAGAGCGAGGAGAGGGCACTTCTAGCAGCTGGAGCAAGACACCACAAAGCTGAAGGCTTAAGATAATCGACGCTCATTCTTCCACCGTCCAGGAGGCTGGGAGGCCGTGTCAGCAGGGTCCCCCCTTCGCTGAGGTGCCGGGAGCCCCCTCCTGCCTCCTCCTGGCCTCTGGGGGAGCGGCTGTCCTCGCCACGCCACCTGTGCCTCTGGCATAGCAGGCGGCTCCCTGTCCCCTCTGTCCTCTTCCTGGGCGCCACATCCCACCGGTCCCACCCCCGTGACCCGGTTACGAAATGAGGTCACATTCTGAGTTTGGGGCTTCAACGTCTCTTTAAAAAGTTGGATTATTTGTATTTAAGAAACGTTCGGTTTTCCTGTTTATATAGTGCGGGGACACGTGGCCCAGAGCCGCCCTGGGCTACGCAGCCTCCCTCCGCCCAGAACTCAGAGCCGAAGCTCTGTCCCCACGGTAGGGTCACCGCCGACCCCCGGCCAGGCCCCGGCCCCCCGGCCCCCGCCCTCTGCTTTCAGTCCGGGCGAGGCTGACCTCAACTGCTCCGGGGCCTCAAAGGAATGGTCCAGGGCGTTTATCCTCCCGTTTCTGGCTTGCTTGCTCCCGCCCTCCAGGTCCCGCCCTGACGTGGCTGCACCAGAACTTCCAGAACTTTCTTTTCAAGGCTGAGTGGCAGTGCTCAGCACTCACTTGGCGGGGGGCGGGGGCAGTGCAGCCCAGGCTGGTTTCCGAGGACTGAGTCCTGCTCATCCCACTGCTCGAGGTCAGACAGGAGGAGAGTCGCAGAGAAGGTTGGGGAAGAGGGTGGGGGCGGGAGGGCAGCCCCAAGAACTGCCCTGTGGACACCGGGGCGCCAGTGCCTGAGGCGCTCTGGGCAACTGACAGGACTGGTCAGGAGCGGTCATTCAACGAGTGACCTCCAGGAGGAACGGTGGAGAAGCGGGGGCGAGGCCGGCAGGGCTTGGACAGGGGCCTAGAACTAGCCCCAGCAGGTGGAGCCGCTTGGTGAATGTAACCGAAGGGGCCAGGGAAACGGGCGAAGGCCGGAGAGAGCCGCTCAGTCAGCGTTCGTAAGATGAGAGCAGGTAGGGCGGTCTGCAGGTGGCTGAGTCTGGCAGGGAGGGGTGACTGAGGACTCAGGGGAGGGGGTGGCGGGCCTCGGTCTCCAGGGCGGGAGAGGGACTGGTGCCCAGGGCAGGGCTGGCATCTCTAGAAGCAGGGGCAGAGGGCGCAGCCAGGGGCAGCGGACTGCCCTGACCAGCACATTGCTTCTGTCTCTCTGGGACAGCGTCACCTGCACCTGCGAGCATCAGGGGAGGTGGGAGGTCTCCAGAAGTGGGGGCTCGGAAAGTGCGCCCAGGAGAAGGTGTGTGAACAGGCTGCAACGCAGTGTGACTGCCAGGGAGATGCTGCCATGAAACGATGGAAGTTTGGAGCAGAAGATCTAGAAGTTTCCGCGAGGCCTTGAGCAGCAGCGGGGCGGTGAGCATGGCCAGTCAGCGGCGGGGGTGGCGGGGGCGACCGGTCAGAGGCGGGGCAGCGAGGCGCGGGCAGCGAGGCGCTCTTGCAGAAGACCAGCCCGACCCCAAAGCAACGAATTCTGCAAAGGAATAGATACTGTCAGAAGCCGTCTACACCGCCAAGCTCTGGGCAAGTGCAACTCTTGTGTCCTGTGTCTATGGAAACGTCTTTTGTCTAATCAACTTGCCACATGGTGTTGAACGTGAACTTGAAAAGAACTCCACTGGGCTTTTTCTCAGAGGGACCCAAGAGCCTCCACACACTGACCCCCAAATCTTTCTCAGAGGGACCCAGGAACACCCACACTGACCCCCAAAGCTTCTTTCTCAGAGGGCCCCAAGAGCCCCACACTGGCCCCCACAACAAACAGCTCCTGCTCATCCATCCCCCAGCGACTCCGCTGCTCCTTCGCTCACTGGCTGGGGAATGCCCGAAGCCCGACTGGACTTGGCTGGGCAAGGCCGCCCAGATCCCAAGGAGAACCGAGGCTGTTGGGTCAGTTATTTAAACTCTTCCCCCAACACCCCATAAAAGTACTAAATATTATCTCAGAAAATTTGGAAGAATCAAAGTAACATAAATATGAAAAAAAAAATCAGGCCTGTGATTTCATCACCCAGAAGCAATTACTGCTAAAATGTGACTTCTTTGCAGTATTTTTTTCTGTGCTTATTAACTGTGGCGGATACAACGTGTCCGGTAAATCCTGTTCCTTCCTCTGGCTCCTGCCTCCTCCCCTGAGTCTGCCATGAGACTGTGCTCCCTCCACCTGCCTGGGCACCCTCGGCCACTTCCTCTCTGCTCAGCCGGGCCGCGTGGGCTGCAGTGTCAGGCTGAGGCCAAGGTGCCGGCCCGCAGGCCTCACGGCCCCTCAACCCCTGACCCTCAGGCGTGGTCTTGGGCCTCTCTCCCCTGCCCGGAAGGTCGGGGGCCGAGCGTCAGAGCTTGCAGGTGTTGGCGCCTCCTTCTCCCCTGCCCTGCACTGTTACCCTCCAGCCCTTCCTGGGGCAAATCCTCACGGGACTTCATGGTGGCGATGCCAGAGGGAGAGACGGCTGCATTAGCGAAAGGGTTGAGCGCTGAGCCCCGGCCTTGCGCTTCCAGGCCTCAGGTGCAGCCCCGCACCTCCCCGCACCTGCCTTCACCTGCCCACCTGCCACCGCTCTTGTGCTCCGCCCTGTTTTTGTTTTCTTTCCTAGCCAGCTGCTCTCCCCAGCCCAGCAGTTGGGTCTCAGCTGGCCGCCCCCTTCTGGCGCTGTCCCGGTGCCCAGAGAGGCACCCCCGTGGCTGACGCAACACCTGCGGGGTACGTCGGTGACCCCAGCAGGTCACGGCGCCGCAGGGACAGGAGCTACGTCTGTTGGCACCTGGTAGGAGCCGACCGCGTGTTGGGGGACAGAACGAGCCCCTGTGGACGAGCCGGCGTCTTGTGTGAGGCTGGAACTTGTGAACTTCCCAACGGAACTCGCCGTCTTTGGGGGATACGGCAATGCCGCCCCCACCCCCAGGCCCTCCCAGCCACTCCACGACCTTGGCTGGGGTGGTACACAGTCGGTGCTTAATACATGCTTGCGGCACTATGGGAATCAGGCTGGAACTGCAGTCACAGGTCTGTTACTGAGTGACTTTGGGACACCGGGCAAGTTACCTCTGCCCCAGCCTCAGTCTCCTCATCTACAAACTGGGGTGCCTTGCCCCGCTGACGAGGTGTGCTGAGATGGGACGGCAAGGGGCTGGCCTGGCCAGGACTGCACTCAGCAGTGCCCTCTCTTCTCGTCCAGGCTGTTCTAAGCATCTTTGCCTGGCGCCCCAAGTGCCTGTCTCACCCCAACTCCTCACCAGACGAGTCGTGCTGGCGTGCTGTCACTTCTCGGGCCCAAGCACAGGACGGCTGACGCAGGCTGGGCAGCCAGAGGCGCTGCCGCCCCCACTGCAGGTGCAGCCTGTGGTTACAGCCCTCCTTCAGCCAACTGGTCCCGCCTGCCCCACTTCAGGCTCCTCGCCCTGGCCAGGCCCCTCGTCCTGGGCTCCCTCCCGCCCTCCTGCCCTCTTGCCCTCCCGCCCTCCAAACAAGACAGGGCAACACAGAACAGCGAGTGGCCCGAGGCTGCAGAACGCTGGCACCCTGCCCCGCTGCCCTCCGCTCGCTTGGAGGGTCCGCCGCAGCTGGACGGGATTCTCGGTGACCCAGCGGGCAGGGCCTGACTGCGGGGCTGCGGCCAGGCTCTGAGCGCGGCATGTGCACGCAACCCGAGGTGGGGACCTGCGCCCGCCCCGAGGCCAGCGGGTGAGTGGACGCTGCTCCGCCCTCTCCACCATGCGATCAGCCCGAGGACAGGCTCACTTAGGCAAATGAGTCGGCAGGAGAGGACAGACAGTCAGTCTGGCCCCACTTCTGCAAGGTGCCTGTTAGTTCTAGAGCAGAGGGGAGGAGGCCGGCCCAGGCCTGGGCCAGCGCAGTCTCCCGGGGAAGCCGGAGCTGTCCGGGGATGGAGGCGCACGGTGGCCGTGGCGAGGGCTGGAGGCCAGCCGTGCTCAGGGTGAGGTGGACACTCGGTGCCGTGCACGTTTCGCAGTAAACAGAGAGGGCTCTGAAGAAGTCCCATTCGCTGGCAGTGGAGGGCCGTCTTGCCTGGCCAGAGCTGCTGGTCTGCGGGGGCAGCGCCTCTGAACACCCCAGGACAGAGGAGGCAGGACTGGCTGTGGGACTCTACAGGCTGTGCCCGGGCCTGGCCAGCCTCCTCCCTCCCTTCTGGCTCCCACTCAGCTCCTGCTGTGCCCCAAGGCCCCTCCCAGCTCAGGCCTCTGTGCACCTCCTCTGCCCCCTTGGCCCGGGTTCTTTGTGCTCTGCAGCCCTTAACCTCCTTTTCCTGCTCTTCCCCACCCCATCTCCTCCTAGCCCTCAGAGGTTTCCAGTCTAATTTCTCTGCTGCGCTCGCCCCCAGTCCCCTCCTCCCCGACTCACTGGGTCCCCCAAGCTGGCTGCTCCTGCACCCCAGTAGCAGACCGCCTGGCAAGACCTAGCTCACACCCTCGCTGTCTCTCAGAAGATCCATTCCTTCTAGTGTCACTGAAAAGAACAGAAGCAGTCTGCTGGCTCCCCATCCTAGATCCCTGACTTCCCCATAGCACCCCGAACTCACCCGGCCTCCCCCCACGGCCACCAGTCCATCCACTGGCCGCTGTTGCAGGCCTTGGGTGCCCTTCTCCTCCCCAGGGCCTCTCTGCCTCCTCCCCCGCACACCCGCAGCCCCCTCCAGCCGAGTGGGCCCCGCCAGCTAGCGGCAGGCTGCAGGGGTGTCTCACTCCACACAGCCACCCCTGGAACCTCACCCACCTCTTCCCGCAACTTTCCTTGCTGGGTCAGTTAGGGGCACTTTCTCCACACCCCGCCATTGTCTCCTGAGCCACCGTGGTCCCCCCAAGGTCAGTGCTCCCCAAGGTCAATGCTGACAGCTACATTGCTGAGCTCAAAGGTTGCCTTAGACCCTGTTGCCCCACCTGCCAGCGGCAATGGACACCCACCACCCCTTCTTGAAGCTCTCTTCCCGGGGCCCCACCCCCCCTTTGCCTCCTGGCAACCTGGACTCCCCCACCCCCTCAGTCCTGACCCTGCCGCCTTCTCCCTGGGTGGTCTCTGGCTTGAGGGCTCCAGGGGCTGAGAACCAGCCTGTCAGGGTTTCTGCCTGTTTCCAGCAGGGGGTGGGGGCCCTCTTGAATTTCAGGCTCGACACCCCCTAAGGGATGTTGGCCCATCACCCCTAGTTCATTCCAAATACGTCTCCCCCAACTGCTAATCCCAGGTCTGCTCTTCCCAGCGTCAAATGGAAAAGCCCGGC
The DNA here is from genome assembly GCA_019455555.1 of Galemys pyrenaicus. Classification (NCBI taxonomy): domain Eukaryota; kingdom Metazoa; phylum Chordata; class Mammalia; order Eulipotyphla; family Talpidae; genus Galemys; species Galemys pyrenaicus. The sequence continues at coordinate 241,778 of JAGFMF010011785.1, read as the reverse complement.
TTTCATTTTCTGGGATTCCCATTCTGCACCCACTTCCCGCCTACCAAGAAGGGGCTCTCGCTAGCCAGCCAGGGAGCCTGGCCCCTTCCAAGTCTGGGGCTGCCAGCCCCGCCATGCTGCCGCCATGCTGCCGCCGGGCGCACTCGCCCATCCACTGCTCCTCCCCCCATACCTGCGCCCACACCACCCTCTAAGACCCAGGCCAGCGCTGTCCCCTAGCGGTCCCCTCCCCCCAGAGGGCCATCCTGCTCCGGGGCCCACTCTGCGGGGCCCGGGGGCGGGGCGCAGAGCCCCCGAGGGCCGGCGGGGTGGGGTGGGGGCGTGGGCGTGCGTGTCCCGCGGCACGGGGATCCGCTCGCAGGCCACGCTCCGGACCGACGTGATGAATGGAAGTGGCAGGTGAGCCGGCCTCCCGGGCGGGCACCGCCCGCGCTGGAGCGGCGGCCTCTCCTGCCTCTGCCTGCCCCAGCCCGCACCTGGCCCCGGCCCGGCCCCGCCCTCGGCCAGGTGTGCGGGCCCCCGGAGCGGCAGGTCCTGCTTGTCGACTCCGCTCCGCAAATGGGGTGCCCCCGGGACCACGGGGCTGTGGTGCCGCAGACCTTCGGAACCGAGGGACACGCCTCCCGAGGTCGCGTTCGCCCTCCCGGGTGGTCCGCGCGCGCCCTCACCAGTGGGCGGGGCCGAGCGCGGAGACCACGCCCCGTCTAGCCGCGCCCCCTCAAGCCCACCAGCCCAGCAAGCAGATTTGCCTGCAGAGCCGGGGCCGGCGGCTGCGTCTGGCTCCTCCCCTCTGCTTGTCCGGGTCTGGGCGTCGTGGTGCCTGGATGCACAGCCCACGCGACTCAGTGCCCGTCAGCACCGCGTCCCCCACAGCCAGGCCTCGGGTCCCCACAGCCCCACCTCGGGTCCCCCACAGCCAGACCTCGCTTCCCCACAGCCAGATCTCGGGTCCCCCACAGCCAGACCTCGCGTCCCCCACAGCCACACCTCATGTCCCCCACAGCCACACCTCGGGTCTCCCACAGCCACACCTCAGGTCCCCCACAGCCAGACCTCGCTTCCCCACAGCCAGACCTCACGTCCCCCACAGCCAGACCTCACGTCCCCCACAGCCACACCTCAGGTCCCCCACGGCCACACCTCGGGTCCCCCACAGCCAGACCTCGCTTCCCCACAGCCAGACCTCACGTCCCCCACAGCCAGACCTCGGGTCCCCCACAGCCAGACCTCGCTTCCCCACAGCCAGACCTCGCGTCCCCCACAGCCAGACCTCGCGTCCCCACAGCCAGACCTCAGGTCCCCACAGCCAGACCTCGCTTCTCGCTGTAACAGGACAGATACCTGCGGGGATCTGCTCCCAGCGGAGACTAAATGGAAGCATAGAGGCTCAGTTGCAAGTTTCCTTACTTAAAATTATCTTATTTGTAGGTGACTTTGGGTGCGGCCAGCTGCGGTCACCGGCACACTTTGCACGGATCCCCCAGGCCTGGACGGCCCGAGACACAGCTGCCCCTGCAGCGGCCTGGGAGGCGCCACTGCGCTTGGTCAGGCCTGTTTTGCAGGTGGGGAAAGCGAGGCTCGGGGGGGGGGGGGGGGGCCCTGGTTTGCNGGGGGGGGAAGGCGGGGCGGGGGGGGGGGGGGGGGGTCTCTAGTTTGCAGTCACAGAGCAGAGGTCCGAAGCCAGATCTGGGGCGCTAAAGTCACCGGCACCAATCTGACTTCAGGGTACTCGCCCTTGCTTTTGAGGGGTTCTGCCCTGGGCAGTCCTGTCCAGAGGCCTGCCCCTGCTGGGCCTGGCCTGGTGACGCTCGCCTTCAGCTGTGCTGGCTGCTGGGGACCCTTCTGCTGTCCTCACGGCATTCTCCCCGCTTCTTCACCACGGCCGTGCCAATTCACACTTTCCTTCCTGGGACTTCCAGTGGCCTTTGTCAGGGGACACAGTCAGCGCAGGCGTGACCTGTAGCTGCCCCACGTGGAGATCCAGGGGGGTTGGTGTGCGGCCGCCTCCCTTCCATCTCTGCTGTGGCTCTGGCCGCAGGGGTGTGCCCGCCGTCGGGGTCCTGTGGGCGGTCCTGGGTCCTGAGATCTGGGTGGGAGACCACTGGGGCTGTGGGGGGGGCTCCAGGAGGGCAGCGCGAAGAGGAGGTGCAGATGGCGAGAGCATCACAGTGGAGGGAGCCCCAGAAAAACACAGTGTTTGTAGCGAGCAGGCTGGCCATGAAGGGAGCACCGAGGGGGCTGGGCTGCCCACTCACTGCCCACCTGGCCTGTCCCCGGGGCTGGGCCGTGTCCCCTGTAACAGGGCCCAGTGGCGCCTGTAGCGGGCCCAGAGTGGGCAATAGTGGCACTTGTCGGCATTAAGTGGGACTTGGTTGCTGCCTTTCAGGGAGGCCCGGCCACAGCTCAGTGGCCTGGGGGTGTGCCCCGCTGCTCAGGGCTCCCCAAGTGTGGTGACATAGGAGGGGGTGATGTTAGGGGGCTCCAGTGAGTCTTGGCTTCACTGGCTCTCAGCCCTTCTGGTCTCCTGGTGGGGCGTTCACAGCGCCAGTCTGATTCCAACAAAGAGCAGTTCGAAGCCAGATAGAATTCAATCACGTTGTTTTATTTTAATGTGATTTAATTGTAATGTATTTGTCCTTCTATTTACAGCACCTGCGTTTCCCACTTACAGTCGTCATTTAGAGTTCCCTGAGAGATACATTTATGGAATCAAAATAATGTGTTTGTGTAAAGAAGAGTATTGGCCGAGTGCGGGTGCGTCCACAGCGTCTGGGGCGTGTGGTTCTTCCGTGGTGACCTTCGCTTTGTCAGGCTGGCTCCAGCGGAAAAGGACTCTGTGCCCTGGCATGCCCCTCCTGCCCAGCCACAATTCTCAGGACACGGACTGGGCTGTGGTTCCCCTGGTGGCCTCTCCACTGCCTGTCCCAGCCTGGGTGCAGGGTGGGGCAGGGGCCCAAGGGACGCACAGACCAGCGGAGCGCTGGAAAGGCCTTGCTCCCTCCCTCTGGCTGCAGCTCTCTGACTTGTGGGGGTGTTGCCTTTCATCTTTCTGCTCCCCACCTTCATCTTTACCCAAGGGGCTATGGGACCTGCCACCAGCCAGTCTACTCCCCTCCCTCCCCCCAAGCCTACTAACTTCCTAAGTACAGAAGGTGTTTGGAATTCCCCTGGGGTGGAGGCAGGGCATGGGGGTCACAGGACTGGGGGGTCACCTTGATTCCCGCTGCCCTGGGTTCTTGGCTTCCTTTCTCCTGGGCCTTCACCTTCAGCAGGGGATATTATTTTTTTCCATGAAATTTTGAATTTCATCCTTGCTGTATTTTTGGTTATAAAAATGGCATCTGCCCTAGGGGAACAGTCAAGGGTGGGGTCTCTGGGTCCCTCCTGCCAGGGACCACCATCGTAGTGAGTGTGGGAAGGCATCCAGGACCCCCTTCTCCCAGACAACCTCTTCTGATGCCCTCTGCTCACCCAGGTCTGGGTCTCCCCCTTACCTCTCCATACTCCTGGGATGCTAAGTGCTTTAGGACCAGGAAGGGGGGTCAAATGCAGATTCCTGGGCTCCCACGAAGAGGCCTGGGGCTTGCATTTCATCAGGCTCCCGTGGTTCTGATGCGGGGGTTCTGGGGCTCACCGAGGAGCAAAGGTGTTGGTTTGAGGGTGAGAGGATGACCAAGGGGCTTCACACTCTGTCAAGTGTTAGCACAGGGGCCTCCCTGGCGGTGCAAGGGCTTAAGTCTCAGCACTGTGAAGCATACGTGGCACGAGTCGATCCCCGGCCAGGGAGCGGACCCACATGGCACAGCAGGCTTCTCCTGCCTCCCTGCTGCTCCCCTCAGCAGTGTGTTTCAGTGGACCCACGCTGTTCTGCTCCCCATTCTATCTCTGGTGAGTCCTCTCACCCTCATACCTCTGGCCTGTACCCCAGTTCTTGTGTGCCTAAATAAATCTTAAAAAAAAAAGTGTTTAGCACAGGGTGGGGATGAGGGAGGCAGGGTTGCCTGTCCCTGCCCTCCTGGTCGGCACCCCTGCTTCTCAAACCCAAGCGCGCCTCGGAATCACCTGGCTGCCCTGTTCGCAGACGGCTGGCCTCACCCCGTTTCTGATTCACAGGACTGGGCACAGCCCTCAGCCACGCGTTCCCAGGGCCACACTCGGAGACCCTCTTGTCTGCAGGGACACGGGTGGCGCCTGGCTCTGGCTGCGGGAGGACGGAGGCCACATCTCCCCGCCCCAGGAGTTGGCTGGCCCCTGGACGGAGGAGCAGGGCGTAGCCCGCGATGTGTGCACTGCTGGTGGTGCCCACGTACCTGGCGCCTCGGAAAGTGGGCGCTTGGTGTTCGGCGATGCTGAACCGTCTCCCGGGACTCCCCGCACCCCTGCCCTGCAGGGACTGAGGAGGCTGAGCTCAGAGCAGCCAGCAGAGGCCCAAGGCTGGGGAGCAGTCTGACCTCAGCGTGCGGGGTCCAGCCAGTGTGTGTGTGTGTGTGTGTGAGTGTGTGAGTGTGTGTGTGAGTGTGTGTGTGTGTGTGTATGAGAGAGACTTGGGGCCACCTAGTCCCAGTCACTTCAAGGGGAAGGGTGTGGAGAAGTAGGGGTGTGCTGTGGGGGCAGGGAGGAGGTGCAGGAAGGGGCCCAGGAGCCTGGGGCGGGTGTGGGTCGGGAAGGAGCAGGCACGCAGCCTGTCCTCAGATCTGGCCCAGCGCTGCAGGGCTGTCCTCCGGCCAGAGGGCCCCTCCCGTCGCTGCCTCAGGCACCCAGCGACACCCGTGGGAGCCGCAGGGGGGCCGGGAGGAGCCTATGGGTGGCCCGGTGGTGTGGGGGGCTCTGCAGCCGCATATCCGAGGGCGCCTAGGCTGCTCCTTCCAGAGGGGGGGGGGCGGGGGGCAAGTGTTCAGAGGGGCTTCCGGTCTGATGGGCTGGAGCTGTGGGAGGGCCCCACCTCCCCAAGGAGAGGTCCGCAGAAGCAGCAGGGGTGTCTGCGGCTGGCCCTGGGTGGCTGTGATGGGGCGGGGCCGTCGCCCTTGGGGGTCTCCCACCCGCGCAGCTGGTGCCAGAGACCCTCTCCGCGGCGCCAGAAGGGGCGGCCTTGTCTTTGCTCTTCCTTCCAGGCTTCCAGCCTGGGCTCCGAGAAGGGCCTGCGGGGACCCCCGGGTCTCCCTGTGTCACCTCTCGTGCCCTCCCCTGGTGTGGCGCATCACAACGGGCCGTGCCCTGGTGTCTCTGTTGCGTCAGCCTGGGGTGCCCGGCTCAGCAGGTGCGCCCGAGTCCTCTCCAAGCAGTGAGGGCGGCAGGCGGGGCTCGCGCTGGACAGAGGGGGCCCCTGAGGCTCAGGGAGGTGCAGCCACGTGCCAGGGACACCCAGAGGGCAGTCTGGAGGCCAGCCTGCACCCCACGGTCCCCCTGAGCCCCCTGCCCCGCGCCTGTCTGCGGCTGTGCTTGGAGGAGACTGCACAGGCCCTGCAGGCTGAGGGGCAGGAACCCGCAGAAGCACTCACTGGGGCTCAAGAGCAATGGCTCCTTTCAGGGGCCGGGGGTGGGGGGGCAGCTTCTGTCTTCTCTTGTCTTCCAAGTTGGGAGCAGCAGCTTCTGGGCGAGTCTGTTAGCCTCACGTCCTGCCGCTCTTTCGCTCGTTCACTGTTTGTTCATCCTGTAAGGCACTCTCACCACCGAAAGGGAAGGGCCGGGATCCCCCGGCTTTGTCTGCAAACCCAGTAACTGCTTCAGGGGCCCTGTCATGCACCTGCTGTGCGTCAGGTGGGCGGCTCCAGAGCTGCATCTGTCCTGCGGTGTCCTCTCTCCTGCCAGTGTTTCTCACCGCTCCCCTGGGCCCCAACAGCCCTGCCAGGGAGGGAGGCATCCTCTGGGTCCCGCGCTCCCGCTTCAAGGCCCTGTTCCACCCGCCTCCTCCAGGAGGCCCTCCAGCCTGCTCCCTCTGGCTGTCCTCTCTCCCAGGCTCTGCTGCTGCCCACAGGCCTACCTCGGCCTCCTCTGCAGAGAATGTCACATCTTTCCTCTTCCTTTTCATGCGTCAGTCTGAGCTCAAAGGTCGCCTCGGCCAGGGCCTCCAGGCCACCCCCGGCGCTGGTGTGCAGCGCTGGTGTGCGGGCCTGTCCCTCGGTTGCTCGGGGGAAGAACTGTAGACAGTTCTTCTGTAGAAGGTGTGGGGTGACTGCTAACTGCTAAGGAACTGCTCTGGAAGGCTGCCACATTTAGCAGCAAAGTAAAATGAAAATGCAGCACATTCAACTAAATACAGTTTTCAAATATGCCACAAAAACTTCTGAGTGTGGTATATCCCAAATGCCGAGTGGGCTATACTTACACTAAAAAGCGTGTTGCTGCGTCAGCGTCACACTCACTCGGCGTCCGGGCTGTCATCTGGCCACCCAGCCGCCTCCTCCCCGGCGTGGCCCCTGGCTTGACCTCCAGCCCCAGGGGCACTCGTCTGTCTGGCCACTGCTGTTTGTCCCCCCTCCGCAGGGGACCTGGGGATCAACACCCCCTCGGGATGGGTTCCGAGCCTGCACCCCGCCAGCTGGGGGCCCGGCGCCTGCAGCCCCGGGGGAGACAGGCCACGTCCTGGCGGAGCACAGGGGCAGCTCTCCAGCCCTGGGCGCTTTAGCCAAAGTCCCTGGCATAGCTGAGCTCTCCACAGCCCGCTGTGGCCAAGCCCCTTGCCCCCCCTCTCCCGGCTCTGTGGGGGAGGCACGTGGCGCACGCTGTGGATGGCAGGCGGTTCAGAGAGGTTGGTTCCTGGCTCGGCTAGGCAGGCCTTCAGCGCGGTGCCCCCCACGACTGCAGACTGGGGGACGGGGGCTTTGGCGAGCACCCTGGCCGCGCCCCCAGCATCATGAGCGCTCCTGCACCCCTGAAGCGACTGTCCCCATCGATCTTGCTTACCCAATTCGTGTATTCAGCAGGCGCCTGTCCCCCACGTCGGGTGCAGGGGGCGCTTTGCTCGGGAACTGGGCTCAGGGAGTTTCAGTGAAGGACACTCGGCTGAGCCTCAGCTCCAGCGGGCAGGCAGGGGCAGCGTGTGGCGGGTGCTCGGATGTGCGGGGCTTCTCCGGCCCGACTCTGCGGCTTGGGGTGAGTCCCCTGCTGTTTCAGCATCTCTAAGGAGGGGCTAGATGCACCCCGACATCCCACGGCCCCGGCAATCCCAGCTGCCACACTGGGCAGCAGGTGACCAGGGTCAGGGAGTGGCCACCTTTGCTCGGGCAACCTGCTGGGGCAGAGCCCTGACCCAGGTGCCCCGAGGCTTGGGGGTCTCGGCAGGTGGCTTCATCCCTGGCTCTTCTAGTGGCAGCTGCTGGAAAGTGAGAGCAGCTTCTCCATCCGCCTAGGCACCGAGGGCAAGGTCAGCCCAGGTCAGTGCCCGGGACCTGCCTTCCTGACCCTGTGTGTGTGTGTGTGTGTGTGTGGCCTGCAGTCGGGGCCTCTCGGTTTGCTCTTCATCACCGGCCAGGGAAGAGCGCCCGCCCTTGCTCCAGACCCCCAAATCGTCATCGCTGTCCCTGACACATGCTTGGAATAAAATTCAGACTCCCCAAGTCTCCAGGGCACAGCATCCGGTCCTGCCCAGGGTGCCCGCCCCTCCTGCACCCCAGTCCCTGGCCTCAGCGTCCTCGGGACCTTGGCTGGCACTGTGTCTCCCCCCCCCCCCCCCCCANGTGTCTCCCCCCCCCCCCCCCACAGCTCCCTCTGCTTCCAGCCTCAGCGCAGAGGTGCCTTGGGGGCACGGCCCCAACTGGAGCAGAACCTCTTCCAGCAGGGCCTTTATCTCTAGCCGCTGCGCCCCAGGGCCCCTCAGTATCTGCTGAAAGAAGGGCTGAGCTGCCGCCGTTAGAAACACATTTCCGCTTAGAGCCCCGTCCTTCGGGTGCAGGAGTAACTCGTTTGTCTGCTCCTTGGGTGACCACCGTAGGTGCTGGGAGCGTCCACGGGCACTGGCCCCTGCCCGCGGGTCCGTGTCCAGGCAGGTGGATGCGTGGGCCTGGGCGCGCGGGGTGGGAGGCACCGAGCAGGTGGGAACAGGAGCAAACACCACCTGGCGCTGCCTCTAGGGTCCTCCAACTCCAGGGCGCTCTGCTGTCTCCCACACATTCCCCCTTGTGGATGGGAAGAGACTAATATATGCAAATACCCTTTTCCTAGGGTGGTTTTAGCCTTGAACTCTACGGATTAAGTTACTTGATTTAAATACATATTTGGGCACTCCCACCCCCACATACACATGTATAAATCCTAAACACTAAATAAAAATCCCCTCATTTCACATGTGCTGTAGAGCTTCTAATCCCAGGTCCTGTGGGCATTCCAGCAGTTAAGGCGGTTCAAGGGGTTGCTGAGATTTTATTTGGAATATCAAATACCTGGATAATATGGAATGCTCTTTAATGGGGCTTGCTAATACCAGCCAAAGCGGGGCAGCGGATAAGGCGGTGCTGGTGGGGGGTGCTGTGGAGGGGAACCGGTGAGGAAGGAGGGGATTTTCCCAGGGCTGCCGAGGGGCCCGGCTGGGCACTGCTGGCAGGGGAAAGGCACAAGGGGGGACCCGTGGTTGGGGTGCATCGGAGGCCTGCTTGCAACTGTGGGTTCATTAGAGGCTTTTAAGGAGGGTTTGGGGACAAGTGTGTCCAAGGAGGAGAGCCGGACCTGCAGGGGTGGGTTCTAGATGGTGGGTGAGGCAAAGGGGTCCTGGTTTGGGGCCAGCAGGGCTGGGGCTCCCACGGCCGGGCCCAGGGAGCACCCTGCATTGACCTGGTCACAGACAGTGAGCACGAGGGCAAGACCGGCTCCTCAGAGGAGCCTGGGCCCAGCCTCGCTCCGGGCCTGCCAGGTCTCCTGCGCTGAGGAGGGCAGGGCAGACCTGGGCGTGGCCTCAGGATGCCTGACAGCACAAGGCCCATTGGGTGCTCCCCATCCGCCCATGCTGTTCCGGGCACCCTCCAGACGCCCACCGCCTCCCCCATTCCCTCTGCCTGGAGTTCTTCAGATATCAGGGGCCTCCCTCCTCCTTTTCTGCAAATCTTGACTCAAAAAGTTGACCCAGAGCAACCTTTGCACTGAGCCCAGTGTGCTCCGCCGGTTACCGAAGCACCGGTCTCCTTCCACAGACCGACCATTTCCCGTTAATGCTGCTCTGCTGTCTGCTGTGTCCTACTGAACAAGCCGTCATCAGAATGTGAGCTCCGGGGGCAAGGGCTGGTGTGGTCTCGCTGTTTGATGCTTCCCCAGGGCCTGGCCCAGGTCCGGCACACAGCAGGTGCTCAATAAATGTGATGTTAATTGGGTGAGCCTGGCACGTGTTGCCTGAGCCCCTCCCCCCAGGAGCTGGCACATCAGGGCAGCCACAGCCTTTGGAGCCAAAACCGCCCGGAGCCTGTGGGGTCTGGGAGTCCCTGCTGGCCCCTGCCAGCCGCTTTTCCATGGACAGGACCTGGGAGAGGGCGGTGAGGAAGACCCGGGGAGGGGACACCAGGTGGAGTGGGAGCGAAACGGGCACCTGGGACTGCACTTCTCCGCTCCTCTGATATTTATATGGCTGAGCCAACCCCTGCACTGGCCTTTGCACCCACTTTCTCTTTCTCTGCTTCTGTATTGAAAACGCAGCTCTGCCTTCTGTCTCTCTCTACCCCTCGCTTGCCCTCTTTGCATCATCATCCATCATCATGACTATTTCTTATTATTTAGTGATTTTGGTCTTAAAATAGACATCTCTACACCCCTAACATTTCCATGAATTTAGAGTCAACATTCAAGCCACTTCACCTAAAATGGAGAATTTTTGCCACTGGGTCAGTCCTGCATCCTTTAGGCTTCAGTGGTCACACGTATGCACACAGTTTTTGCTTTCGGTAGTCCTATTTATTTTCTAGAAACTAAGAGAGAAGACAATCTTCCCTATTTATCCCAATAGCATTTCTGATGTTCTTCCTGAGGATGTGAATTTCTATCAGATCCTTTCCCTCTACCTGAAGAATATCCTTTCAGAATTGCTTGTAATCTATATCTTCTGATGAAAAAGTTGTTTGTTTTTTTTTAATTAAAAAGGGTGTTTTTTTAAAAAACTAAATCTGGGGCCTTCCCTGGTGGTGTAGTGGGTTAAGCAACACACTATGAAGCAAAACGCAGCCACTGCAGCATGAGTTCGATCCCTGCCGCTGGCCAGGGAGCGACCCACAGGGTGCAGCAGACCTCTCTTGCCTTGCCCGCTGCTCCCCTCAGCAGTGTGTTTCAGTCCATCTGCCTGTTCTGCTCCCCACTCTGTCTCTGGTGAATCCTCTTACCCTCCGCACTTCTGCCTTATACTCCAAGTCTTGTATGCATAAATAAATAAATCTTCAAAAATATATATATGAAAAAAATGAAATCTGGAAATCTCTATTTTGCCTTCATTCCTAGAGGATATGTTTGCTGGATATAGAATTCTTGAGTTGAAATATTTTTTCCTTTCTTTTGAAAAAGAATACTACTTTTAATTTTCAAATAATTACAGATTCCTAGAGAGTTCCAAGCAGTGTGTGGGGAGATGTGGGCCCCTTCTGCTCGTTTTCCCCAGTGGGTGCATCTCACAGTAGCACTCAGCCAAGGCTGGAGGCTGACATTGGTACTCTGCATGAGCACCACCTGGTCACCGTGTGCATTCCTCCAACTGCCAGACAAGACATGGAACATCCCATGCCCCCAGAGATCTCCCTCACACTGTCCCTTTAATCACTCCCAGTCCCAAGCAATCACTCACCTGCTCTCTATTTCTATACTTTTGTTATTTAGAGAAACATTTTTTTCACTCAATGTAAATCCTTTTTTTTTTAAAGATTTTATTTATTTATGCATACAAGAGCTGGGGTACAAGCCAGAGTCCAGGGAGGTGAGAGGATTCACCAGAGACAGAGCTGGGAACAGAACACACAGATGGACTGAAATACACTGCCAAGGGGAGCAGTAGGGAGACGGGAGAGGTCTGCTGTGCCATGTGGGTCCCTCCCTGGCCGGGGTCAGGGATCGAACTCGTGCTGCTGTGGCTGCGGTTTGCTTCATAGTGCGTTGCTTAACCCACTGTGCCACCAGGGAGGCCCTCAACATAATGCCTTTGAGATCTACTCAAGTTGCTGCATGTACCAATAGTTGAATACTTTTTATTGTTGCATACTAGTCTATGTTTTATGTAACCATCTATCTACTAATGGGCATTTGAAAAAAAAGGATTTATTTTTATTTATTTACAGATACAAGAACTGGGGTACAGGCCAGAGGTGTGGGGGGTGAGAGGATTCACCAGAGACAGAGTGGGGAGCAGAGTAAACAGATCTGCTGAAATCCACAGCTGAGGGGAGCAGCAGGCAGACAGGAGAGGTCTGCTGCACCATGTGGGTCCGCTCCCTGGCCAGGCTGTGCTGCATTTTGATAGTGCGAGATTTAACCCCTTGCGCCCTCAGGGAAGCTCCTAATGGCCATTTTGGTTGTTTTCAGGTTTTGGCTATTACAGATAAAGATGCCATGAACATTTCCATACACGTTTTGGTGTGAACATAGGTTTTCACTTCTCTGGGATAAATGTTTAGAAACTTAACTGTTGGGTCATATGTAAGAGCATATTTAACTTTCTAAGAAACTATCAGCTATTTTTGGAGTGGCCATGCCATTTTCTACCCCAACAGCAATGCATGAATGACCAGGTTTCTCTGCATCCTAGCCTGCCGGTGATTACGTTACTTTCTTTTTTTAATGCAGGCTGTTCCAATAGGTGTGTAATGATGCCTTTATTTGCATTTCCCTAGTGGCCACGGGTGCTGGACATCTTGTACTGCCTACTTGCCACCCGTGAATCTTCAGTGAATTACCTGTTCATGTGTTTTGCCCATATTTTTAGATTATTTGCGTGTGTGTCTTACTGTTGAGCTTTGAGGATTGTTGGTACTACTTAGACACAACTTCTTTGTTAGGCAGTGATTTACACATATTTCCTTCTAGTATGTAGCTTGTCTTGTCCTCTTAACAGGATCTTTGGCAGGGCAAAAGTGTTCAATTTTGGTGAAGTCCAGCTAATCAATTTTTTCTTTTGTGAATTATGCTTTTTTGCATGACGTCTAAGAGCTCTTTACCTCGTCATGGGTACTGTTGATTTTCTCCTATGTGTTTGTGTAAAAGTTTTATAATTTTACATTTCAAGTTTCGTAATCTATCTTGAGTTAATTTTTAAATAAGGTGTGAAGATTAATTTTGAGCTTCAATTTTTTTTTGTCTACATATATCTAATTTCCGCAGCATCATTTTTTAAAAAAATTTTTTATTTATGCACGCAAGAGCAGGGGTACAGGCCAGAGGCACGGGAGGTGAGAGGACTCACCAGAGACAGAGCGGGGAGAACAGGCAGACTGACTGAAACACACTGCTGAGGGGAGCAGTGGGCGAGGCAGGAGAGGTCTGCCGCGCCATGTGGGTTCCTTCCTTGGCGCAGATCGAACTCCTGCTGCAGTGCCGCGAATGCTTCACAGTGAGGCGCTCAACCCGCTGAGCCACCAGGGAGGCCCACCCCAGTATCATTTTTTGAAAAGATTTTCCTTCCTCTATTGAATTGTCTTGTCCCTTTAGAAAACCAACCAACCAACAAAAACTACTTGAACATATTTGTGTGAGTCTTTTCCTGGCTCTCTGTTCCATTAATTGATGTGTCTTGGGCCTCCCTGGTGCGCAGTGGGTTGAGCGCCGCACAGGAAGCATCTACAGCACAGGAGCGCGAGTTCGATCCCCGGCCACGGAAGGAACCCACATGGTGCAGCAGACCTCTCCTGCCTCGCCTGCTGCTCCCCTCAGCAGTGTATTTTGGTCTATCTGCCTGTTCTGCTCCCCACTCTGTCTCTGGTGAATCCTCTCATCTCCCACGGCTCTGGCCTGTGCTCCAGTGCTTGTGTGCATACATAAATAAATTTAAAAAAAAGTATGTGTCTCCTTCCATCAATACCACAGAGTCTCAGGTAGAGATATTTCTCTTTATTATTTTTAAGATTGTTTTAGGAATGCTAATTCTTTGATTTTCTATATCATTTTTAGAATACTATTGTCTGTATCAAAAAATGTCTTACTTGAGTTTTGGTAGGAGTCGCATTAAAAACTCATAAATTGGGAGAGAATTGACATTTTTCCTATGCTAATTCTCCCCATCCATAAACACAGGAGCTCTGTTTATTTAGGGCTCTTAAAAAATTCTTTCATCAGTGTTTTGTAGTTTTCGACATAGAAGTCCTGTACATGTTTCTCATTTATTCCTAAGTACTTGTCTTTATTTTTGAGTGATTTGAGTGACTACTCATATTATACTTACAGTTTAGTTTCTATGTGTTCCTTGTACATCTTGGATAGATGTACAATTGATTTTCTGTGTTGCTCTTATATCTTGTGACTGTATGAACTCACTTGTGTTTTCCGGGACATTTTGGGGTAGATTTCTGGGGGATTTTCTACACAGAAAATCATGTCATCAACTAGGGACATTGCTAATTTTCCTTTCTGATCTGGATGCCTTTTCATTCCTTTTGTTGTCTTATTTCTCTGGATAGAACTTTTAGTACAAGACAGATTGTTCAGAGTGGACAGCCTTACCTTGCTCCCAAACTTAGGGGAAAAGTATTTAGTCTCTCACTGTTAAGTAGAATGTTAGTTGTAGGTTGTTCTTGCGGATGTTCTTTATCAAGTGGAGGAAATTCTCCCTACTCCTCTTTTTCATGGAGTTTTCCCATTGGGACTTACATTTTGTCAAATTTTTTCTGTGATAATTCATATGATCACCTGTTAGGTGGTCCAGCACACTAACTTATTTCAAAGACTGAGCCTGTTCTATATCCATACAATAAGCCCTACTCAGACATAAGTATATACTTGTTTTTACATGTTGATGAATTCTGTTCTTTAATGTTTAGTTAAGGATTTTTGCATCTACACTCATTAGCGACATTGCTCTATACTTTTATTTCAATCAATGTGATTCACTATATTTATAAAGTGAAGGAGAAAGCCATATTATTCTATTAAAAAATTTTTAAATGCCTGGCTAAAACTCAATGATACATATTTTATACACATAGTTTAAAATCCTCATCATCTAGAAATAAAAGGAACCTTTCTTAATTTGAAAAGAGATATGTGAACAAGTCTACAGTTAATCTTATACTTAAAGGTGAAACTTCCCCCCTTGTACATTGTAATACAAAATGAGGCTCCTATCACAACGATAAGGCAAGAAAATGAAATAAAAAACAAAGACTACAAGGAAAGAAAGTAAAACTGTCTCTTGTCACAGATGACATCACTGTCCGTAGAAAATGCTAATGAATCTATAAAGCAACTAATACATTAATTTTGCAAGGTTGTAAGATCTGATATATACATATATATATAGAGAGAGAGAGTAAGAGAGAAAGACAGATCTGATATATACATCTTCTATATATAATGTCTCTATTTTAGAAGCAAACAATTGGAAAATAAATATTTTAAGACTTTATTTTTTAGAGCCATTTTAGGTTCACAGCAAAGTTGAGAGGAAGGTTTAGAGATGTTCCGTACACTTCCTGTCCCTGTACGGGCATGGTCTGCCTGTCATCAATATCTTCCACCAAAGTGGTGCATTTAATATAATCGTTGGATCTAGGGCTCATCATCACGTATGTCCAGAGTCCATGGCTTACATTAGGGTTCTCTCTTGATGTGTATTCTACAGGTCTGGACAAATGTATAATGATGCCAATACCATATCGTACAGAGTAGCTTTCTCTGCCCTGAAAGTCCTCTGTCATCACCTACTCTGCTATCTTACCCACCTTAACCCCTGACACCCACTGGTATTTTTTTTTTAAAGATTTTATTTATTTATGTATATAAGAGCTGGGGTACAGGCCAGAGTCCAAGGAGGTAAGAGGATTCACCAGACAGAGCCGGGAACAGAACAGGCAGACTGACTGAAACACACTGCTGAGGGGAGCAGCGGGCGAGGCAGGAGAGGTCTGCTGCGCCATGCACCCACTGGTATTTTTACACTCTCCCTAGTTTGCCTTTTGCAGGGCATCATAATAGCTAGAATCGTACAGCATGTGGCATTTTCAGGTTGGCTCCTTTCATTTAACAATATGCATTTAAGTTTCCACCATGTCTTTTCATGATTGGATAAGTCAGTTTTTTCTTTTATTGAAGGATATTGCATTGTCTGTACCCGAGTTTATCTACTCACTTACTGAAGGACATCTTGGTTGCTTCCAAGTTCTGATAATCATGAAGAAAGCTGTTATAAACATCTGTGTGCAGGTTTTTGTATGGACATAAGTTTTATAAACTCCTCTGGGTAAATCCCAAGAAGGGTGATTGCTGGAACATATGGCAAAAGTGTGTTTCATTTTCTAGGAAACTCCCGAGTGGTCTTCTGAAGTGGCTGCACCATCGGCGTTCCCACCAGCAGGGACGAGCATTTCGTTGCTCCACATCCTTGCCAGTGTTTGATGTCAGTGTCCTGGGTTTTGGCCATTCAAATAGTTGTGTAGTGATGGAAATGAAATAAAAAATTCAATTTATAATTGCACAAGAAGCATAAGATGTTTAGTAATGAATTTAACAAAGGAACAAAATTCAAGCAGTCCTAGCACGCTGAAAAGGAGTCGTATGTTGGTGAGATGGAAGACTCAGTGTTACTACGAGGTCAGTTGTCCCAAACCGACCTCAGGATTCTTTGCAAAAATACGTAAATTGTCGAGTTGACGCTAATATTTAACGTAGCCTCTCAAAGTTATTCTAAGTTGAAGCACTTAAACAATCTGATTCTAAGCCTAGGGGATCAGGTCAAGCAAGATGAACATAACTGACTGAAAAGTCCAGAAGTGAAGCCACCTTCTCGGCACATTGTTTTCGACCGTTTGTCAAAAATCAATGGGAAAGAAGTCTGGGTATGTGATGCTGGATGTTCACAGTGAGAAAAGTGAAGTTTGGCCCCCCTACTGCACATTTCTACACAACAGTGAATCAAGAGGAGTCACAGAGCTAGATGTGAAAACCCAAAATGTAAAGTCCTAAGAACAACCCCTCCTGACCCGTAAGCAGATCAGCTGTTCCTTGATGGGACACAGAGAGCAATGACCATTAAAGAACAGATCATTAGGGCCTCCCTGGTGGCGCACTGGGTTAAGGAACGCACTATGAAGCAAACCGCAGCCACTGCAGCACGAGTTCGATTCCTGCTGCCGGCCAGGGAGGGGACCCACATGGCGCAGCAGACCTCTCCTGCTGTGCCCGCTGCTCCCCTCAGCAGTGTACTTCCGTTGATCTGCCTGTTCTGCTCCCCACTCTTTGTGGTGAGTCCTCTCACCCCCCCCCACTTCTGGCCTGTACCCCAGTGCTTGTATGCATAAATAAATAAATCTTTAAAAAAAAAAAAAAAGAACAGATCATTAAATTGACTTCACCAAAGTGGAAAACTTCTGTTCACTGCTCAGAAAATAAAAAGAACATACAAACTTGGAGGAAATACATAAAGCATCTATCTGAGAAAAGATGATTGAGATAATCCTACAACACACTAATAAAGGAACATATAATCAATGAAAAATGACCAAAAGATTTGAACAGACACTTCATAAAAGAATGTATGAGAGCCAATAAGCATATTTAAAAGTGCTCAGCATCATTTTTTATCTGGGAAATGCAAATTAAAATCCACAAGACGTTATTACATAGTATCTCATGATTAAGACATTTCATGATTGAAATTTAAAGAGATTGACAATAACAAGTGTTGACAAGGATGTGGGTCAACCAGGCTCTCATGTTGCTGATGGGAACAGATCATGTCACCTGTACTTTAAAAGTCTCACTCATTTCCTGTAGAGTAAAATACACACCTTAATTGAGATATTTTCTCAAAGTAAGCGTATATGCCCACACACAGAAATTTGTATGTCAGTGTTTAAATCAGCTTTATTTATAATCCTTCCCAAATGAAAACAACTCCAATGTCCAGCCACAGGAGAAAGGACATACACAGTCACGGTATATCTGCCGACAGGTAGGTGGTCATACCCAGTCCAGTGCCTGTAACGTGGGGGTGAGCTGTCAATACAATGAATCACGTAGATGTTGTGTTGAGTGTCTAAACACACAATAGCTCTGACAGTATGAATTTACATGAAGTTCTTCATTTGTATGAAGTCTGGAATGGGCAAAACTTTTCAATGGTCAGAAAAAAATCAGAATATTGATTATTGACGGTGAGGGTGTAGGCCTGGCTGAGAAGACCCAAAAGAATTTGGGGGCGATGGAGAGGTGCGATATCTTGAAAAGCCTGGGGCATGCACTTGTCACTGACACCTGCGAGGTTTGTGCATATATGGAAATATATGCCAATTTTACCATTAAAAACCCTGAACAGAGGATGAGAATGACGCTCACCAGCTCAGCAGACACCACGGCCACTCCCCGGGGTCTCCCGGGGTCTGAAGATCGCGGGGAGCGCTGTGTGCACGTGGGCGCCCCAGGGGCAGGGCTCTCGGCCAGCAGTCCTGGTGGTACTCGCTTACAGAGCCATCAAGCACCATCCTCCCACATTCCGGCGGTGGGAGGTGCCCTTGGCACTGCCGGGGCATGGCTGTGCGCCTCGGTAGCCAGGCAGCGGCTCACGCCCGCCCAAGCACCACTCCCCTTGGCTCTGACAGCCTCTCTGCACTACAGGTAAGTGGCGTGTGTCCATCACCGTCCCTCTGGGCACCTGCAGGCTTCCAGCAGGTAAGGAGCCGCTGGTCTGCTCCCCTTCAACCAAAACCAACTGAGGAGCTGGGCTCCTTGCAGTACTTCCTTGCATCTGTTCGTGAACCACCACTATTCAGATATGCCCGCGCTCTCTCTGTGGAGCGCACGTGTGAGCATTCAGAGAAAGGCCTTCGTCCTGGGGGCTTAGAAACCCCAGGTTGTCAGGCGCACGGCAGAAATTCAGACTGTTTTTCTTGCTATGATGACTTTTGCAGCTGCAAAGGCAGGCTCCTAAGAATGTTCCAGAGAAGTACTGAGCTGCCTTGGTGGCTGGGGACATGGAGGTGGGAGGCAGGTGTGACCTGGTTGGTGAAGATCTGGGAAGATCAGGGTGTCTTGTCATCCAGAGCGATGAGACAAGAGTAGCATCGGCCTAACCTTAGCCCGCCAAGGGTGGGGGGCTGGGACCCTGAACTCCCGTCTGCAGCAAAAGCAAGAGCCCGGGGGTGGTGTTTGAAGACGTCAGCTGGGTGCTGGAGGTTCTGAGTCAGCAGGCACTTCGGCTCCCGCAGGCCGCTCTACCTCTGTCCTGCCGGCTCCTGGTGCAGGGGCTTGCTCTGCGGCAAACCTCTCTCCCCCAGCGCTGGACACAGCAGGCGCCGGACAAACGGGCAGCGATTAGGAAGAGGTCGGCAGGTCTCTCTGAAAGCACTCATCACAGGTACCTAGTCACGTCACCTCTCTTTGCCCAGATTCCCAGTCTCCTTTGGGCAGCACTGAGACCTGCCCGGGGCTCCATCATGGCCACGAGCTGGCCCTCCTGTTCCCTTTAGCTAGTGATTTAGACAGGGGTGAACTGTGGCCCAACTCTGGTCAGCGAGATAGATAAGAAAGTCAGCTGTGGGACTTCGGGGAGAGTCCCTCTTTCCACCTCACAAACAGAGAACTGTCTGGGGTGAGATCATGATGGCTGGAGCTGCAGCAGCCAGCTTGCAATAATGAGACAACACAGTCAAGGCTGAGGAGAAAAAACAGGGGCGGCAGAATTAAGCGAGGGGAGGCCCCACTAATGTCTTACGGGACAAGAGGGATTTTGCAGAGCCGATAAGTTGAGAGTCTTAATCTTCACTCTCGAGTCACTAGACCTACCTCAGGACTTGTCATCTCAGTAAATCTTGAATAAGTGGTTCAAGCCATTCAGAGTCTGGCTTTCTGTTACGGGTAACAACAAAGTGCTCGAACGCACCTATTCTTTTCTAGAACCTTCAATAGGTCTCCATGTTTCTTAGCCTAAGGACTATTCCACAAAGCCTACGCTTAACCTTTCCAGCTGTACCTCACACACTCTCCCCTACACTTACTCTGTTCCCACAAGTTGACCTTAAGTTTCTTCTGCCAACTTACCTGCATTCTCACGACCGCAGGGCCTTTGCACGTGCTGCCATTCACCTACAGTGCTCTCCCTCTGCCTCCAAGCATCTCCTTGCCAGCTCCTACGTACCCCTTGCCTCAGTCTGTGTGGCCTTAAGTGAGGCCTCTCTCTTTTTCTCTCTTCTGGCCCCATCTCACCTGGAATATTATGTTTATTTATGACCTTGTCTAACATCTGGCCCCCCTTCCCCAAGAAAAAACAGCTGACTCTGGGGCTGCTTTGTCATACCACAGCTTCTGTGCCCAGCGCTGGGGAGCAAATAGCCAGCTGTGTTTCATGAATGAGTGAAGCAGAGTGTGAGTCATCATTTCACTGCCCAGCTCCTCTGCTGGACACGCAGGTCGCCAGGCCGGGGATGTCACTGTGCTCCGGACAGCGTCCTCCCCTGGCCAGGCCCCTCGCTGCCGTCAGCGCTGGCTGCGTTAGTCCGTGGTCACCCTCTCACCCGGCATTAATCCGCCGCTGCGTGACACGTGCCCCACACACGGAAGCATCAAACGAGAATAAACGTCGATTATCTCAGCTCTGGGGCCTCGGTGCAGTATCGAGAGGTTGCCCAGCTCAGACTCTCAGCCACCCCAGGCTTGTGAGGAAGGAAAAGCCGCTAGGCCTCCCCTCCAGCTGGCTGCCCGGGCGTCCCGCAGCATGGCGGCTGCTGGCTCGTGGAGTCGCCACGGCCCGGGACTTCTCTGGGAAGTCACGTTTGTCATCTCCCCCGCTCCGTGGATGGTGCTGCCTTGTCTCCTCGGCATCTCCTGGCCTGGGTGGGCCTTGGGAAGGGCTGCAGCAGCTCTGTCCCGAAGGGCGGGGCCCCTCCCTGGCCTGCAGTCCCTGCACCCCAAAGTAGCTAACTGTCATTTCGCACAATTAGGGCTCCGGGGCAGTTTCCCAGACTCAGTCAATCCTTGCTTTGAGCAAACTGAGTGTATGGGAGCTGGGGTCACAGTTAAGGTAGAAACAGCGGCTGGCCGGGGTCAGCTGGGGGGCCATGTGGAGAGAGGTGGGGGTGCACGGAGCCCCGGGACCACCTCTGCTCCCAGATGAGTGTCTGTTTGCCCAAAGGGGTCAGCACTTCTTCCTGTCCCCACCCCACACCCAGAGAGAGCCCTCAGAACCCCTTAGTGCGTCCTGCATCCTGCCCCAGCTGCTCTGTTGGCCATCGGCCGGGGAGGCGGCCCGCAGGTGAGATCCGCAGGTGAGACTCACTGCAAGGAGCTGGCTGTGCAACGGCGGGCGGGGCCAGGCCGGTGGGAAATCTGCCAGCAGGTGGGAGCTCCAGGCCCGGGGAAACGCTGCTGTACCCGGCCGGATCCCCCCATCAGAGGGGCCTCGGCTAGGCCCCTAAGGCCGGAACCCCCCAGAGTATCAGGACAATCTCCTTTACTCCAGGCCCCAGGTGCGCAGCCCCGCCCTGCTGGCTGTTTTCACAGCACCACAAGTCGGGTCTGACGCGGGACGGGGCTGAAGCCCGGCGTGTGGACAGTGGCCGTCCTGCCACCCTGCTGAGCTCCATTTCTAGTTCCTTCAGACAGAGTTCCGGGGGTGGGGTGAGTCAGCTGCCCTCACAGCTCTCCTGCCACTCGTTCACGCCCTGGAGACCCGGGGCCTCCTCCAGCTCGGTCCCTTGCTTGACGAGAGCCTAGAGCCCCACGTGCACCACGGTGGACGGACCAGCCTGCCCCTGCCTTCAGGGAGCTGCCCGTTCCTGGGCAGCGGGAGCACGGTGGGCGGGCGCCTCTGTTCCCCTGGGCTCTGGCTGTGCTGGGGGCTGGGTTCCTGGTGAGGCCACAGCTCTGGGCTGCAGGAAATCAGCCCGGGGCTGTTTTGTTTTTATTGCACAACCCTGGTGCACGGGGCCAGGGTGGACATCTGCTGTTTTGGCTGGCCCAGTACCCACCCCCACCATGGCACCCCCACTCCTGGAGTGCCTCACAGGAGGGGGGAAACCCCCTCCTTCCAGTGTCCAGCCTGGGGAGTGGGTTGTCAGCCCAGATGTCTTTCACCCACGGCCTTCCCCATGAGGGGCTCTTGGTCCCCGTCTTGATGGCCGTCGAGTCCTGGCTCCCCACACGGCAGGCTGTGTCCTCGCTGGGGCTACCGCTTCTCCTCGCTGCCTTCATTCTGAGCTCCTCTCAGGGCTCATGAGGAAGCCCTTTTCTGCTCACGGCAAGCACCCCGTTTCTGTTGCTTGCAACCCAGGAACCTGACCGGTCGAACACTGAAGGCCAGTCCTGGCTCTGTCCCGACTCGCCATGACCCCGGGCAAGAGAGCCCCTCCCCAGGCCTGTTTCCTCACCTTCGCATCTGAGGGGCCTCCGGCGCCAACACCTGCAGCCACATGCTGTGGTGCCGGCTCGGGCCAGCGCCCTTAGACCCAGCGTCTCGCTCAGTCCCAAGTAATGCTGACCTCGCACCTGACTCTACTGCTTGGCTAGGAGAGGGGTCTCCTTCTCATCAGATCCTATGCCTCCAAATTCTGAGAATCTGTTGAAAGCTTTAGATGTTTTCCTCACTCCAAATGTCCTCGCTCCACCTGTGCTCACTGGTTTCTTGTGCGTGCACTTGTGTGTAGAGACACTCGAACGCACAATTTCCGGAGAAGGGCTGGGAGCAGTCTGCAGACGCCTGTCCCGGCCCTCGGAGGATACCTGGGTGTGTAGAACACCAGCCAGTTGGGCACACGAGTCAGTCAGCAGCTGGGCCCTGTGGCGTGGGCCACCCACCCAAAGACGACTGCGCTTGTAGAGACGGCTGTGTTTGCCTCAATAACCAGGTCTGGTATTTTCTTCCTGGGCGTGCTCCATTTAAACTCCATTTCTCAGCCCCCTTTACAGCTAGACCTGGTTGTAGAACTGAGCTCCGGCCAAGATATTGTGGACTTTATAACTTCACCCATAAAATTCCTCCCGGGCCACCGCCTACACTGTCCCCTGTTGCAGGGTGACTGCAGAGGAGGATAAGGCCCTAGGTGACAGAGCTACAAGGTGAAGGAGCCTGGGTCCCTGAGAGACTGTGTGGAGCAGATCCTGGTCCCTCCCCCACCAGCCCAAAGGCGACTCTAACATGAGCATGAAATTTGGCGGCTGTTTGTTCCGTCCACTGGCCCATCCCACTAATACAACATTTTTGGATATTTTGCTGTCATCCCACTAATACAATTTTGTTACACTGTCCAGCGACTATTCTCTTCACCTGAGCGGACTCTTCAGCGGCATGTCTCAGCTGTCCTCAGGCTGCCATCCCTGGCTACTCTGACCTTGGGCCTGGTGATCCCCAAGACTCTAAGCATCTTCTCCAGGACCCCAATTTAGGCCCCATCTGGGCTCCACCTCACAAGGCCCTGCACCCAGCTTCCCTCATATTTTCTGTAGTCTGTGGTTTTCTTGTTCCACCCGCGACTTTGGCCTCTGTGGGGTCTAAAGACCAGGGCTCGGGGTTGGATTGATCTCTTTTGTTTTCCTCTCTGACAGGAAGCTCCTTAAGGGCAGGGAGACAGCTGTTTACAGCTGAACTCCCGCCAACAGATGAGCAGGCGGAGGAGGAGCTCTCTGATGCTCAGTGCTGGCAATTTGCAGCGTGGAAGCCCTGAGGGGGCTGTCTCAGGGTGAACCCCATTTTTCTGGAGCACCTGGATTCCAGAAGGAAAAGTTGACTGCTGCCTGGCTCATTGTCCAACCCAGCTTTCATAAGCTCCCAGAGTGGGGCCAGGAGTCAGGCCCAGGGCTGTCACTCTGGTCTTGTTTCCCAACCACCAACGGCCCCTGCCCCTCCAAGCTGGGGGCCCCAGAGAAAGATTAAGGTCCAAAACATCCCCACTGTAGACCACCCTCCCACCCCTTCCCTCGGGGGAGGGCTGCCCTCCACTCTTCCAGTCATGCAATGGGCCTCCAAACTGCCTCTAGCTTTTACCAGCCCTTCTGCTCTTGCTTAGTTATCTTCATCATCCTCATCCTCAGAGCGACAATTCTGTTGCTGCGTATACACCGCCCTCTAAGTCCTAGATATCTCTGACCTGTCACCCCAAGTCCCGTGGACAGATGCCATCACTGTCCCCGCTTTCCAGGTGAGGAAGCTGATGTTCAAGAACCCCCGCCCCAGCAGTGGAGAGACAGGGGTGTGTGCTGGGGAGGGGGGCAGTGTGTGGTGGTGACCAGGGCTCAGGACTGGAAATGGTGGAGAGAAAGCTGCTGCGAGGTGGGCAGGAGAGGGTTGCCCCCCCATTGCTGCCGTGGGGTCCTTGCCCTCTGTCACGCCAGCCAGCTAACCCCCGGAGCTGCCCCTCTCCCGCTCTGGTCCCCGCCGTGTGCGGAGCCCGCTGCAGGCCGGTTGTGGGGTTTCTCTTGAGTAGACCGGCGCAACGCTTCTCGGGGCTTGTAGGCTCACTTTGCAAAACAGCAGAAATTTATAGCCCGAGTAATTGATCACAGTGCCGCTGCCTCCCTCCATCTCTCTCCTGATTCCCTTCTCCCCGCTATCCGCTCTCTTTTTTTCTTAGCGTGCCATCTGTGGTGTCAGAGAAAAGGAAGCCAAAAAGGAGGGGGGGTTCTAGTCCCAGTTCTGCCAATTACGAGTCACATGGACCTCAGTTTCCCCATCTGCAAAACAGAGAAGCTAATAATACCTGCTCCCAAGCGTGGGGCACGCGGATGCTGGGTCCGTGGACTCCTCCCCAGAGCAACCCTGAGAGGGGAGGGCTGCTGGGCCCCTCCTGATGGGACTCGGGGCTTCCTCGGGCTCACGGCAGGCAGACGGCAGCCTGGGGTCTGCGAGGGGAGCTGTGTCCCCAAGCCCCACACTTAGGTGTGCTGCACCCCCTCCAGCCTGCCCGTCCTCCTTCCCTTTATCCCGGACCTGACTATGGGGCGAGGGCAGAGGGCCCCAAGATGGAAGCAACTGCACCGTCACCTCCACCCTCTTCAGGGCTGTCCCCGCTGCTGGACCATGGCCCAGCTCTCTGCTACCTGACCCTCACATTCCTCCTCCCTCCCTTGACCCTGCAAGAACAGTTAGTTCCCTGCAGCGGGCTCCCTCACCTGCAGGTCCCCTGGTGCCTGCTGGGATCCATGGAACCTTCCAGAATGACCACCAGGGACTCGGAAGAGTACTTCACTTACCCTTCACACTGCAGACGAGGCCCTCGGCCTGGCAGGCACCCCCTAGGTCCCCCCACAGGCCTGACTGAGAAGCCCCTCTCCCCCTCACCCACCCAGTGCCCCTGGCTGGCATTCATTCCCGCCCCTTCTGTTTGGTTCTGGGGAGAGAGTATTTCCAGGAAGCCTGGACTTGTCTTTCCCGCTCCACTTCCCTTCCCTTTCCTGTTCTCAGCCTCGCCTGGTCTCTCCCTGCTGCCTGTCTCTGCAGCCTCTGCTGTCTCTGCAAGTCTCTGCCTCAGGGCCTCGCGTCCTGCAGGCAGGTGTGGGCCGCCCTCCTCCCTGCCCGACCCAGGGCCAGCGCCGCCTCTGCTCCCGGGCACTGCGCTGGCCCAACCCAGCCTCCGCCCTTCGCTGCAGCTGGGGGTGCGCAGCTGGGTGCAGCGGGGTAGGGGGGCAGGACGGTTTGTCCCCCCACTCAGAAGGACAGGAGGCTCCAGCCGCTCGCCTTTCTGTTCCCGCCTGGCTGGCGGGGATGAGAGCCGGCTGCAGAGCTGGGAGCCAGGCAGCAGCACACAGAACAAACAGAATTTTTTTTTGCAACTAGAGGGGGAAGCACAGAGCTAAAAATAAAACGAAAAGATCAGTATCTGTCAGTCTGACAGCTGATTGGCTGCTCGGAGATGCATATAATTACCAGCAACTGGCGCTGGGTAGCAAAGCCGGAGAAACTGCTGAGACGAGGTTAGGATTTAACCTTTAAATTCTGGAGCCACCGGAAGCCCAGGGGCGGACAAAGGGTGTCGGTGCTAACGAGGCTGGGGTGGGCGGTGGGCGGGAAGCCCCCTGATTTGGGGGGCAAGCTCCGGGCCCTCAGGGAAGGCCCTGGGAGCCCCCCACCCCGGCTGCCGCCCCCTTCAGACTAGGCGAGCGTCTGATTGGGCGGCCGGAAGGCAGCGCCCCTCTCTCCGCCCACCCGGGAGGGTGTCTTCCGGGAAGTCGGGGTCTCCCGGGAGTGAGTGAGGGGCTGCCTGGGGTCCCTCCCAAACAGGCCTTCTGGAGAGGCCCACCCCTCACCTACCCATGGTCTTCTGCCTTTTCCTGCCTGGTGTTGCTTTCCGGAAGCATCCCTGCCCCCCCCTTCCTCCACCCAGAATTACCCCACTCCTGGCTGTCTCCTGTCTGAACTGTAGGTCTCTCTGGCACCTCAGGCTTGGCCTGGCCCCCTGGCTCCCCCGCGGGAGATGAAAATCTGCAGGGCTGGAGTGACATGGTGGTCTGGCTGGGCCTCAGTTTCTTCATCTGTGAAATGGGGGTGATGAGGCCAGGCCCGCCTTCCTGCTGGGCAGATAGTGCTTGGGGTGGTCTGTGTCTTGCTTGTTCCCCCAGCCAGGAGCCAGGCGGTCCAGGCTCTGGCCTCGGCCAGCAGCTGTGGCTCCTCGCCTGGTGCCCCTTCTCTGCGGGGGTCGGGAGTGTGGTGCCCACTGCTCCCTGGGGGCTGGGCCAAGGGAGAGGGCTCGGCGGTGCCCAGCCGCGTGGGAGAGGACTTCTTGCAGGTACCGGCCGGCCACCTCGCTTCTCACCCTTCGCTCTGGCCTCTCTCTTCCTCCCCCACTGTCCTTCCCTTCAGTGCCTTTTCCTCTGGGAAGTCCTCCCTGATGCCCCAGCAGGTTCCCTCCTGCTGCTCGGGTGTCTTGCCTTCTGCTCAGTGTTGATTTCTGGCCTCATGAAGGCAGGAACCACATGCCTGGCAAGTGAGGACCCCCTGATTTGGGGCCCGCCCGTGATCCCTGGAGCCAGCCCGAGTCAGGAGCCACCTGAGACAACACTGGCCAGGCTGGGGGCAGCAGGAACCACGGTGGGCGGTGGGCCAGCTGTCCCGTCACCACCAGTGGCCCCCAAGTGCCCCGGGGTCACCACCAGTGGCCCCCAAGTGCCCCGGGGTCACCACCAGTGGCCCCCAAGTGCCCCGGGGATCCCTGACCCCTCGTCCTCAGCACTGCCCTCAGCACTGCCTGTGCCTCCAGTGGGGAGGGGAGGGGACAGCCAGCCCCATGGCCTGCCCCGCCCTGGGGGACGCCCCGAGGGAGCTTCAGGCGCTTTCCTGCCCTGTGCTCAGGGGGCAGTGGGTGGACCGCCACGGCCCGAGACCTAGAAGCTCAGTAGGACCGACCCATTGCGCGCCCTGCCCAGAGCTCCCAGCTGGGCGAGGAGCCGCGGGAAGCAGGGGAGAGGCTGAGGGAGGGCTCGCTGGGTGGCCCCCCGTAAGCATGTGGGCGCCACTGTCTTGAGCCCCCACAGCACCTGTGGAGGCCGTGCTCTTGTCAGCCTCGTTTCGTGGGTGAGGAAACCGAGGCCCAGAGCGGCTAAGCCGCCTGTCCTGGGAAGGCAGAGCTGGGCCCGCCCAGGCCCTGTCTCCGGGACCTGGTGGCTCCTGCCAGCCTGAGGGCGGGAGGGAGAGAGAAGGCTACGCTGAGGCGCCCCGGCGGACGGGCTGCAGAGGCACACGAGGCTGCGCTCGCGCGCGAAGTGCCCAGGACTCCTCCCTTGTGTCTCTGTAGGAGTGTCGGGAAGGCTGGCACTGCCCTTCGGTGACCCTGAGATGTCAGGCTGGCGGGCTTCTGAAGGTGGCTTGGTGCTGAGGCTGGGCCCTCCGGCAGCCGAGCGCTGTGTGGGTTACGAGCATGAGCCACGGCAGCGCCAAGTCAGTTGTCCTGGAGTGAGGGCTCATCACAGGCTCGCCGGGATTCAGCCTCTCGGGTCAGGTCAGGTCAGGTCAGGTGTGCGCCCCAGCCTGCCCACCCGAGGGAGCTGGCTCTCACCCCTTGTGATTTCCTTGGAGGTAACAGCTGAGTCTGTTTGTCTCCAATTCCCTGTGTCCCTGGGGCCGGAGAGGAGGGCCCTGTCTGGCCTCTCCCATTGTTACAGGGGCCCGGGCATCTAGTGCCAGCCTCACAGGGAGCACGTGGTCAAGGAAGCTTCTTTGCTGGACGCGTTTCAGAAGAGACCGAGGGTCAGAGGGGCTGCATAGCATACAAGCAGGGAACCCCAAGTTTCTGTGGCCGGAGGCTGCCATCTCATGCAGCTGCTGGAGAGACCCTGTCTGAGACCTCTGGAGAAGGCCACGGGCACGCGCTCCCTGCAGCCCCAACGCTGTGCTTGGCCCCTATCTCCACCGGGCCTGCACCGCCCCCCCAGTGCCTTGCCTACCTGGGAGACAGATGAGAGCTGGCGGCGGTAGCTCTGCAGGGAAGTTGCATTCTTCTGGACTTGCTGTTTTTTTGAGACCTGATTCAGACTTTCTTTCCTCGTCACGTTGATTCCCACTTGGAGAAATCTTCGAAGTGGACACGGCCTGCGGTGTGCCTGTGGCCATTCATTCATAAGCGCGGCTGCTGGTGTGTCTCGCTGTCACAGGGCCTGGTTCTGCGGGTGTCAGCAGAGCCGCAGCGAGAACAGCGTATAAAGCAGGGAGCCTCCTGGTTGAGAGCCTGGCTCTGCCTCTGGGTGACCTTGAACCTTGGCTTCCTCACCTGTAAAATGGGGCGGTGCGTGGCCAGCGCCTGGAAGACTGCTTGGGTGGGGGCGTTGCTTTTGAAAGGTGCACGGAGCGGGGAGTGTGGGCTGGCGGCCACGTTGCATCCAGCCCTGCAGGGGACACGGTGTGTCCAGTGCTGGGCGCCTGAGGAGCTCCACCTGCCCAGGTGGTCCTCGGGGCCACCCACAAGCGTGAGTGATGGGGTGGCCATTTTCCAGGGGAGGAAGACGGGGCGCAGAGAGGGGAGGCAGTTTGCGGAAGGTCCCGTGGTGAGAACTGGGCGCCGGGCCCTGCGGTAACAGCGCCAGCCCCGCTCCCAGCCTCCGGGACGTGGAGTCCTGGCCGCGGAGCACCCTGGGCCGGCTTGGGGGGCACAGGGATGAGCCAGAGGGGTCTTCCTGGAGGGGGCCCCTCCCCTAGGAGGACAGAGCAGTGAAAACACTTGGCTTGGGGGAGCACAGGGCTGTGGGGCAAGCCACTGGAGAGACCCCCAAGACTTGCTTTAGGAAAGACCCTGCTGGGGCGCCCTCGAGAGCCTGAGCCCTTGCTGTGGGGCTGGGTCCACTCCGCTGATTTGAGCCCCAGGTGGCCTCTGATGGGGGTCTCGGGTTCCTGCCACTCAGACATCTGTGCCCCTCCCCCAGCATGTGCGGGGGGGGGGGGGGCGTGACTCCCAGATGGGGAGAGCACCCTGGTGGTTCTCTGGGGTCCCCGCCCCTCCAGCTGTCCCCAGATGGGAGGCAGGTGCCCAAGAGGCCTGAGGTGCATCTGTCCGCGGACCGCCCGCCTCCCGCATCCCTCAGACTTCAGCTTGCTGCCCCAGCCTCAGCGCCCACGGGCCCGTCAGGCCCCCAGCTCCTGTGGGTGTGGGTGGCGTGTGGGGGGGCTGGGAGCAGGCCGGGCGCACGCCCTGCCCGTGGCAGGTTTCTACAAGAAATTCCAGTTTGTCTGTGGCTGTTTCCGCCGGGCTTCCCTGAAGACTGCAGACAAGAGCCCACACGTTATCTGGGGTGACAGCTCTCCCGGAACGGGCGTGAGGAGCATGGAGCTAAGCCGGGGACGCGCTGACAGCGGCCTGGTGACTCAGCCGGCCGCCCCGCTGCCTCCGGTGAACCCCAGTCCCCCGGCCGGTGGGCGTGGACAGCTCTGGCTTCATTTTTGAGAAAATGTAAGAAAACAGGTGCTGAAGACAGTGGAGGCAAGGGCCCTCCCTTTGGCAACGCATTTTAAAGGAATTCCTCTGGTTCCTCCCGAAAAGTCCCTCTCTGTTCCCTGCCTCAGCGCCTGCTCCCCCAGCAAGCACACGGCCTTGGTGGCGTCACACAGCTTCCAGCTTTGGGGCTAATCGGGAGCAGGGACGTGGCCAGGCGGCCTGTGAGGCCTGCAGGGAGCCCCGGGCTGGCCGTGCTGGACAGGCCCTGACCCCGGTGACCACTGCCCCCCATCCGGAGTCCCCATGCAGCCGGCGCCTCCTGACCCTGCTGCCGGCACCTCCTGACCCTGCTGCTGGCCTGCTGGGCGACCCCGGTTTGATGACCTCTTCTCGGGGCCCCTGGGGCCCACTGCCTCCCTCTTGGGTTGGGGTGGTCTCTTACCCGGGCCTCCTGCTTCCCACCCCTGGTCTTGGCCTCCCCGGGTTCCGTGATTAGGGGGTGCAGTGCTGTGTAGGACACTCAAGGAGCCGTGGCGGTGAGCGTGCTGCAGCGACCCCCGAGAAACGGTCTGCAAGGGACAGAGCGGGACGGGGAGAGAGGGCAGGTCGGCAGCCCCTCAACAGGCCGGGTGAGGGCACCCTGAGATGGCAGCTCTGGGGTGCATGCAGCTGCTCCCCAAGTGTAAAGTCTCCGAAGTCACCTGAACCTGTTCAAGCACAGAGCCCCACGCAGCAGGCCGGGCAGGGGTGAGGCAGAGCGGGCCAGCGTCCGAAAGAGAGGTGCCTGGGGCTCTGGCCTGACTCTCGGGGAGGCCACGGGGCATCTGGAAGCCGGGGCTCCGGGAAAGCTCTGGGAGAGGGAGGCTCTGGGAGCCCCAGAACATCCTTGCCAGAAAAGATGCAGCAACACGAGGGTAAAATTAGGATTTCAACAAGAAACAAGACCTCCGCCTCCTGGCGTGTGGACGTGTCTCTGCTTCCACCCGCGTGGCCACAGGGCCCGGGAGAATGTGGTGTCTGCGCGCAGCCTTTCCCTGCGGAGGGGTGCATTTGCTCTGAAAACACTGCCTGTAAAGTGGATTTTTCTAGATCACATGCTATTTTGCAGTGGCTCGTTTTTAAGGCAGCAGTTGCATTCCCGTCCAGAAAGACCCAATCTGAAGCTGTGGACGTGGAGGAGGTGGCAAGTGCGAGGGGCGAGGCTTGCGGGGAGCCCAGCAACCGCACTGCTGGGAGCTGGAGCTACAGGGCTTGCAACCAAAATCTGAAACCCAAGTGGCCCCCAGATGCACTGAGCGGTCCACAGGCAGATTCCAGCCCAGGGTGCTGAGTGGGACCAAGGGCTCCTGGAGGGCCCAGGGCCGTGTGGCGCTTTGTGATGCCACAGGCCACACGAGTGCAGCCGGAGGGTGTTGCTCTTGCTTTTTTTTTTTTTTAAAGATTTTGTTTATTTATGCATGCAGGAGCTGGGGTACAGGCCAGAGGCAGGGGTGAGAGGATTCACTGGAGACAGAGTGAGGAGCAGAACAGGCGGATCCACTGAAACACACTGCTGAGGGGAGCAGCGGGGAGACAGGAGAGGTCTGCTGTGCCCTGTGGGTGCCCGCCCTGGCCGGGGATCGAACCTGCGCTGTGGTGGCTGCGGAAGCCCCACAGTGCGGTGCCCAACCTGCTGCGCCACTGGGAGGCCTGGTTGCTCTTACTTAACGAGCTTAAGGAGCCTGCCGCCTTGAGAGTTTGCCTCCTTCCCAAAGAAGCCCTGAAGCCCGGGTGCCACGAAGCTCCTGAGGGCTTAGGGGTGACGAGGGAACCTCCAAAGAGACGCTGACGTCCACAGTGTCCCCACACTGCACAGACAGAGCCCGTCCTGGGGTCAGTATTCCAGAAACACACTTGGGAGCCCGGCCCACGAAGACCCTGTGCTGAGAAGCTCTGTCTGTCCTGGCCGCCGCAGCCGTGTGACAACGCACCTCCAGCAAGGCGGCTTGAAACCGCAAGCACCAGCGTCTCAGAGGTCCTGTGGGTGAGGCATTCAGAGGTGCGTGCCTGGCTGCTTCTGGCTGTGGTGTCCCCTGAGGCTGGAAGACGGTGGGTGCTGCGTCAGCTGACAGCTAAGTGGGCTGGTGGGTCCGCTTCTAGGATGGCTCACCCACGTGCTGGCTGGTTGCAGAAGGCTCCAGTCGGCTCCTGCCACGTGGACTCCTTTAAAAAAAAAAAAAAAGATTTATTTATTTATGCATATAAGAGCTGGGGTACAGGCCAGAGAAGTAGGATGGGGTGAGATGATTCACTAGAGACAGAGTGGGAAGCTGAGCAGGCAGCTCAATTGAACAAGTGGGTCTACTGAAGTACACTGCTGAGGGGAGCAGTGGGGAAACAGGAGAGGTCTGCTGCGCCATGTGGGTCCCCTCCCTGGCCGGGGATCGAACTGGCGCTCCTGTGCCGCGTATGCTTCACAGTGCGGTGCTCAACCCGCTGTGCCACCAGGAAACTTCCCTCGTGGGCTCTTGAGCTTCTTCACAATATGGCGCTGGCTTCCCGCAGTGACGATGCAAGACAGGAGGCTGGGGCCTCGGCGCTTTTCATGATGAAGCCTTAGGAGCAAATACAGCCTGTCCGTAGTGTCTACTCGCACTGGGCAGACACTGGCAGTGGGAGGAGCCGAGTGGTAGTGGGAGGAGCTGGCTGGTAGTGGGAGGAGCCAAGTGGTAGTGGGAGGAGCTGGGTGGTAGTGGGAGGAGCTGGGTGGTAGTGGGAGGGGCCAAACGGTAGTGGGAGGAGCCTAGTGGTAGTGCGTGGAGCCGACGGGCATGTGAATATCCGGAGCTGCTGGAGCCATCTTCAAGCTGACTGCGCGGAAGACGGCTGGTCAGTACAGAAGGACAGTTTGCCCAGTGGCTTTAGCCCTGGTTAGTGACCGAGAAGCCACCCTGCTCCCTTGTGTGGAGGGAGGCGGAAGAGGCCAGCCTGGATCAGCCGCGCCAAGCCCAGAGAACAGCCAGGAGGATATAATCCCGCCTCATTGGCTGAGCGCTCACCCTCTGCGGGGCCTCCCGGCATCACGATGCTGGGGGATGCTGGGCCCAGGAGGTTCTAGAAAACACATAAAATGAGATTCTTTTTTCATGGCGACGGCTCCAGGGACACCAGCGGCTCTGCCTTCTGGAAGGCAGGACAGAATCAGGGGTCTGGGCGGATCCAGGTGGAAAGTAAGCTTAGAAGGGTTAGAGGCTGGGGAGAGACCAGTAGTAAGTAGATGAGCTGGAATACGGGGAGCCAAACTCTGGTTGAGCTGGAGCCTGGCTGCTGTGAGGGCCGGGTGTCTCCAGGCCCTGGGCCAGGGGCCCCTGGGGCGGCTCCAGGTGCTGTGTCCCGCTGCCCTGCCTGCCCTGCGCGAGGCTCCGCTGGCCCTCGGTTCTCTCCCTGCAGTGGGGAGCATGGCACACCCTTCCCTCCTGTTGTGACGGGACCTGGCCGAGCTCTGGGGTTCTGGCCGAGCTGATGGACGGCGTGGTGGCCGTCCAGGTTGGAAGGCCCGTCGCCGGGGCGCCATCTCCCACTGGAGACTTGCTTGGACCCTAAGGCGCAAAATAAGCCTTTGCGGCTCCTTCGCATGGGGGTGGCCCCAGAGTCTGGAAGCCCCCAGCTCCGCCTTCCACAGGGGCCTGGGCAGCACAGAGTGGCCGAGCCCCCTCCTGCCCTGCCAGGGCTTGAATTCAAGCAGGAGCACCCCAATTATTTTCTCCTGGGGAATCTCAGTGCGCTCAGTGGGGCTGGCGGGAAACAGCAGGCATGAGGTGACTTCCAGAGGACACAGCTGCGGGTCCCTGGCCTCCCGGTCCTGAAGTGTGGCCTGCTTAGCGGGGGGTGGCAGGTCTTTGGTGTGCGGCTGGCTCAGCTGCGTGGCCCTAGGCAAGGGCCTCCAGCTCCCTGCGCCTCGGTTTCCCCAGCGAGGCCTGGGCTTGCCAGCTGGGCCTGGTCTGCTGGGGGAGGGGCACAGGGGCAGCACCAGTTGGGGTGTGCGGGGGCGGCCGAGACCACCCCCTTCCTCTCCAGCAGGCAGCTCCGTGGGCTCTGTCTTCATCTCTTAGGTATGTCAGTGTTCTGACTAATGCCGCTTACGAAAAAGAAGAAAAACAAGTGTGGCCGCAGCAAAAGCTATACAGACTGCAGGTTTCCACCCACTTTTTTGGGCCCTGGCACATTTCTCGCCGCTCTGAAGGAGCGAAGGAGACGCCTGCCCGTTTCCACACGGTTCTTGCTTTACTGGACTTGACGCTGTTTCTTTTGGCCTTGGCCTGCTAAGGAGAAAGGAAGCCCAGGAGAAGGGGGGAAGTGACGGGGTCTCTGACTGGGGGGTTTTCAGCCAGAGGGGTGGCTGCCCCAGCCCCAGAAGAGCTGGGGCAAAGCCCAATGCCGTTCAGAATGTCTCCTGTTGGTGGCGCTTTGGCGTGGTTCAGGTGTGCGGGCTGGAATGTATTCGGTTTGTGTATGCAGGCATGCCAGCTCCCTCTCCATAGGTCTGCTTTGCATTTGAGGGAACCCTCCTGACGCTGGTAGACCCCGTCTGTGCTCCTTTCAGCCCTCAGAAGCCAGACCAAGCCCAGGAGTAACCCCAAGGCCTTCTGGGATCTGGCATGGCCACCTACCTGGGGACTCCCCACTCACCCACTCTCCTCCAGCCACACAGCTTGGGGCCTGCCAGCCTTTCCCTTCTGTCTAGAGTTGTTTCCTGAATTTCCGTCCTGAACACTCTCCTTCTCTCCTCATGACACTTGCTAATGCCACTTCCTCCAGGAAGCCCTCCCTGACTAGCCGAGCCCCTTTAGTTTCTGCTCTGGCTCGCCTGTACACCTTTGTAGATTCGTCATGGTAACAATCTAAAAACTTGCCTGTCTCTCCGGTTTACCTCCTGCCCCCACTCCACTGAAAGGTGGGGTGTGGGGCATCTCCCCTTTGGATTTTCATGCCTGGGCCCCAGCATAGGACCCAACACCCTGGGGGTGGGGGTGTCTCTGGAAATGTCAACTAGGTGAGCCCACTACCGGAGACCCCATGAGCAGCCTGTTGACCCAGATGGGGGGCAGCGGAGCTCCTGACCCTGGTGGCCGCTCAGGCCCGTCCTCTGGCCACAGGGCTCTGCCTGGAAGGAGCGAAGGGGTTAAGTGTTTCTGGCGCCTCGTGCTGTGTCTGCAGTGGTCCCCCTTCCGGGGCTGCAGCGAGGAGGTTGGCCAGGAATGTTTGCAATGCAGCCCTGGGAGGGCCGGTGGGTGGGCTGGTGGAAGTGGGGGCCTGCGGAGGCCTAGGGCCAGGCTCCCCAGTTGAGCAATCACCCAGGCCCAGCCGGTTCCTGTAACTCCGGCCCCTCCCGCCCGCTCCCGCCCTTCTGCTTCCTCGCCTGCCTGCAGGGCAGTGGGGGCTGCCGCACTCTGGGCCTTGCAGAGGGAGGTGGAGGCGTCCTTCCCAGAGAGCACGAGGGTGTGCGTGAAAGGGAGTTTCCAGGGAGAAACAGAGGAGGGGCTCAGCTCAGCCACTTTGAGCCAGAGAAGGCAGGGCTCTGTCTGAGGACACACAGCAGGCACCACCAGACCGGGCCTCAACCCCCATGGGGCCTCCAAGGCCCGACCTTGCCACGCAGGTGGGAGGCTGTGAAGCAGAGGCCCCTCCCTCCCAGGCAGAAGAGCCCCGCAGCTCACACTGCTGCTTCCCGTGAGCTCTGGGGTCCCCAGAAATCGGGGGCTCTCAAGGGTTGGGTGCACAGCCCCTCTCCGAGTCGCGCCACAGTCCAGCCTGCCCTGCGGACGCTCGCTGGGTCACTGAGTTCCTCACCTCCAGGCCCTGCTTCTGGGAAGTCCCCTCCCCCTCCTTCTGGCTCCCTGGAGAGGCTCTGGGCCCTCAGGAAGTCTTCTTCATGCGCAGCTTCTCTGGGGACCTGCTGTCGAGGGGCCAGAGCCTCTGCAGTTGTTGGGCCCCAGTGGACTCTGGTACCTTCCCCCCTACCTCCCCCCCCCCACATCTTCTACCTTGGGGCCTGGGCTCCTCCTTTCCGCAGCTGTGAAGTGGGGTTCGGAGAAATTGCTCTGCCACCAGTCTGCTCTGCAGGTCACGGACGTCTTGCTCAGATGTCAGCCCCTCTTCCTGTCCTGGCTTCCCCTAAGCCCCAAGGGAGACCAGGCTTGCTTGGCCTCCCGGGGCTGCCATGCTGTGCCTGCATGGGGCTGGAATCAGGGGGGCTCTGGAACCCCAAATCTGGGGAGGGCTGGGAAGGTGATCCTTGTTAAGTTCCTGTGAGAATCAGACACCCCATTTTACAGGAAGGGAGGTGGGCCAAGCCCTGCAGACACAGAGGGGGGTTGACCTGAGGACTCCCCACGGAACTCCTAAGGCCCTCTGCAGTTTGGCCTCTCATCATTTCTGAGTTCCTGTATGTCAAGCAAGGCTAGACCTGCTCTCCTTGAACGTCAGTCTCAGGGGCGGGCCTGTGACCCCGCTTTCTACAGAAAGCAGAGAGGCGAATGCACCTGCCGGCTCGCACAGCGCCCTGAGCAGAGCCTGACTTTGAACTCGGGCACCTGCCGGGGGCCAGTCTCTTCCACACGGGGCTTGGGGTCCAGCCTCTGCTTGGGGTGACCTTGGATCAGCCACTTAAGGCCTTTGGCCACAGAGTGAGGGGTCCCTTTCCAGGAGGGAAGGGGCCCAGCGCTGAACTGTCCCTGCCCCTACCTGGGGAGGGGAGCCAGGCCAGCACAGAGCTGGGAGCCGGCACCCACGCCCACGCGAGGCCGCTGGGCCGCCCCTGTCTCTGGGTCCAGGCCCCGCCAGGAAGGACCCCCGCAGTGCGCTGGGCTCCCAGGACAGATGGACAGATGACAGCCCCCTCCCCCGGCCTGCGGGCTGCGAGGCTCCGCCACCTCCTCCCCAGCAGGTTTCCTTTAAGAAACCAGAAGATTGATTTCCTGGCAGGCTCTGCGCGCGGAGCCCGTCCAAATGGTTTGCATGTCTGCATTTTTTACTGCTCCGTTTAATATGTATGCAAATGCCGGCCGGCTGCGCCCGCCGCGGCTGCAGTCACACGCGGCGCCCCATTAAAGCGGCCGTCCTGGGCGCGCGCCTCATTCCCGGCGACGGGCTCCGCGGCCTGATAGATGGGGTGCGGACGGAGACAAATGACGGGCTTTTGTAATTTCTTTCTTTTTCGGGGAGGGGGGCTCGGCACTCGAAACAGCAGAGGAGATTTAAATATATGCAAAACTGCGGGTTTTGGGGAGGGGGTGCGGAAACCTGAGCCGGGAGGGGAGAACTCAGTGTTTTCTTCCGTGGGAGTCCCGCTGCAGGCTGGAGGGGGAGCCGGAGCCCCCACAGTCACCTTCTGGCGAGCTGCGGCAGCGGCTTTGCTCGCGAGAAGCGCGTGCAGTCCCTTGGAAAGGCTGCTGCAGCCGCAGAAGGAAGGAAAATGCGGGTTATTTCAGCCCGGTTACACCCGCGGGTTACAAAGGCGACCCCTTCCTCTTCTCCCCCTCCCCCCTCCCCTGTCCCCAGGGCTTGGGTTTCCGGGGCGCTCGCTTCCGAGGGGTGAAATCACTGAGTCACACTGGTCCTTGGAGAATGGCGCCCATTGTACAGATGGGGAAACTGAGGCTCGCAAGGGCAACGCCCACTGGGAGGGTTGCGGAGAACAGGTGAGCGGTGGGAGTCCCAAAGCAGACCCTTGGCCGCCCCCAGCGCCTCACCACCTCTCACTGGGAAGTTTGCTTCCAGCTGGGTCGGGAGCGCCCAGGTCACACTTGGAGTCTGCCCGGGCCCAGCTCACAGCCCGTCCAGCACCCGCTGCCGCCGGTGCAGGCCACTTCAGGCCGTCTCAGGACTGAACCTGCATTTTCAAAGCGCTGCTTAATTTTCAACTTCCAGGCGTGAGCCTCAAGTCTACTAATTTCTTAGGAACTGGAGCCGGGAGGGGCTCCCTGGAGGGCGTGTGAGATGGGGGGGGTCTCTGTGACAGTCCGCGTTTATCAGGTGTGCCCTGCGCTGACTGAGGCTGTGGTTGTGCGCGTGGCACACACGTGTGTGTCGTGTGCACATGCGCGTGTCCATATGGCAACCCCTGAGCACTGAGGCCATACCCCCCCCACCCTGTCAGCTCTCCTTCCGGGAAGGCTCTTTGAGCTGCAGAGCAGGGGGTGGGAACTGGGGGGCAGGGGCACCCCTCGACAGGCTATGAGGGGTGAAGCCCTGGGGGCTGAGGCCCACTCTGCAGGGGTGAGGACTGGCTGGTGGGAGAACCGTGGTGGGCGAGCCACGGCCCTGGGCGGGAAACGGGGGGCGCACGTCCCGGGGAGGTGCGCGGTGTGAGCACGTGCATGCGGTGTTGTCCACTCACGTCCGGCGGGGCGGGACCTGGCCTCCGCAGACCTTGGTGAGGGAGCTCCTGCCCTTCAGCTGCTTCCCACTGCCGCCCCATAGCCACCTGCTCCCTGCAGACTCCAGGGGCGTGCCGAGCCTTGGGGGTGCGGGTGGGTGTGAGCGCACTGTGTGGGCGGGTGTGAGAGACGGGGCGTAAGAGTGTGCCAGTGCAGTTGTGTGGTCGGAGGACCACCCGCCCTCTGCGCGTCCCCCTCGCTGGGCCAGGCAGGGAGCAGGGTCCTGGCCCCACCCCACCTGCTTGACCCAGAGCCGCCCAGACCTCAGGCAGTCAGGCCACAGCTCGGCCTCCTGGCCCTTCCCCTCCTCTGCAGACCCAGTGGGCTCCCTGGACACCTCCCACCACCCCAGACCT